>CM056049.1:336304989-336712489 GCA_029574335.1 Rana kukunoris | reverse complement strand
TTGTAGAACTGCACATCCCATGAGGCATTGTAACACACTGACATTCACAGACATGACTAGGCATTATGGGAATTGTAGATCCTGAACAACCGGAGGGCCGTAGTTTGAAGACCCATGCTTTAAAGTGTTACTAAACCCAGGAGCTTGCATTCACTATATCTGATCTCCCACAGTACACAGAACATGGAAATGCAATTATTTTAGTAAATATAAACGGCTAAATACCTTTTCTCTTTTCTCGTCTTGTGACTTATATTAGTGTCTGGTTAAAGCTTGTAGACATTTACATTCTAATCTGGCTGTTCTATGAGCCTACAGGATCCCTTATGCCGCGTACACACGGTCGTTTTTTTGCGATGAAAAAAAACGACGGTTTTTAAAACGTCATTTAAATTGATCGTGTGTGGGCAAAACGTCGTTTTTGTCTTAAAAAAAACGACCAAAAAAATTCCAACATGCTTGAATTTTTTGTGTCGTTTTTCAAAACGTCGTTTTTTGTTTCACAAAAAGTCACCGTGTGTAGCAAAAACGTCTTTCAAAACGACGTTTTTCAACCCGCGCATGCCCAGAAGCTAGTTATGAAGCGAGCTTCAATGGAAAAGAGTGGTGAACGTAACCTCGCTTTTTGTGAAAAAACGATGGTGTGTATGCAAAATTGTCTTTGAAAAGTGACGTTTCAAAAACGTCGTTTTTTACTTCACAGAAAACGTCGTTTTTTTTCATCACAAAAAATGATCGTGTGTACGCGGCATTGCTCTGCCTGGACAGTACTGATTGGCCCTGTGCTGATCACATGCATTCTCCCAAGAAAAAAAAAAAAAACTCTATCAATACACACCAAACTGAGCATGTGCAGAGTGACTCCAAAGCCTCTGTGCTATCAGGAGATGGATTGGGGACAGTAAAAGAAGGGTGGGATAAGGGAAGAAAGGATCAAACAGCCTTTTCCCAAAAGCGGAGGATTAACACCTTAGGTCCCACAATGAGTATAACAAGCATGCTTTACTGCATATACAGACTGATTTTACTGTTGTGGGTTTATAACACTTTCAAAAGTTGTTCCAGATTTGTGTAGTAAAGAAACGTTGCCTTTGTGCAGGAGTTTGCTCTAATAAAGAGTGGTCATTGCAGCTCTCTAGGTGACTTGTCAAGTGAGTGGGTCTGCTGATTCAGCCATGTGCAGAATAATCATGATGTCACTACTACATTTAAGGGCTCATTTCCACTGGCGTTTTTACAGCCACTTTTCTGAGCGTTTTTTGCAGCTTAAAAACGCCTGTCCATGTAAGTCTATGGCCTCATGCCAACCATGACGTTTTTGAGCTGTAGATGGCTGAGACGTTTTTAAGCTGCAAAAAAAACGCGGGACCAGTGCGTTCTGAAGCTCCAGCAATAGAGCTGTAAAAACGCCAGACATTAAAAAACGTTCAAAAACGCTGCCGCGGTGTTTTAAAAGCTCCAGCTCAAAACAAAATCATTTTTTTTTTTTTTTCTAAAATAAACATGGACAGGCGTTTTTAAGCTGTAAAAAACGCTCAGAAAAGTGGCTGTAAAAACGCCAGTGGAAATGAAGCCTAAAAGGTAGCATCTGGGCTTGCAAGGGCATTCGGTGCACACAAAATAGATTTATTTCCTTTTTGGCTAATGGGGAATATATTTAAACGTTTGTGTTTTAGGAATTATAAATATCTAAAAAAAGGTAAGGGAGTTTGTCCCCGCTGACAAAGTAATTTTTTTTTTTAATTTCTGTTTTTTAAGTGACCTTCTCCTGTGCTTATACTTTTACATTTTTATGTACACCTTTTTGTATATACAGCACTTGAATAAGCTTTATTTTTCCTTATTTTTTTTTAAAAGTTAGTTACAAGTGCAAAGCGACCTGGTACATTATACATAGGAAACAGGCACTGTTACATTAATACAGTGCTTGCCAACATATTTTGTGGTTTGTGATAAAGCGTTTTTCATGAATAAGCAATCTTTTTCATCTGTATGATTTCCTCAATGACTTGCAGTAAAAAAGTCTCAAAGGTCTTGCTCTTAGTTTATATAAAATAAAGTATAATTGTATTGAAGCAGGAAAAATGGCTGATGGATAATAAACTCCCAGCAGGGATCCATTGGGCCATAGACCAGAGCAAATAACCATATTTATCTATGGGATAACAATATATTAATCTTTTCTTTTTTTATATACTTCTTGACAAGGAAGCATTTGTCATGTATGTACAAAATCCCTGTAGTGTATGATCTCATTTTAATTCAACTCTAGTCTCATATCCTTTTCATCAATGTATTTGTCCTCTATAAATCCATCTTCTTCGGGCACAAAGGAGTGTGTTTGTTCGAAGACCACCACCGTTTCTTCTTCATCTTGGCGTTTATTATTTGTGCTCATGTCAAAGTCTACGTTGAATTCTTCCTCAAACATGTAGGGTTCTTCTTCCTTCAGACGATGGTGATTGTAACTTAGCAAGAAGTCATACCATCTTGGGGAACTTGACTGCAGCTATTATCAGTAATATGGTGACAATCCCAACACATATCACTCCTACAAGGAATCTCCAACTGTTTCCTATTAAAGGAAAAAAATTAGGGCTGTTACTGATCAAAATGTTGGTGTTCGATTAATCGTTTTTTTTTTAATCGATTAATCGACTAATTTCGATTAATTATAACGCACATACAGATCCAACTACTTTTAGCTGATCTCCTCCTTGCAGGCTGATTCCCAGTGCAGCTACCAACCACTGGAAAAATGGATAGCAGGATACAAAAACACACAAAGGCAGCGCTCGATGGGAATAGCATTAAAACATTTATAGTTTTCAAGTAGGTAACCAAATAAATAAATAAATAGACAAATAAATATTGCACTGGAGATAAAAATCAATGTAGCTACATAACCTGGTGCGAGTAATACCAAACGGTAGCAAAAGCAGTCATAAAAACATGTAGCTAAGTATGATACTGGTATAAAAATGTGTACAACGATACCACTGCTGAATCCAGATGAGGAGAGGTTAACATCAGTCTGTCGGCATGTAGATGTCCCATGAAGGGAACTATCACAACTCCCAGTGGAGGGAAGTGTAACAGCCCTTGTGTGTGGCAGATAGTAAAGTCCCGCCGGCATGCAGATATGAAGGCACAGAAGAGGAGCCCTTCAGATGGACACGGGAAGCCCCGTTGGTGTCCGTGAAGTCACCGGATCTCCGACTGAAGGCCCAGAAGCCGGCGGAGAGGTGAGTACCAATCAAATCAATTTTAATCGATCAAAAAGATATTGATCGATCAAAAAAATTAAAGATTAATCGATTAATTAAAAGTTAATTTGCACAGCCCTAAAAAATATATATATATATCTGAGAAATGGGATTGAGTTAATGTTATACAGTGTATCTAATAAGCATTTGCCACAATTATTTAGATTATATTGAAAATTATTTGTAAGGGCTCATTTACACTTGCTTCGGCTTCAACACACGTTAAGGGCTAGTTTACACTTTCTTAAAAACGAGGCTTTGGACAGGCTTTGTTAAAGCTCTCTGAACGTCGGTCAAAGCTTCTGTCACTGAATAAAATGGTTAGCTTACAGTCCTGTGTACACCTTGCTTTTGTGAAGGAATGTATTTGGACAGCCGCACTCCAAAAATCTTTGTTGCCTTTATTGGTAAAACAGGATAAAAAAAACTACAAGCCACAGCAGAACTACAACACCCCCCACTGACGCGTTTCACACTAATACTTAGTGCTTAATCATAGCTATGATTAAGCACTAAGTATTTGTGTGAAACGCGTCAGCTGGGTGTTCTAGTGCTTAATCATAGCTATGATTAAGCACCAAGTATTAGTCTGAAACATGTCTGTGGATGTTCTAGTTCTGCTGTGGCTTATAGTTTTTTATCCTGTTTTACCAATAAAGGCAACAAAGATTTTTTGAAGTGCGGCTGTCAAATACATTCCTTCGTTTTTGCTATATGCATTGCCAGCACCCGTGGCTTTTGAGAGGAGGAGGTTTATTACCAATTAGACCAACCTGGAGCAGTAACTCCCTTCCCCTACACCTTGCTTTTGCTTTTCTTCGGCTTGGCTTCAAAAATTGTACCCCATGTAGCCTTAGTGGTGCTTCAAAATATCTTCAAAGCCTCCATAGAAGTCTATTGCAAAACTAGCTTGAAGCCTCATCGAAGCACCAAGCAAAAACAAGGTGTAAACAAATCTGTAAGCTAACCATTTTATTTAGTGACAGGAGCATTGACTAGCATTCAGAGAGCTTTAATAAAGCTTGCCCGGAGCCATTTTTTGAAGCAAGTGTAAGGGAGCCCTCAGGGCTTCTTTACACTTGCTTCAGCTTCAACAAAGCTTTAGACAGGCTTTTTTAAAGCTCTCTGAACGCTAATCAAAGCTCCTGTCACTAAAAAAAAAAATGGTTAGCTCACAGTCCCTTTTACAACTTGCTTTTGCTTTGCTTCAAAAATGATACCCTATGTAGCTTTAGTGGTGCTTCAAAGCATCTTCAACGCCTCCATAGAAGTCTATGGCAAAGCTTGCTTTAAGCCCCATCTAAGCTCCACCAAAACCTCATCGAAGCACCAAGCAAAAGCAAGGTGTAAACAAATCTGTAAGCTAACCATTTTATTTAGTTACAGGAGCTTTGACTAGCATTCAGAGAGCTTTAATAAAGCTTGCCCGAAGCCATGTTTTGAAGCAAGTGTAAGGGAGCCCTCAGGGCTTCTTTACACTTTCTTCGGCTTCAATAAAGCTTCAGACAGGCTTTTTTTTAAAGCTCTCTGAACGCTAATCAAATCTCCTGTCACTAAATAAAATGGTTAGCTTACAGACCCTTGTACAACTTGCTTTTGCTTTGGCTTTGCTTCAAAAATTATACCCTATGTAGCTTTAGTGGTGCTTCAAAGCATCTTCAAAGCCTCCATAGAAGTCTATGGCAAAGCTTGCTTTAAGCCCCATCTAAGCTCCACCAAAACCCCACCAAAGCCTCATCGAAGCACCAAGCAAAAGCAAGGTGTAAACAGGACTGTAAGCTAACCATTGTATTTAGGGACAGGGGCTTTGACTACCGTTCAGAGAGCTTGTGTCCAAAGCCATGTTTTGAAGCAAGTGTAAACTAGCCCTTAGGATTTTTGCAAATCATGGCTCGGCCACTGCAAATGTAGGCCAAGTGTACATGAAGCCTTAGGAATGCCTTTTATGCCTTTTTATGCATTGTGTTATCCATTTGATAAGTGTAAAAAATGCCCATGATTCTGCCAAAAAGCAGGTAGTACTTCTTCTGATAAGCAGGGGGGGGGGGGGGGGGTTGGGTGTGTCACGGGTGTGCTGTTGCTGCCGTCGAGCATCGGTCTTCTGATAAGCGTACCTAACCCCATGTTCTTTTTAATCCCCTCCCTACTGCAGTAATTCTAGCCCTGGACCTCCTCTGTAACTCAAAACATGCAACCTACAGAATTTTTTTAAATGTCGCATATGCCGATTTTTTAAGGGTTAAAGTTTGTCGCCATTCCATTAGCAGGCGCAGCTTGGAAGCGTGACATGTTGTGTATCAATTTACTTAGCGTAACATCATCTTTCACAATATAAAAAGAATTGGGCTAACGTTACTGTTGTCTGTTTTTTTTTATTATTCAAAAAGTGTATTTTTTTATTTTTTTGTAAAAAAAGTGCGCTTGCAAGACCGCTGCGCAAATTTGGTGTGATAAAAAGTATTCCAACGACCGCCATTTTATTCTCTAGGGTGTTAGAAAAAAAATTATATAATGGCCCGGATTCACATACCTCGGCGCATATATATGCCGGCGTAGCGTATCTTCTTTACGCTACGCCGGCGCAGCGCAAAGAGGGAAGCATGGAATTCACAAAGCAAATGCTATCAATGTTGCGCCGGCGTAGGCATAAGGCAGCGTAAGTCAAAGTAGGTGGAAGTGGGCTGGAAGTGGGCATGATACATTTTAAATGAAGTGTGACCCCATGCAAATGACGGGCTGAGCTTCAGACAAGTACTTAAAATGAACTGTGCATGCGTCGTAACTTGAACGTATCCCAGTGCGCATGCTCACAATCATGTCGAAACAACTGGCCAAGATACGTCGAATCACTGCCTACAATGTGAACGTAACCTATGCCCAGCCCTATTCACGTACTAAGCAAACGACGTAAAATTTTACGTCGGCGTTCGTTCCCTGGTCCATACCTTTGCATGAGTTGCGCCTCCAATATGCGGAATAACTTTACGCCGGACGTAAACCTTACGCAGATTGCTTAAAACATGCGCCGGGCGCAAGTGTGTTTGTGAATCGGCGTATCTCCCTCATTTTGCATATTTGCATCAAAAATCAATGGGAGTGCCAAATGCATCCAGCGTAACTATGCTCCCACTATACGCCGGCGTAGGCAAGTTACATTGGTCGGATAAAGCCTATTTTCCGACGTATCTAGCTTTGTGGGTCGGCGCATAGATACAACGGCGCACATTTGTGCTTACGTCGGCGTATCTGGAGATACGTCGGCGTAAGTGCTTTGTGAATCCGGCTAATAATGTTTGGGAGTAATTTTCCAGCAAAAAAAAAATATTTTAACTTGTAAACAACAAGTCTGAAAAATAGGCCTGGTCTTAAAGTGGTTCAAATTTGGCAAGGTTCACGTAAGACCCCTTTTTTGCAGCGTTTTAGCGTTAAAAATAGCGCTCTTAAAACGCTCATAAAATGCTCTTAATGCATCTCAATGAACCCTTTCATTTCAAGCAGCATCTTTGGAGCAGCTTTTGAGTGCTGAAAAAACGCTCAAAAAACACCCCTCTCCATTGAAATGAATTGAAAAGTGCTGTAAAAACGCCTTACCCTTTCACACCGAGGCACTGCAAAAACGCCCTAAAATTTTAGGGTCTTAGCGGTGCTTTACCAGCACATTGGGATTGCAGATTAGGCTTCGCTCAAAAAAAACGCTTGAAAAACGCCCCAGTGTGAAAGGGGCCTTAAAGATAAATAGCATTTTTTTTTTTTTTAAGAAAAATGTAACACAGCAACTCTTTGTCTGTCCTATGCAGAACTTTCTGTCGTTCCATCAACCTGCTAATCACCACTTCCCAGGAGTGTTACTTTTGATAGTATGTTGTGCATGCATGATCCTGTAAGGAAAATCTGTCTAAAGCAACCCTCCCTCTTCTTGTTTTTTTTTTTTTTTTTTTTAAACATTATTCATTGTAAGTAAATCCTTTTGGAGATAGTGGAGGTGGAACAAGATAATGGATCAAATTGGATCACGAACTTGAATTCTGCTTCTTTTAACCAGATAACCACTAGGTGGCACTGTAAATACAGTCTCAGATCACAGTTGTGAATGCATGGCTAGGCATTAAAGGCCAAGTGGGTGTCCTCTTAAAAATTTAAATTGTACCAGACACATTATACTTAATGCATTTTTTATGTCTAGTAAACTATGTGCTATTTTCATTTGTACAGTGTCATTGAAGACTGAAAAAAAATCTGTGAACTACTCCCTTCTTTCCTTATCTTTATTGCTGCCCTGATAAGGCTAGGTTGGGTCTAACAAACCTGTTCACACAACATGCAGCCACGGATTGTGAAATGTCACCCAACGATACTGACTATAAAACCAAGATGTAAGATACACAAGAACGCCTAGTATTTTATTGGTACATTGACCTCCAGGATATGTTTTGCTTACTTACTGAGAACGGCAGAATGTACACTAGAAGATATTTCTTATTGTTCATTGAGTGACAGAGTGTTCTATATTCATGAACTGCCCCCTGCAGAAGATTGTACACTAGGGACAAATAACTGAGACCAGCCCCATGAGACCCTTAACTTCCAGAGGTACGTTGCATGGGGCCATCGTTGATATGTGAAGGGGGGGGGGGGTGCATGGGTAGCTTTGGCTGCTCTGTCCTCCATGATCCTCCAAGAGCCAGGGAAAAGGAAGTAACTGCTCCAGGCGAGTCTGCTTGGTGATCAACGTCCTCTCAGGGACAAAAGTTGCTGGCGATGCGTGTAGTAAGAAACAAAACATTTTTTGGACAGCCGCACTTCAAGAAAAACATATTTTGTTGCCTTTACTTGTAAAATAGGATAAAAGCACTATAAGCCACAGCAAGGAAATGGGACACACCTGACGCGTTTCACACTAGTACTTGGTCATGTGCTAGCTTGAAACGCGTCAGTGGGTGTCCCATTTTCTTGCTGTGGCTTGTAGTGCTTTTATCCTATTTTACAAGTAAAGGCAACAAAATAAGTTTTTTTCTTGGAGTGTGGCTGTCCAAACATTTTTTACTTTCTCATCCTCCACAAGCCCCCAGGTCCCTTTTTAGTTTCATGCCTTCCTCCCAGCTTACCTCCCTCCTTCATCCCACTGATGCAGTACTTCTCAGAATAACACAACCGAAGCAGGGGCATTTTTCCCTTTCAGTGACAAAACCGATGACCATTTTGCTTCCAATGACAGAAATGTTTTCTTCCAGTGACGCCACCGATACAAGGACATTTTTCTTTCCAGTGACACCACTCATGCGGGGCCATTTTTTTTTTTTTCAACTGACACTAACATAGGGGCATTTTTTCTTTCGGTGACACCACAAACACAAGACATTTTTCCTTCTATTGACACAACCAATGCACGGACATTTTTGCCTCAATGGCACCACTTATGCTGGGATATTGTTTTCCCCCACTGATACTAATGCAGTGACATTTTTTCAGGGAATTTTTTTTTTTCTTCCATTGACACCACCTAAACAGGGAATTTTTTTTTCCTCCCAGTAACGCAGGGCTTTTTCCCTTGCCCCTTGCTCATACACCTTTACTTTTCTTAAATTAATAAATACTGTTTAACTTTGGGGTGAATTGAGAAAAATTAGGGGGAAAACAAAATATACGTCATTATATAATTACGGTCATTTATAGGACATATACTGTGAATAATTCCATATATAACACTGGCTAAACTAAATTCTGTATGACACACGGTGTCACGGTCATTAATTTAGAGTGCTGATTGCCTTTGTAAAAACACACACTTAACAAAATTACTGATGTTGGTGTAAACTAATTATGATTCTAAGGCCCCGTACACACTATCAAATCTATCTGTTCAAATCGGTCGGACCGACCGATTTGAACAGATCTGTCTGCTGGCATTTTGGTTTGCTCGCGTGTACACACGAGCAAACCAAAATCCCCGCCAGCAGACAGCACGCTGACGTGGCGGTGACGTTGACGCCGCCACGTCACCACACCAGGAAGTAAAACACTTCCGCACATGCGTCAAAATCATTTGGCGCGTGTGCGAGAAGACATGGCCTGCTGGTTAGCGTACTAACCAGCAGACATGTCGGGCGGACGGGTTCCCAGCCGACAGATTTCAAAGCATGCTTTGAAATCTGTCAGGTGGCCAAATCCGTCTGTTTGCCCGTACACACGATCAAATCTGTCTGCTGAAACGGTCTAGCAGACCGTTTCCAGCAGACAGGATTTACTCGTGTGTACGAGGCCTTAGAGCCTCTTTCTGGTGTGCAACCTATAGGATGTTCTGCAAGGCCTATTGGCATACCTGTAGTAGGTGCAGTGATGGTTCCATTGATTACAGTACTAGAATTCCCGTTGCTCACAGTAGACTGAAGAGCAGTTGTAGGACTTTTAGAGGAAGTAGTTGCTGTAGTGCTGCTTGAGTTTCCACTGTCATTGCACTTATGCATGTCTGGGGAAGACAAGATTGCTTTTATCGTGTAATTTTTCATGTTTTCTGGTGTAGTACACTTGGTGATGTCCTCATTTTCTGCAAAGAAAATAACACGTCAGTTACTTGTAGGATTAAGGTTGAACTAAAGGTAAACTTTATTTTTATTTTGTAGTTGAGGAGGGTTATAACCCATCAGTTTTTTAAGTTATCTGTGTCTCGGTCTCATTGAAGAGATTTCCTTTCACTTCCTGTCCGTTAGCCAAAACAGAAAATGGGATGAAATCTCTCCAAAGCGAGAGAATCTCTGGTTGTCAACAGCAGCAACAAAACCAAACGTGTCAGCCTACAGGCACCCTGGTGAGGGAAAGGGAGTCACCGCTCCAGGTGGGTCTTGTAAGGAACCTCTCGGAACACCAAGGTGCTGGAAATGCACGAAGCAATAGTAGAAAATAGGAAAAGGGATGGACAGCCGCACTCCAGGGAAACTTCCAAAAAAGTTGTCTTTCTTAATAAAAAATGGGCATACAAAACAAACACAGCCACAGGCAAGGACAGCCGACGCGTTTCACACTATGTTAGTGCTTAGTCACATCCCTTTTCCTATTTTCTACTAAGGCACCCTGGTGAGGTCCTCCTTGAGCTAGAGGATATGGCAAAGTTGGGAGATTGTAGCCACTTACGATGGCTTGATGAGCAAGTTTACTACCTACACTTGTGAGTAGTTTTATTTTATTTATCATCAATAAATCTATGTTGGATAATGCCAGTGCGCCCTCTGTTTTAATGTATTTTCCACAAATCTCTGGTTGTCACCATGGTCACCAGAACTATTGTCTCCATTGGAAGATTTCCCCACCTTCCTGTTTTGGGACAGCCCACTTTCAGTGATAATGGTACACAGGACAAGGGTGATTATCCCTAATGGGGGGCACAGAAAGCAATAAAAACTGATCGGAGTTCTAATCCTTTTTATTGAAATGTTTCTCAAGATATATGTACGTGCTTGGAGGACAAAATCACAGTAACGATGTAGAAAAGCGGATTGCCACTGGTCCACCTATGTCGCTGTACAAGTTGAACATTTAGGTCTCGTCCACAGTTCAGTGATGCTAGCGTGTTGCATTTATTGAGTTTTTTTTTTTTTTAGCGTGTTTTTGGAGTGGTACCATATATTTGAAATGGGTCTCTCGCGTTAAAGAAGCTCAAGCACCAAATTTTTGCCTTGCAGGTTTTTCCCATGGTTTTTCCCATGGAAAACATGCGACTGCTACCCACGTTTTGGGGTGCCATTAAGAAATAATGGTACCACAAGTGCATCGCGTATTCTAGCATGTTTGCAGAAATGTAGGCAGGAACATTGGTTTCTGCTACGCCCTGATGTGAACAGGACCTTAAAAATACGATTGGATGAAGGAAATTTTGGACAAAACGAAAAGCTACAGATACAGCTTACAGAGATAGCACATATAAAGTTATAATAGGACATTAACTGCACCTGTAAGGAAATCAATTTATACGATCTGAAAAAGAGCGACAGAGCAGTATGCACAAATGTAATGTTTCTGTGTAAATTAATAGTTGGTACAATGCAGCAACGCTGTATCCTAGCCTAGGCCAACAAGGCCCAGGCCTAGGGCAGCACTTTGCAGGGGAGCAGCACAGAAAGAGTCGCCGCTGGCTTGCGCTACACTGTTAGTGTAACTCCAGTCTTATGGGGTGGACTGGGCTAAAAGGCAAATTTGGTCTAGCACCCCCATAAAGCGGCCTCACTGCTTCCGGTGTGTGGGCAGCCAGCATTCCGCAACTGTTTCTAATTAAGATAATGTCTAATTAAGATAATGTCCTATCATCCTGGACCACAAACCTTCCTCACTGCGCTATATGTTTTCTGCTGCACCATTGGCATAGTTAGATCTTCTTAGTCCTCTCCATAAAATTATCAGAAATTTGTGCTTAAAATAGAACTATAGACAACACTTTTTTTCTGAATAGAGCAAGCTGACGTATATTCAATTAGATGTGTAAGGCCTCGTACACACGAGCGGATATGTCCGCTGAAAACGGTCCGATGGACCGTTTCAGCAGACATCTCCGATCGTGTGTATGGGCTAGCGGACAGATTTGTCCACCCGACAGATTTCAAAGCATGCTTTGAAATCTATCAGGTGGGAATGTGTCCGCCCGACATGTCTGCTGGTTAGTACACTTACCAGCAGACATGTCGTCCCGCGCCGCCGCCGCCGAATGGATTCGGCGAATGCGCGGAAGTGTTTTACTTCCTGGTGCGGTGACGTGGCGGCGTCAACGTCACCGCCACGTCACCGCGCCGTCCGCCGGCGGGGAATTTGATCCGATGGTGTGTACACGCCATCGGACCAAACTCCAGATCGGACATATCCGATGGAAACGGTCCGCGGACCGTTTTCATCGGATATGTCCGATCGTGTGTACAAAGCCTAAAGGGGGTTTAAAAGGTGGTCTGCAGTGCCTGGGAGGTCCACTGACATCTACATTTCCAGCCCAGACTGATAAAATTAAGTATGTTTTTAAACTGTCGGCATCTTTCTCCTCCAATAGCAACACTGCTTCTTTTCACTGATCACTTAATTGTACTACATCAGTATACAATTATATGTATGCAGGCATACATTAATGCATAAATTAATGCTAACCCATCGCTAGGGTGAAATGTATACATTCCTCATACCATTATACCATCACTAGGTGAGCTAGCTGCCATAACCCCAGTATCCTCTGCTTTAGCGGGCGGTCCACTTCAAGATAAAAGTGGTCTCGGTGCGGATTCGCCGCAAGATCAATTTTATAGGTGGCGGGAGAGGGCCCCCTCCCGGCAGCAGCGTGGGCGATCGCGTCTGCTCTCTGGCTTGGCATGGAGACGAGTGAGGGGAAGATGGCCCCCACCCATCTACATATCATTGCAGGGTGGAACCGACATCAAAACGTCACTTCCGCCCATAGCTCTTAAAGGGACATTCTTTTTATTATTATTATTTTTATTGTGCATTTTTGTGTAAATATGAGATGTGAGGTCTTTATGACCCCAGATCTCATATTTAAGAGGACCTGTCATGCTTTTTTTCTATTACAAGGGATGTTTACATTCCTTGCAATAGGAATATAAGTGACCTTTAAAAAAAACGGTATAAAAATTTGAAATAACAGGTAAAATAAATAAGATTTTTTTTTTTTTCATTTAAACGCGCCCCAAGCTCATGTCCAGAAGCGAATGCATATGTGAGTAGCGTCCACATATCAAACCACACATGTGAAGTATCGCCACGATCGTTGGAGCGAGAGCAACAATTCTAGCCCTAGACCTCCTCTGTAACTCAAAACGTGGAACCTGTAGAATCGCCTATGGAGATTTTTAAGGGTAAAAGTTTGATGCCATTCCACGATCTGGCCCAACTTTGAAGCGTGACATGTTGGGTATCAATTTACAACATCATCTTTCACAATATAGAAAAATTGGGTTTACTTTTTACTGATGTCGTCTAATTTTTTTATCAAAAAAAGGTGATTTTTTTTCCCAAAAAAGTGCGCTTTGCAAGATAGCTGAGCAAATACGGTGTGATAAAAAGTATTGCAACGACTGCCATTTTATTCTCTAGTGTGGTAGAAAAAAAAAATAGTTTGGGGGTTCTAAGTAATTTTCTAGCAAGAAACTTGTAAACACCAAATCATAGAAAGAGGCTCGGCACAGCCTTTAACAGAGGAAGCCTCTTCTTTTTTTTTTCTTTTTTTTTTTTTATATTTAAACCATTTAAAAAACAGTTTTTCTTGCCTATAGGAGGAATGCTATCATACATTAACCATTTGCCAAAGAACGCCTCTTTTTTTTTGTTTTTTTTTGTTAAGGAACTTACCTAGAATTACTGTGCCGCTAGTTAACCACTCCGACAGATTTATAAGGGAGCAGCTACAATCCCATGGGTTTCCATACAGTGTTATATTTAGAGGTGTTTTCAAGTCCTTTAGTGCATCTTTAATATCCAAGTTTGTCATATTGTTGTTTTCGAGGTTTACTTTTTCTAGCTGCTTAAATAATAGCAGAATATTTGTAGGTAGCTCTATAATTTGATTGTTGCTGAGATCCAAAACCTTCAAGTTTTCTAGTCCTTTGAAGGAAAATTCTTCAACGGCCGTAATAAAATTATCTTTGAGGATTAAAACTTCGAGTTTTGTAAGTCCAGAAAACGTGTCGTTTGGGAGGCTTTTAATGACGTTGTTACTCAGATTTAGTTCTGTAAGATTAGGGTAACGTTGTAGAGCTTTACTTAATTCATTTAAGCTAATCGTGTTTTCAGCCAAGTTGAGTTTTATAATATCTACTGATACTTTATTAGGGATTTCTGTAAGGCTTAAATTAACCAACGAACATTCCTGTAGGTGAGAGTAAACAGACAATAATTACATTGTGAAGATCTATATTATCCCTTTTAATTGAGCAGAAACAAGCCTCCCATGACACACAGGGTTCTTGAAGTTCTTTTATCGGTAAAGAACGTTTAGTATTTTTTTACATTTTTTTTTTTATTATTATTATTTATTGGTTCATCTTGCAATTTTTTTATTTATTTTTTGCAAGTAGAGATTTAAGGGTTGATTTATTAAAGCAAATATATTCAGTTTGCAAGGAAATTTTTCTTTAGCTTATTTCATGAGGGTGAGCTCTGGTGGCCTCCAACTAATCATGTGCAAGCAAAAATACTTTTTTTTTTTTCCTTGCATGTGATCAGGTATTTCTTGCTAAGTGAATTCCCTTGCAAAGTGAACAACCTCTTTTCCCTTAGTAAATCAGCTCCGGAGTCTCCTTCTGACAAAGCCAGCTGTTTCAACTTCAGCCATTAAAGGAGTTGTAAAGGTAAAAGTTTTTTCACCTTGATGCACTCTATGCATTAAGGTGAAAAAACATCAGAGAATACCGGCCTCCGCCGCCCTCCCCCCGCCCCCGTCTACTTACCTGACCCCTCGAAAGTCCTGCGCCGTGAACGCGCTGGCATCTTGCCTGGCTTCCCGGCTCATTTATTGGTCGATTGAAGCAGTGCAGCCATTGGCTCGTGCTGTTGTCGATCACAGCCAATGACGCGATGCGCCGTGGGGCAGGGCCGAGTGATGCAGTCGGCGGCTATGGCCGTCGGCTGTATCACGGGAGCGCGACTGCAAGGACTCCACACCATGCGAGTTCTCTCGCATGAATGTGTGGAGTTCTTGCGGGGAGGACCAGAGACAGCTGCCGAGGGACCCCAGAAGATGTGGATCCGGGCCACACTGTGCAAAACAAGCTGCACAGTGGAGGTAAATATAACATATTTGTTATTTTAAAAATAAAATAAAAAAATTTCCTTTAAAAACCCTTTGGTGTCCTTTTATGAAAGTGAGATCAGCGACGATCCCGACTCTCACCGCTGTTCTCAGGTCATAAACCGTTTATGAAACTAAGGTAATCAGATGAGAACATGTTCTCCACTGATTATCTCAGCACAGTGAGAATCTGTAACTGACTGTCACAGAAACGGCCAGTTTATGAAGGTGCGATCTCGGCACCTCACTGGCGATCTGTGACAGGATTCTCACTTTCTGATTCACCATCTCAGAGGTGGAGAATCAGAGAGAGAAGCGCGAAGCTGGCTGAGTATTGTGGAGGAAGAATGAAGTCTTTTGACTTCCATGCTTCACACACAAGCAGCCATACAGTCAGAACACATCTTCGCCACCATTACATAACGAGCAGGTTAGAGATTTATAGTGTGTGTGTGTGTGTGTATATGTATATATATATATATATATATATATATATATATATATATATATATATATATATATATATAGCATATATGTGTTTGTGTGTGTTTATTTCTATGTTTATATATCTATCATATATATATATATATCTACACATATATATATATATATATATATATATATATATATATATATATATGTATATATAATTCTACTTGCATTAAAATGCTATTATTAAAGTAATTTTTATATCATTTTTAATTTATTAGTAAAAAAAAAAATGTAAACCCTAAAATATGGTTTTACCCATGGACTGTTCTATTACAGTTATACAGGGTTTATATTTGTATACTTTATTAACCACTTGACCACTGGGAAGTGCACGAGGACGTCCCAGGGACGTTGTGTCAAAGTAACTCCACCGCGCCGTAGCAGTAAAATGCCTATGGCGCGGTGGGAAAAAGGTTAAAAAAAAAAAAATGATTATAAATGTATTTTTCATTTATATGAATGGTGTATAGCATATGCATGGTGCATTACATATGTGGGATTCCATTCATTTACTATACACCATTCACATTAAAATAGGCACATGTATGAGCTTTAATATTGATAAAAACAATGTTTTTTAATAATTAGGTTAATGTATATTGTTTGGTGGGAATGCAACTTTATTAATATGTGGTGTGTAATGTGTGCTGATTCGTGTTCAACGTGTATTTTTCACTTCCTCATACTGTAATCCCGCTAAATCACGGAGATTACAGTGAGAGAAGCCGTTCTCAGGAGTTTCCAGCCGTTTGTAGATCGCTCCTCATCTCAACATGAGAACCGATCTACAAAGTTTCATAAACAGGCACTCAGAGGAGAGCAATCTCCCCTGAGAATGCCTGAGAACAGAATAGCGGTATTTTACTGCACTTTCATAAAAGGACACCTTTAAGTCGGTTATTTTGCAACTTACTTTAGCAGACCAGGCTGTCCAGCAAAAGTGACAGTTATGCCACGTACACACGATTGAACATTTTGACAACAAAACGTTTTCAGACGAAATGTTGGCTCAAACTTGTGTTGCATACACACATATACACAAATGTTGTCGGAAATTCCGAATTCAAGAACGCTGCGACGTACAACACTATGACGAGCCGAGAAAAATGAAGTTCAACGATTCCGAGCATGCGTCGAAATGATTCTAAGCATGCATAGGACGTTTGTGTCCGTCAGAATTGGCTATAGATGATCGGAATTTCAGACAAGAACTTTTGTTGTCGAAAAGATTGAAAACCAGCTCTCAAACATTTGTTGTTGGAAATTCCGACAGCCAATTTCCCAAGGAGCCTACACACTGTCGGATTTTTCCGACCAAAAGCTCACATCGAACATTTGTTGTCAGAAATTCGGATCGTGTGTACGCGGCATTGGTTGGTTGAGACAAACCATTTAACGCTGACAAGGGTGCTTGCAATGGCCAATCTGCTAGTACATCTAACACTACCCACACCACATGTTGAAAGTGCTGCTGTCCAAGGGTGGCTCGGTTGCTCTTTCATAGATTGAAGCCACCCTGTTACTAACTGGATTACCAGATGAAAATAAAGAAAAAAACCTGAACAAATAAATGCTGCTACCACTTTGAGCCTCTGTTCACAACCTAAGCATTTTCTAATGTGTTCCCCTACACTTGACTATGTTCAACGTGCAGAATTCCATTGTTTGTAACTGTGCCTGTTCACATTTCAACGCTCAGCTGCTTGCACACTGTATACCTTATACTCAATTAGCGGCGGCTTTTTTTTTTCTTGAGTTTTTGTCCCAAATAGACATCAAAGATACCTGTTTATAGAATTTAGGGTTAATTTACTTTAGAATTAGAAACTGTTCCTATAGCAATGGTTATTTACTGCTGTCAATTAAATTATGTGATGATAGAGTAGGTGGTGGGGGTGAGCTTTGCTCTCTGTGTCTATCAATGCAGACAGCACAGCTCAGGATCAAGGCTGCAGGTGTGGGTGTTTTTTTTTTTTTTTATTATTTCCTGCTTCAACTTGGCTGTGCACCAGCCTTTTCCTGGCTATTCATCTAGTTTCCAGATTGGTTCCCCAGGCATGTTACTGAGACCATACCCGGACCCACTTAGAAGATGGAAGATGCAGTGCCAGCCTGTAAAGTCAATTTCAACACTGAATCTTGCATTAGGCACTCCTCATTAGCATTGCATTCTGTTAGCTGCAGGATGCTGTACAGGTCCAGGGCAGTGGCAATCCATAAAGTTATGTTCTAGTCCCCGAAGACCCCTTCAGGGATATGCTCTTCCAAAGCAAGTGAGGCAAGGGGTACTGCATTTCCCACCTAAAATATTGATGTCCCATTGTCCTACTAATAGGTGAGTAATGGGCCATAGATATATATATATCTATATATATATAGATATATATATCCTTTTTTGGAACTCCTAGCCATCCCTATCCTACCCTTTTAAGTGTCTGGACTGTCTCTGTGATACTTGTGTTTACATTATTTATTACTTTGCAGTACTATCTAGGAGAGGAAGTAACTCTTTGGACAGTTTTTTGTATTGCAGCCTTTCTCCTTTTCTTCTGTGATGCAGCTTTATTACTCTGCCTGCTCCTGGCCAGATTTGTCACTTGTCCTAGCACATTTCCTACCATGTTCTCCCGTTAGGAGCTGTACGACCGCTATTAGTAGCAGATCTTGGGAGATATTTTTTAGCTCCACTTGGGCTTCAAAAATTAAGGCAGGAGCTAATAGTTTTAGCTTATTTTCAAAATTTTTTTCCAATTAAAATGACGCTGCAGTATGGTCATGCTTTAGCTGCACACCTGACTTCAATCAGCCCTGGCCCTGACCTTTAGGCTGCATTCACACCTGAGCGTAGCATTTTGCAGCGTTTTCTACCGCAATTTGCCGCGACAAAACGCTGCATTTTTTTTAACGCGATTGTACAGGTCTATCACCAATGTAAAACGCCCAAATACGCAAAAAAAAAAAGTCCTAGAACTTGTTTGAGCTTCAGGCGTTTTTGAACTTCTGGCTTCAGGCATTTTGTAGTGGAGATGTGAACCACCTCTATAGAGAATTGATTTTTTCCCCTCCAGCGTTTTGTAGCTTCAAGCTACAAAACGCCCAGGTGTGAATGGGGTCTTAGCTCAACCTTGACTTCATTTGCCACCAGTCCTCCTCTTTAGGGTTCCTTGTTTCTGTTGTCCAGTTTAGAAACTCAATTTCTATATGTCTAAACAACAACTATCACAATTTAGGCAATTACAGATGTAGTGTACAACTGCACCTTCAGCAGACCTGACAAACTAGTTGCGTCTCAGTTACCCTTCCAAATTTCCCGTTTGGTAACAGAGGCTCAAGTTTTGAGGGCAAAAAAAAAGGCTCAGGAAGTAGGATAGGGTGAGGATAAGCTCAAAATTCCCAGAAAAATCTAAATGGGCTTTATACTAGAGCTGCACGATTCTGGATAAAATGAGAATCACAATTTTTTGGCTTAGAATAAAGATTACGGTTCTCACGGCGTAACATCATCTTTCGCATTATACGAAAAAATTGGGCTAACTTTACTGTTTTTTTTTTTTTTTAATTCATTGAAGTGTATTTTTTCCCACAAATCCAGTGTGACATAAAATATTGCAATGACCGCCATTCTACGGTCGCTGCTAAAAAAAATATATATATGTATAATGTTTGGGGTTCTAAGTCCTTTTCTAGCAAAAAATTGATTTTAACTTGTAAGCAGCAAATGTCAGAAAAAGGCTTATGCCGCGTACACACGATAATTTTTCGGCATGAAAAAAACTTTTTTGAAAAACATTATTTAAAACTAGATCGTGTTCAAATGCATTTCCTGAGGAAAATACGTGGGAATGCTGAATAGCTGAATTGCTAAGCCCGCACAAATCCCATTCAGAAGCCATAACGGGAGCACTCGTTCTGGTATACTATCTTTAGGACATACAAGCAGTGTTCCTTCAGTACTTATAAAGCGTGAATCTCTCTTTAATCATTAAAGGTGTTGTAAAGGTAAAATCGTTTTCCCTAAAGGCGAATAGCTTCCTTTACCTTAGTGCAGTCCTCCTTTACTTACCTCATCCTTTGATTTTTTAAAAAACAATGGTGTGTGGGCAACGTTTTAAATGTTGGAAAAACCTTATTTCTTTGGACTGAGAAATCCTCACTTCCTGTTCTTCTGTCTGTAACTCCACACAGTAGTGCAAGGCTTTTTCTCCCGCCTGGTGGGGGTCCCATCGGAGAAAGCCTCCGCGGCGTGAGGGGGTCCCCCTGGCTCCGGGAGGATCCGGTGAGCGGGCGGAGGGCGCTTACGCCCACTAACACACAGCTCCTTTCTCTATCTGCAAAGTACAGAGCGTCCTGACTTCCTGGTCGCCCCTCCCCCAACAAGAGGTTTTCTCCCCTCCCCCCAGGTGTGTGAGGGGGATAATTGCACTGAGGTAAAGGAAGCTATTTAGCTATTTAGGGAAAGAATTACCATTACAAACGCTTTTTATCTACACACAAAATAAGTGAAATAACCCTTCAAACAAACCTTAATAAATCCACAACCGTACATGCGATCGATACAGCGACTTCACCGTATAAAAGACAAGACGCATCGATATGAAATTTATGTTGATAAACTTAAAAATGTGGCCATGTCAGCGATTTAGAAAAGAGTGTCGTTGTGCATTTTATTGGCAAAAATTAAATGACGTTTATAATGAAGGCCTATGGGAGAAATGTTGGAACTCTTGTCCTTTAGAAGCTCCAGCAACGAAAAGTAAAATGCGCATCACAAAACTGATCACATTGCCTGAAAGCAGACAAAAATACCTTCCATTTGATATATAAATTGTGTATGACAAGTAGATCTTGTGGGCGTGAGAGCAATTTGTTCCCCCTTTTTTATAGATAATCCGATTCTTTTCAAAACTCACACTGTAAAGGTCACATGACACACTCTAAGCCAGCTCCATAGGAAGACTGTTTAATCGATAAAATTTTCTGAAAAAATCACTAAACGTAAATTGCTTTTTCACAAAAACTATAAAAGATTTCAATCTGAAAAGTCATAGCCGGATAGCTGAATATTTTGTGACCGTGGTAAAGTTTGTTTGGTGTCGGTCAGTGAAAGTATGAAGGAGGAGATACATTTTGAATCGGGTACGTTTTGAAGCAGGAATAAGCATGTTCTCATTGACTTCAATGTTAAAAAAAAGCGACTAAAAGCTTAATATTTTAAAAAGTATAAATAGCACAAAAAAACTTGAAGAAGTCCCATCGTTAGCTGAATGAGAACATTTTAAAATTTGAATGGTCTCAATCGCTGAAAGTATGGCGAAGTTACGCAGAGCCAAAAAACGTACGGAATAAAGGATAAAATTAATAAGAATAATAAAAAAAACGAATAACAATACTGGGAATGCTTATTAAAGCATTCCCACTAATTAAGAATAATAAAAAACGAATAACAATACTGGGAATGCTTATTAAAGCATTCCCACTAATGATCATGTTCAAACATTCAAATTCAAACATGCTGCATTTTTTAAAGTTTTTTTAAAATATGTCGTTTTTCGGGTTGTAAAAAAATGATCGTGTGTGGGCTAAAATGACGTAAAAAACCTGCGCATGATCAGAAGCAAGTTATGAGACGGGAGCGCTCGTTCTGGTAAAACTACCGTTCATAATGGAGTAAGCACATTCTTCACGCTGTAACAGACAGAAAAGCGTGAATCATCTTTTACTAACAAGGAATCAGCTAAAGCAGCCTAAAGGCGAATAGAACTTCCCCTTTAGAGTGCCGTCGTACGTGTTGTACGTCACCGCACTTTGTTCATCGTTTTTAAAAAACAATGGTGTGTGGGCAACGTCGTTTTTAATGATGAAGTTGGAAAAACGTTGTTTTTTGGACATGCTGAAAAACAATGTTTTTTTTTTTCATGCTGAAAAATGATTAGTCCTTAACCACTTAAGGACCCCCGCACGCACATATACGGCCACAGAATGGCACGTACAGGCACAAGGGCGTAATCACCGCCCTAGTTAACCCTTTCACTCCCTATTGCCAGAGTCACTAAGCGATCATTTTTCTGATCGCTGTATTAGTGTCGCTGTTCCCGCTAGGTAGCTATTTTTTTTTATTGCGATTTTTTTTTGTTACTAAAGACATGTGGAGAGGCTAAGGCAAAACCCCACTACAGGGCCCGGGTACCGTACACCTTGGCTTTGAAGCTTCGGACGGATCCGGCTATATCCTGTCCCGAGACCTCCGAGGGACAGCTGACTAAAATAAGACACTGGCGAAAAAACTAAAGCACTTCAGTGGGAGGGGGTTTATAGAGGAACTTTTTTTTACACCAGTAACAAAAATAACCCATATGTAAAATGCGCTCTGTGTCCCGTGAATAGTGTTTTTTTGTTTTCAAAAATGTCGCTCTATTTTTGTATATAGCGCAAAAAATAAAAATCGCAGAGGTGATCAAATACCACCAAAAGAAAGCTCTATTTGTGGGAAGAAAAGGACGCAAATTTTGTTTGGGAGCCACGTCGCACGACCGCGCAATTGTCTGTTAAAGCGACGCAGTGCCGAATCGCAAAAACACCTTGGGTCATTTACCAGCGTATTGGTCCGGGTCTTAAGTGGTTAAAGGGTCACTAAAGCAAAACATTTTTTTTGCTGAAATGACTGTTTACAGGGTATAGAGACATAAAAGTTAACTGATTCCTTTTCAAAATGATTAAAAATAGATAAAAATCAATCATATAATGTGCCTGCAGGTTAGTTTCACTTTTGAACTGGCTTCATGTTTCTGTGAAGTAGAAATAGACACACAGAACAAAAACAAACAAATCCAGGTCAGTGTTTTGTTTTTAAAATGAATCTGGTTCTGGGAAGTTTTAGACACACAGTAATGACAGCTTAGACCACCGTGAGAAAGCTCCCAGCACTGTGGTTATAAGGAAACAGACAAGCAGGAAGTGTGGAGAACAGAGCAGGATTACAGCAACTTCAAAGCAAAAACGAACAATGACATGAAACCAGTACTGCAGTAAGGTAAAGGAAGCTATTTAGCGAAAAAATGTTTTCCTTTAGTGATCCTTTAAGTGGTTAAACTGACTTCATTTTTAGACTGAACTTTATCCCTTTTGATCAAAAAGAACCGAGAGATAAATTGTATCTCTTCTCTTCTATATCTCTCTGTGCTGAGGAATGTTGATTAAACATTTGCTGGCTTTTTTTATTTATTTTTTGACAGCTCTGGCTCTGCACTGTTTACATAGAATCGGAGAAATGTCAGTTAAGATCGAGCGGGGGTTGAATCGAGATCGCATTTTTTTTTAATGATTAATCATGCAGCTTTACCTTATACAGTAACTGCAGTTGTTTATATCTCTTGGTATATTGATTTGTTTTTCAATGAATATGGTGACTGGTTATGCATGTCTTTATGTTGTGTTCAGTTTGAATTGGCTCCAGTCTCCTTCAGAAAAAAATTAAGTCAGCAGCTACAAATACTGTAGCTGCTAACTGTCCCTGGATCCTGCAGTGCCTTCACCCCCGCAAAAAATTTTCCATCGGCTTTCGGGTTCATCCACCGCCATTGTTTGTAAGGGAAACCAGCAGTGAAGCCTTGCGGCTTTACAGCCAGTTCTCCACTGCACATGCATGCAGCGCTTCCTGAATGGTCCAGCAGTGGGGAAAGGAGGAGGGGGAGCCCAACTCTAGGTCGACCTCCCCGAATGGCAATGGGGGGAGACAGATAAGCGGAGCCTCCCCTTTAAAAAAAAAATTATAATTTTTTTTTTTTTTTTTTTTACGAACTAGGTTATTGAAAAGGAGTGTAATATATAGAACAGAACAAGTGTGTTCATAAAAACCAAAAGAACATAAAGGAACACAATAAGTCCCAAGTCTATGCTATCCGGTCAAATTAAAGATACATCTTTGACTTAAAAGTTAGTTCTTACCATGTTCGTACAATTGGCATACACACTTCCGCACATCATCAAAAGTAGAATTATCATATGCATCTTTATTTCCTGGAATGAACAGTATAGTATTAATGGTAATTTGTAACATTTTCTTTTGGTTTCAAAACAAAGCGCACAAACATAAAACTACTAGGCCTCATCAACGCTTAGGCTCTTACACACACATCAGTTTTTCTTCAGGTTTTTCTTTTCAGTTTACCAAAACTGAACAAGCTGATTGCAAAAATTGAGACTCTTGATACCTCAAAATGGATTTGGTAAACTGAAAAGAAAAACCAGAAAAACTAGTTTTAAGAGCCCTAAGGCTTCATGCACACTGAAGCTGATAAAAGCTATAAAAAAATGCCAGTAGCTTTTCAGGGGGCCTTGCAACGTTTTTTTGCGTTTTTGCAATAGCTTTAATCAGCTTTTTTCAGTGTAGCTTTTATCAGCTTTTTTTTTTTCAATGGATAAAAAAATGCAAAAAAACACTGGTGCCTGCGTTTTTGAGCGTTTTTGGGCTTTTTTCTCTGCGTTTTTTCCCGCCGAAAAACGTCACTTTGAACGCAAATTTCGGGCGTTCAGGAAAAAACCAATAAACTCCAAAGCTGATTAACACTGAAAAACGCCCAGGTGTGCATGGGCACATAGGCTAACATAGAGTTCAGTTTATGGGCTTTAAAAAAAAAAAAGCCAAAACACCAATAAACTGCAGTTTATCCGCTTCAGTGTGATGGAGCCTTATGCCGCGCACACACGATATTTTTGTATAAAAAAAACGACGTTTCATGATGAAACAAAACAACGTTTTTCAAACTTCATTTTCCAAAACGGTGTTTTTTTCCAAAATCCACAAAGCGTGGTGACGTACACCACGTTCGACGGCACTCTGTTCCATTGAAGCTCCGTCTCATAACTAGCCTCTGCGCATGCGCGGCTTTAAAAACGTTGTTTTCAACATCGTTTTGCCCACACACCATCACCTTTTATAACACAAAAAACGACGTTTTGAAAAACGACACAAAAAATTCAAGCATGTTCAAATTTTTTTTTTGGTCATTTTTTTGAAGACATAAAACGACGTTTTGCCCACACACAGTGATTTTAAATGACGTTTTTAAAAAACGTTGTTTTTTTTCATCACAAAAAATGATCGTTATAGTGAGAGGCTGAAAATATGTATAATATTCAGGGTGTTTATCCACACCCAGGGAGCCACAGGCCACATCATTTTATGCTGGGCCTATTATGATCTTTCTGCATGAGTCCTTATTATAACTTTTCCTTTTCTAGCAGTACAAGTTTACCAATAATCACGTTTTTCAGTTTTACAGCGTATGCTCCTAAATTGTGTGTGTATTGTAGAATCTTATATAATCACACTTGGTTTCACCTAAATCTCCTAATTCTATTTTGGGTAAACATTATATGGTTTGACCTATCTGAAGGGCATATAAGACCCATTGCAGAAGAATCTTCATCCTTTCAGTAAATTTCCAGCTCCTTTTGAAACCAGTGTTTTGCAGTGATCGAGTACATCTCCTAGATCTCCTAGCACTTGATGAAATCTGTTGTAGCAAACTGTAGACAGTTAATGAAACTGCAAATATTTTGCCAGGTTAAAATAAATGTGTATATGTATATTGTCACTGGTTAGATGAAGATCTGCTGCTACTAGTGTTCTTAGAAAGCTTAGCAGATTGCCATTACAGTAAAACCTTGGTTTGAGAGTAACTTATCTGAGAGCATTTTGCAAGACAAGCAAAATGTTTAAATACATTTTGCCTTGATGTACAAGCGATGTCTTGATATACAAGTAGCGTCATGTCACAACTGATTATAAAAGAGTAGAGAGGAGCCTCTAAGTGTAGCAATATGGTTACATTTAATGAAGGTACAACATTTAGCAACTTATTGCTACACTTGGAGGCGCCTCCCTTCTCTTTTATACCCTGTAAAAAAAATGCTTTGATATACAAGTGCTTTGGATTACAAGCATGTTTCTGGAACGAATTATGCTTGCAATCTAAGGTTTTACTGTATATGGTTTTGAGATATCCTTGTGTTTATTTCAAGCCTATGCTCATCAATACACTTCTTCCACGGGGTTAAATGGTAATGCATGTAAAGCAAGTATCTACAACACCCGGGAGGAAATTTACTAAAATTAGGGAGTGCAAAATTTGGTGAAGCTCTGCATAGAAACCAATCAGCTTCCAGGTTTTATTGTATAAGCTTAAAGTAGAGTTATGGAATTTTATTTTCATTTTGGATAGTGTAAGGGTGGGGTATAAGACCTTTCAGATTTTTTTTCGCCATCTGTGTCCTATTGCGGAGATTTCCCTTCACTTCCAGTCTCATAGCCAAAACGGTAAATAGGTTTGTATGGCTGAACTCACATTGAATTTGCACAAAGGTTCTGCAGGAACCCGCACTGGAATCGGATTGCATTGGGTGTTCACACCCATGCGATCCGATTCCTGTCCGAATTCACAGTTCGCACTACGATCTACAAACTGATCTGGCGGTGTCATTAACTCTGTATTGACACCTTCAGTGGTTCACAAAGGCAGTGTGAACTTCCTGCGAGGGAGATGCGATGCGGGAACCCGCACTGGACTCTCGCTGGTTCCCGCATCGTAATAGTGTGAACCTGGAGCAAAGAGTAAAAAAAATCAGGCTCACTTCTGCATAGAAACCAATCGGCTTTCAGGTTTAATTGTACAAGCTGAGGTTAAAGGTTGGCTGGTTTATATGCAGAAGTGATCCTGATTTTGCACTCTCCAGCTTTAGTTAATAAACCCTATTTATTGATGTGCGTTATGGCGTTTTTTTTTTTTTTTTGCCCAAGTCCCAAAAAACTTTATTTTAGGAGCAGTGTGCATGAGGTCTGAGTTTCTGCAATGCGGGTAAAGAGATACCGACACTTTTCCTATTTGGTCTCCCCTCCCAGTAAGGTATCCTCATAGATCTGAACTTGTCCAACACTCCCTTATTGGTCAGAGACCTCTTTTTGCTGCCGGACTTAGGCTGGGTTCACACCTTTGTGAATTGGATGTGGGTTTCCCCGTATCCAAATTGCATAGCAGGAGATTGTGACCGGCTCTCTATGGAGCCGTTTCACACATCTCTGCAGTGGCTCCAGTGCGGATTGCACAGGAGTCCTGTGCGTCTTTTGGTCTGTTTCAGGTCCGAATACGACCAAAATTTGTACTGAAATCAGACCTGAAACAGTGTATGGAGACACATCGGAGTCCTGCTGTGAGCCAAATGCGTTCTCAAGTGTGAACCCAACCTTAAAGTTATGGGGAAACGTGTAAGCCCCACCCTTCACATTTCACTGTGCTTAGCCCTAAGCAACCTTAACTTAGTCTGTCAGTTCGGTAATTTAAAGCTACTTAAACAATTGCCATGTATGTGGGTAATACAATTCAAACATTCCTATGATTGTCACCATTTTATCCACGATAGAGGTGTTCACAAGTTATAGACATTCTAGACAATTTTCTGGTTATACTGTTGCAATACAGAAAAGCTACATTCCTTTATTAAGCGTTGC
This sequence comes from Rana kukunoris, assembly GCA_029574335.1. Classification (NCBI taxonomy): domain Eukaryota; kingdom Metazoa; phylum Chordata; class Amphibia; order Anura; family Ranidae; genus Rana; species Rana kukunoris. The sequence goes on along the minus strand of CM056049.1, from coordinate 336,685,452 downwards.
TGTGTGTGTGTGTGTATATATATATATATATATATATATATATATATATATATATATATATATATAATATACACTATTCGTATCGTTTTACAGCAGCGTTATCCTTTGTTGCACTATGCACCATATAGTATGAACTTTACTCTACTGTAATCTGCGTATGTATGCAGTGTTCTGTTTATGAATAGGCAGATTTATGAGGATATAGGAGAGTCAGTGCTTTTAGTTTAGACTATAACCTCTCTGCTATTTTGAATTCATGTACAGTGAACACTGGTCATTGCTTTTTTCACTACCTCTTTAATTTTGCCTAAATGTGAGCCTGATCACATCTTTTTCTCTTCAACTATGAGAATGTTTTTTTTTAATAAAATGACATATATGTGTATATATATATATATATATATATATATATATATATATATATATATATATATATATATATGTATATGTGTGTATATATATATATATATATATATATATATATATATATATATATATATATATATATATATATATATATATATAAGAATTTACCTTTTTATAAGGTAATACATTAAAAACTTGGTTTGAGAGCATTTTGCAAGACAAGCAAAATGTTTTAATAAATTTTGCCTTGATTTACAAGCGATGTCTTGATATAGGAGTAGCGTCATGTCACAACTGTGTATAAAAAATAAGAGAGGAACCTCTAAGTGAAGAAATATGGTTACATTTAATGAAGGTACAACATTTAGCAACTTATTGTTACACTTAGAGGTGCTTCTCTTCTCTTTTTTTGTACCCTGTAAAAAAAATGCTCTGATATACAAGTGCTTTGGATTACAAGCATGTTTCTGGAACGAATTATGCTCGCAAACCATGGTTTTACTGTATAAGATAATAATTGATCATACAAGTCATGCAAATGTATTAACATTAATCTTTGCAATAAATACAGTCGCACTTGTATGCATTATTCAGAGACTTTGTAAGAAAATAAATAGTAATGTATATATGTTTAACATAAAAGTATTGATCATATACTGTATACTTAGAACCATTTTAAATCATAAAAAGCTTAAAAGACTAAAACTAAAATGAATGCCGATTACAGACACATAGCTAAAAGCTCCCACATCTATTAACTCAAAATCTTAAAAATTGGATTTGCAGTTGGTATAAAGTTAGATGCAGTATAATTATGTGTGATTTTTTTTAGCTTGAAAGAGGCTCATGAAAAGCTGTCTACACTGCGTCATTACAAGCAAAATCAGCCAAGTTTAAATAAGTGCATTTCCTTAGCAGCAGTTTTATTTTTATTTTTTTTCAGGCTCTTCTCATTAATGTTGGCATTTGTCTTACTTCTCTTTTTAATGAATTATATCACATGAATGAAAAACATACAGAATTACAGTTGGGTAAAAATAGACAGAATTTTTAGATATATTTCCAAAAGAAACAAGCAACACAACGTCCAATTTGTGATTTGTTCTCCTACCTTCGGGGAATTCTAGCCCGTGCAGCAAGCTTGTTTGTGTGGATTACAGCACTGACCTACATGGGCAAGGAGTAATGCAGCAGCATAACAACACCTTGTTCCGCTTTAACCTTTGTACTCGACAACAGGTGTTAACACTTCTTCTTCAGCAAAAGATTGACTAGTTTCTTCTTGTCCGTTGCTGGGCTTAATCCAATCTTCAGGCAATGAGGAAGTAAGAGAGCAACATGATTAGATCTTTCACTTCCTGACCTCTGTAGACAAATCAGGTTAGTGGCATCTATGTTTATAGTGGCGCTCAATCCATGCAGTTAAACAAAATTAATAATTCAGCAGTATTCAGCTATATTCTATAATATGGATTGATATGGATTGACTATATCCTGGACAGGTTTTCTAAAGTCTTCTGATTGTAACTTCTTAACATAGAATGAAAGTAACAGAAATATGTGTCATTTGTGAACCTTCAGACTCCATGCACACTGGCATTTTTTTAAGCCTCTAGATAGAAGCTGTTATTAGCATTTTTTTTCCGCTCCTAGAAACTACGTAGTGCTATACTATGGGGGTTATTTACGAAAGGCAAATCCACTTTGCACTGCAAGTGCACCTGGAAGTGCAGTCACTGTAGATCTGAGAGGGACATGCAAGGAAAAAAAAAAAAAAACAGCAGTTTAGCTTGCACATGATTGGATGATAAAATCGGCAGAGCTCCCCCCCCCCCCATTTCAAATCTACCCCTTATGCCGCGTACACACACGGTCGTTTTTTGTGATGAAATAAAACGATGTTTTAAAAAACATAATTTAAAAAGATGGTGTGTGGGCAAAACTTCGTTTTATGTCTTCTGTAAAACGTAAAAAAAAATATTCGGACATGCTTCAATTTTTTATGTCGTTATTCAGAATGTCGTTTCTTGTGTCATAAAAAATTATCGTGTGTGGGCAAAACGACGTTTAAAACAACGTTTTTATTAGGGTTGTCCCGATTCCACTTTTTCAGGACTGAGTACAAGTACCGATACTTTTTTTCATGTACTCGCCAATACCGAATCCCGTTTTTCTTTTTAAATGTCATGTGACAGTTTTCAAACCACAATACAGACTAAGGATATTTTCTTTAGAATTATGAAGAACTCTAACTCAAGACATTATAAAAGAATAAAAATGAGTAAAAATGAATAAAAATGTTTTATTTGCTTGTCACGCAGTAGTAAAAAACTCAAAGAATTTTCACAGAACATGTTGATAAATACAAAAAAAGTATTCTATTTAGGCATCGGGAGCATTTGGGCGAGTACAAGTACTCCCGCAAATACTCGGTATCGGTCCCGATACATATACTAGTATCGGTATCTGGACAACCCTAGTTTTTATACCCGCCCATGCTCAGAAGCAAGTTATGAGACGGGAGCTTCTATGGAACAAAGTGCCATCGAATGTGGTGTACGTAACCGCGCTTTGCAAGAGCATTTTCAGAAAACGATGGTGTGTAGGCAACGTTGTTTTTTAAAATGAAGTTTGAAAAACGTAGTTTTGTTTCGTGAGATAAAACAACGTTTTTTTACATCACAAAAAGTGATCATGTGTACGCGGCATTAGATTTAGAGTGACTGCACTTCCAAGTGTACTTTTAGTGAACTTGTAGTGCAAAGGAGATTTGCCTTTCGTAAATAACCCCCATAGTATAGCACTACGTAGTTTCTAGGAGCAGAAAAAAAAATGCTAATAACCTCTTCTATCAAGAGGCTTTAAAAAATGCTAATAACAACAGCTTCTATCTAGAGACTTAAAAAAATGCCAGTGTGCACGGAGTCTGAAGGTTCAGAAATTACACATATATGTGTCCCTGCACACTAATTTAGGGCTTTTAGCAATTGTAAGCTTCAGCATCTAGAAGAAGAAAAAATAAATAAAACATTTCTAGAGTTTTTAGGAGCGTTTTTCCAGCAGAAAAAAATGCTGTTAACCGCTGCTAAGCATCAGTTTCCAATGTTTTTTTTTCTTAGCTGGCGGCCTTAAGAGCCAGTGTATAGCTGGCTGTTAGGCTGCATTCACACCTGAGCGTAGCGCTTTGCCGCGATTTTACATTGTTTTTTTCCGCGATTTGTCGCGGCGTTTTTAACCGCGATTTTGGACAGGTCTAGGGTCACCAATGTTAAAAACAGAAAAACGCCCAAATACGCTCAATTAGAGCGACAAAAAAGGGTCCAGAACTTGTTGAGCTTCAGGTGTTTGACGTCAGGCGTTTTGGAGTGGAGATGTGAACCATCTCCTTTGAGAATAATGGATTTTTTCCCCTCTAGCGTTTTGGAGCTTTATGCTTCAGGCGACAAAACGCTCAGGTGTGAATGCAGCCTTAGAGCGGGCTGGGAAGCCGTCTTCTGCATCCTTAATAACGGATGACTCATCAGCTATCACACTAAAACTATTGCCGGCAATAAAATATATAGTAAACAAAACTCTCTACCCCCCCCCCCCCCCCCAATCCAAATCAGGCCCTTTCGGGTCTCGTACAGATTTTAAGGGGAACCCCATACCAAAAATGAAAAAATGGCATGGGGTCCCCCCAAAATCCATACCAGACCTTTATGTAAGAAAGAAAGGGGGCATGCAACCCCCCCCCCCCCCAAAACATTCCAGGCCTCAACATGAGGAGGGTGCTTTGGGGCTCTCTAAGTACCTTGTGCCTGCTTGCTCAGGTAAGGGACTGGTATAGATTTTGTGTGTGGGGGCCCCATGTCATTTATACCAGGCCCTTCAGATTTGGGAGGAAACCCTGTTTTTTTTTTTGACATTTTTGTATTGCCAGCGTTTTTTTTTTTTTTTTTTACTTCCAGCTAATGACTCATACTTTGTTAAAGATGCTTCGGCGGACTGCTCCTTAACAACCATGTTGTTTACTGGGCTTACAGATTCGGATAAGCCCCCTGTCCACAGACCCCCACAACTGCCGGCCAGAGTTGTGGGAAAGGGGCCCTCCCTTTCCTGACCTGCCAGGCTGCAAGCATAAGGGTCTGGTATGCACTGGGGGGGAGGGGGGGCAGCACAGTGTTTTTTTACATTCAGCTGTCAGCGGGGAATTTTAAGAACACGTGGCCGCATGTTTTCATTACTAAAATACCAAGACTTCATAAAATGGCTCACGCTTCTCAGCTTATGCATGTATTTGCAAATGTGTGCAAACTAAGCTCCTTGGTTTTAACTAGAACTGTTAGGGTAATTTGGTTTGTTGCAGGCTGGCTGGTAAATGAGCTGGGAATTTTTTTTTCTCAGCGCTTTCCCTCCTCAATGGGCAGATTGGCTCCCGCTGCTGTCAATCAAACCCTATGATAAGGAATGGGGTAGGGTGGGGCCTAGCCCCACTGTCCGTGTCTATATACACAGGCAGCAGGAATCAGGAGTGAGCCCACACAAATGCACCCATAGAAAGTATAGAGTAGGAGCACCAGCAAGGGACTAAGAAAAGGAGGCTTGGGGCTGGTCAGTGCAAAACTTTTGGTGTTTTTTTTATCTAAAAATGGTATATATATATATATATATATATATATATATATATATATATATATATATATATATTACCAAGAACTGGACATCCCTCACAAATTTATGAAAAGACAAGAAGAAAACAGGCCAGGGAGGCTGCCAAGAGGCCTACAGCAACATTACAGGAGCTGCAGGATCTGGCAAGTACTGGCTGTGTGATACATGTGACAGCAATCTCCCGTATTCTTCATATGTCTGGGCTGTGGGGTAGAGTGGCAAGACGGAAGCCTTTTCTTACCAAGAAAAACATCCAAGCCCGGCAGAAAACACATCTGAAGTCTCCCAAAAGCATGTGGGAAAATGTGGTATAGTTTGATGAAACCAAGGTTGAACTTTTTGGCCATAACTCCAAAACATATATGGTACAAAAACACTGCACATCACCAAAAGAACACCATACCCACAGTGAAGCATGGTGGTGGCAGCATTATGCTTTGGGGCTGTTTTTCTTCAGCTGGAACAGGGGCCTTAGTAAAGGTAGAGGGAATTATGAACAGTTCCAAATACCAGTCAATATTGACCAAAAATCTTCAGACTTCTGAAAGCTGAACATCAAGAGTAACTTCATCTTTCAGCATGACAACAACCCAAAACATACATCCAAATCAACAAAGGAATGGCCTCACCAGAAGAATATTAAAGTTTTGGCATGACCCAGCCAGAGCCCAGACCTAAATCCAATTGAAAATCTGTGGGGTGATTTGAAGAGGGCTGTGCACAGGAGATACCTTCGTAATCTGACAGATTTGGAGTGTTTTTGCAAAGAAGAGGGGGCAAATATTGCCAAGTCAAGATGTGCCATGCTGATAGACTCCTACCCAAAACAACTGAGTGCTGTAATAAAATCAAAAGGTACATCAACAAAGTATTCGTTTAAGGGTGTGCACACTTATGCAACCATATTATTATTTTATTTTTTATTTTTACTTCCCTCCATCTAAAAGATTTCAGTTTGTTGTACAACTGAGTTGTACAGTTTATAGCTCACATTAAAGGTGGAAAAAGTTGTCTCCTTTTTTTTTTTTTTACATCACAGAAACCTGACAATTTAACAGGGGGGGTGCAGACTACTTATATGCTGTGTGTGTGTATGTATGTATATGTGTATATATATATATATATATAATTACACAGTATCTCACAAAAGTGAGTACACCCCTCACATTTTTGTAAATGTTTTATTATATCTTTTCATGTGACAACACTGAGGAAATTTCACGTAGTACTTTCAAGTAGTGAGTGTACAGCTTGTATAATAGTGTAAATTTGTTGTCCCCTCAAAATAACTCAACATACAGCCATTAATGTCTAAACCGCCGGCAACAAACGTGTGTAGAGACCTAAATGAAAATGTCCAAATCAGGCCCAATTATCCATTTTCCCCTCTCCGGTGTCATGTGACATGTTGGTGGTACAAGGTCTCGGGTGTGAATGGCGGTGTTAAATTCAGTGTTATCGCTCTCACTCTCTCATACTCGTCACTGGAAGTACAACATGACACTTCATGGCAAAGAACTCTGATGATCTGAAAAAAAGAATTGTTGCTCTACAGAAAGATAGACTAGTCTATAAGAAGATTGCCAAGACCCTGAGGCTGAGCTGCAGCACAGTGGCCAAGACCATACAATGGTAAAAGGACAGGTTCCACTTAGAACAGGCCTCTCCATGGTCAACCAAAAAAGTTGAGTGCACATGCTCAGTGTCATATCCAGAGGTTGTCTTTGGAAAATGGACGTATAAGTGCTGCCAGCATTGCTGCAGAGGTTGAAGGGGTGGGGGTCAACCTGTCGGTGCTCAGACCATACGCTGCACACTGCATCAAATTGGTCTGCATGGCTGTCGTCCCAGAAGGAAGCCTTTTCTAAAGATGATGCACAAGAAAGTTTGCTGAAGACAAGCAGACTAAGGACATGGATTACTGGAACAATTGGAACAGGAAAAGGTTGACTGCACTACCAGGTGTGAAGCTCCTGAAACAAGTTAATCTCTGCAAGGTCTGCATTGATGTCTATGATGTAGTTTCGATACATTTTTAGCTTCAATAAAGTGATTACTTTTGCTTCACACCTGTAAGTGCGGTCAACCTTTTCCTGTTCCAGTTAATCCAGTTTGCGGACTGGACCTGCACCAAAAGGTTGGAAATCAAGGATTGTTCTCATCTGGAGCGGCTTGACTCGCTTCTCTATTAGATATCTATTACTGGAATCATATCCTGTGGTTTGATGAGACCAAGATAAACTTATTTGGCTCAGATGGTGTCTAGATGGATGTCTTGCCTACAGTCAAGTATGGTGGTGGGAGTGTCATGGTCTGGGGCTGCATGAGTGCTGCCAACACTGGGGAGCTACAGTTCATTGAGGGAACCATGAATGTCAACATGTACTGTACATACTGAAGCAGAGCATGATCCCTCTCCCTTCGGAGACTGGGCCACAGGGCAGTATTCCAACATAACGACCCCAAACTCCAAAACGACCACTTCCTTGCTAAAGATACTGAAAAATCTTTTTTGTTGGCGGAAATTACGACAGCAAAAGTCTGATGGAGCATCCACACACGGTCGAAATTTCCGTTCAAAAGCTCACATCGAACATTTGCTGTTGGAATTTCTGATCATGTGTACGGGGCATTACAGGCTTTCTTCTAAGATTGCCCTGTATTTGGCTGTATCCATCTTCCTATCAACTCTGACCAGCTTCCCTACCCCTGCTGAAAAAAAGCATTCCTACAACATGATGCTGCCACCACCATGTTTCACAGTGTGGATGGTGTCTTCAGGGTGATGTTCAGTGTTAGTTTTCCGCCACGCAGCGTTTGCTTTAAGGCCAAAAAGAAAAGTTTTGGTCTCATCTGACCAGTGCACCTTCTTCCACATGTTTGCTGTGTGACCCACCTGGCTTCTCACAAACTGCAAATGGGACGGCTTATGGCTTACTTTCAACAATGGCTTTTTTCTTGCCACTCTTCCATATTTGTGGAGTGACGACTAATGCCACGTACACATGATCAGAATTTCCGATGGAAAAAAGTCATACGGAATATTTTCATCGGATATTCCAATCGTGTTTGCTCCCCATCTGAGTTTTTCCTTCGGAAATCCCGACAGACTTAGAAAGAGAACATGTTCTCTTTTTTTCCAATGGAAATTCTGTTCGTCTGTCTGGAACTCCGACGGAGAAAAAAACACGCATGCTCGGAATCAAGTCGACGCATGCTCAGAAGCATTGAACTTAATTTTTCTCAGCTCGTCGTAGGCAGTCGGAATTTGGTGTGACAGTGTGAATGCAAGACAGCTTGAACGTAATTCAGTCTGAAAAATCCGTCGGAGTTTATCCCGACGGAAATTCCGTTTGTGCGTACAAGGCATAATAGTTGTCCTGTGTAGAGATTCTCCAACCTGAGCTGTGGATCTCTGCAGCTCCTCCAGAGTTACCATGGGCTTCTTGGCTGCTTCTTTAATTAATGCTTGTTTAGTCTGACCTGTCCGTTTAGGTGGAAGGCCAGGTCTTGGTAGGTTTGCAGTTGTGCCATACTCTCAGTTTTTGGATGATGGATTGAACAGTGAGATGAGATGTTCAAAGATTGGGGTATTTTTTTATAACCTAACCATGCTTTAAACTTCTCCACAACTTTATCCCCGACCTGTTTGGTGTGTTCATTGGCCTTCATGATGCTGTTTGTTCACTAAGGTTCTCTAACAAACCTCTGGGGGCTTCAGAGAACAGCTGTATTTATACTGAGATTAAATTACACACAGGTGGACTCTATTTACTAATTAGGTGACTTCTGAAGGCAATTGGTTCCACTAGATTTTAGTTAGGGATAGCAGAGTAATTAGCTCTGTGACATCAGCAGATGTCTGCTGAAAACTGGTCACAGGCATGCAAAACTATTGCACTCCTGTGAGCCGTAGGAGGAGTACAGCCAGACGAGCTTTGGCTGTACTTCTCCTTTAAAGCCCAATGGGGCTTTTTTATATAGAGTTGGAAAGGACTAGAATCTCTTCCATATATTTATTGCTACGTGTGTCGAATTTTAAGGCAATTTCGCTTTACTTCTTATTTCTCTGACAATTGAACAACAACCTGTAATTAATCTCTTTGAAAGAAGCACATGCAGCAACAATTACCCCCATGACCATAAATTGGCCCACTTTTATTAACCATAGCACCCTCCTCCATGACTGGCTGGCAAGGCAAACAAACTACGGTAGATGCCGCTATACTTGCCCAGCAGATTGAAGCTGTAAATGTGCAGCGTACGATTTCTAAAATAAGGATTAAATGGGTTGCTCAGAATTTTTCTAACAAGATGGGAAATCTATTGCCAAAAACAATTACGGACTACAAAAGCAATAGTTTGTACCAACAAAGTGAACCCTTCAATTGCACAATACTCACCCATACTTTAAATTGGGCATCAGATCATTTATGGCCAGCCAAACAATACTTTGCTTTTCAGAAACAGGTAAAATGCATATATTTTCTAGTAAACATTAGTGGTCATTCAAATAAATGCTGGCTAGCCAATTTGTTTGCCATTTTGAGGTGTCTGACTATATCAGAATATCATCAAAGTTAAAGCATATCTATAGTCAAAATACAAAATGTTTTATTTTTATTTTATAAACCTTATTATTTCTATACTACTCCTATTATTCATGAACAATTTTGAAGTTTGTAAACCTACATTGTGAAAAATCCCCACATTTACTTCTGTGACACATATCAACTATACGATGTGAGTAGGCACTGCTACGTCACACATTTCAAAGAGCCTGCCTTCTGGACTGCAGAGGTGCTAAGAGGAGGATTTTTTCAGAAGGCGGAGTCAGTACAGGAATCATTGCTTGCAGGCAGCAAGTTACCATGGGATATGTAGTCCTTAGAAAAGTTAGCAGAGGAGAAGTCGCAACCTAAAATAAAATATTTCAAGTAAGTTTATGTTGCATTGTCAAATATAACTACAGTGCCTGCCGCCGAGAATGTGTTTTTAGCACGACAGCATCGCGCTGATTCTCGGCGACAGGCTACCGACATCTCGCATTCGCTGGAATAGTAAAAGCACATTCCAGCGAGTGCGTCATAGAAGCGACGGGGATCCGATGCGGATTCCCGCCAATTCTACACGTGGGCGGAGTTTGTTATGAATCCTGAGAAGGAAGTCCCCGCCGGATTTTAAATAAAAATCCGGCATGGGATCCCCCCTCAGGAGCATAACGGGCCCTTAGGTCTGGTATGGGTTGTAAGGAGACCCCCCCCTATGCCGAAAAAACGGCGTGGGGGTCCCCCCACAATCCATACCAGACCCGTATCCAAAGCACGCCGGCCGGCCGGTCAGGAAGGGAGTGGGGGCGAGCGAGCGCCCCCCCCCCCCCTCCTGAGCCGTACCGGGCAGCATGCCCTCAACATGGGGGGGTCAGGTGCTCTGGGGCAGGGGGCGCACTGTGGCCCCCCACCCCAGAGCACCCTGTCCCCATGTTGATGAGGACAGGGCCCCTTCCCGACAACCCTGGCCGTTGGTTGTCGGGGTATGCGGGCGGGAGGCTTATCGGAATCTGGAAGCCCCCTTTAATAAGGGGGCCCCCAGATACCGGCCCCCCACCCTAAGTGAATGAGTATGGGGTACATTGTACCCCTACCCATTCACCTGGAGGCAAAGTGTAAACACAAATAAACCACACAGGGTATTGAAATATTTTATTAGTTGGCCGCCGGGGGGGGGTGTGTATGATCGCTTTTATAAAAGCGCCCCCCTCCGGCGGGCTTCTGCGGGGGGGTGGGTGCCGCTGTTCTTCGCCGCCGTCTGGTTCTCTTCCGCCGCCAGGGGGGGGCGCTTTGATAAAAGCGCCCACCACCCGGCGGGCTTCCTTCCGGCAGGCTTCCTTCCTTCGGGGGGGGTCTTCTCCCACTCTCCGGGGTCTTCTCCCGCTCTCCGGGGGTCTTCTCCGCTCTCAGGAGAAGACCCCCGGAGAGCGGGAGAAGACCCCCGAGAGTGGCAGAAGACCCCGGAGAGTGGGAGAAGACCCCCCCCCCGCCGCTGAAGATGTCGAAGGAAGCCCGCCGGGTGGTGGAAGAAAAGCGGCACCCACCCCCCCGCAGAAGCCCGCCGGAGGGGGCGCTTTTATAAAAGCAATCATACACCTCCCCCCCCCCGGCGGCCAACTAATAAAATATTTCAATACCCTGTGTGGTTAATTTGTGTTTACACTTTGCCTCCAGGTGAATGGGTAGGGGTACCCCATACTCATTCACTTAGGGTGGGGGGCCGGTATCTGGGGGCCCCCTTATTAAAGGGGGCTTCCAGATTCCGATAAGCCTCCCGCCCGCATACCTCGACAACCAACGGCCAGGGATGTCGGGAAGGGGCCCTGTCCTCATCAACATGGTGACAGGGTGCTCTGGGGTGGGGGGCCGCAGTGCGCCCCCTGCCCCAGAGCACCTGACCCCCCCATGTTGAGGGCATGCTGCCCGGTACGGCTCAGGAGGGGGGGGGTACTCGCTCGCCCCCACTCCCTTCCTGACCGGCCGGCCAGCGTGCTTTGGATACAGGTCTGGTATGGATTGTGGGGGGACCCCCACGCCGTTTTTTCAGCGTAGGGAGGGTCTCCTTACAACCCATACCAGACCTAAGGGCCTGTTATGCTCCTGAGGGAGGATCCCATGCCGGATTTTTATTTAAAATCCGGCGGGGACTTCCTTCTCAGGATTCATAACAAACTTCGCCCACGTGTAGAATTGGCGGGAATCCGCGTCGGATCCCCGTCGCTTCTATGATGGCTTTGTCTCCATCGCGGCAAGCCAGCTCGGCGCTGGCTCCCGCGATGGGGCTCGCAAGTGCTCAATCTCGCCGAGAAAGGGAGCGAGATTGACACAATATCCCAGTCACCTACTGTATGGTTTGTAATGTTCTCATAATGCTGATATAAAGAGTGTGTGCTGTGACCATAGATTTCCATTAACATCATTTTTGTTCACCTTATCGGTACATAAGTATCATACATTAATTTTGTGTTGCAGGAAAGAAGACCTTATTCGAGGTGTGGAGGAGGACATTGAACATGAGAAGCGAGCAGCTGAAAACATTATTAAAAATATGCCAGAGGAGAAACAGACTGCGTACTTTACCATGAAAACAAAGAATGAGCAGCTTCTAATGGTGAAGTCCCAACAATAAAAACTGTTTATTTAGCGAGATATATTGTTAGATTTGATCCCGAGCTGGCCACACATGTAGCAATTCCTTTTGTGCAATCCACAAATGTATTTATTTGGATAAAAAGAAAGGAGCGCTCCAGTGTCCAGAGAAATGCATTTTCTAATATATGGTTTGTAGATGTTTATTAAAAAGTAGCAACATGTACATCAAGCCAACACATTTCGGTTGAATAAACTCCCCCCTTCTTCATGGCTGTTGCTACGCACAATTTCCATGAGTGGTCCTGTTGGATCAAGGTTTCAGAAATCAGGATGTAAAGGATGCTGGCTTTATGCTGCTTATACAACTAAAGCCGGAATCCTGTCACCCTCGTTTCTGAGCTACTTTTTAATAAATGTCTACGATATTTTAGAAGTCGCATTTCTCTGGACACCGGGATCTCCTTTCTTTTTAATTAAATCTGCATGCTGCAACAACCTTAAAGTGGTTGTAAACCCTTTACAACCACTTTAACCTACAGGTAAGCTTAGATTAAGGCTTACCTGTAGGTGCTTGAAATATCTCCCAGACCTGCACGGTCTATGGGATATTTGCAAATCGCTGTACGACACGGTGCCCTTTCTAACTCGGGTCATGCCGTGAGCGGAGGCTCCTGTGCGCATGCGCGGGAGTGACTTTAGGCCACGTCAAGCGATTCCGGACACTCACAGAGCCGGCGTTTGCAGGCCCCGGAAGGAAGAGGGGTAAAGAATGGCCGCTCACTACTCGCGGAGAAGACGGGAACATCGCGGGCTTCTCCTGAAGGTAAGTGTCACATAATGGGCATAGTAGCCCATTATGCTTTACCTTTGCAAAGAAACAAAGAGGAAGTAACACCCATCAGGGTTTACTTCCTCTTTAAGGTTGCAGAGAAAAGGCAGCAGCACAATCCCCAAGAGGGACCATCGCCACCATCCATAGCGAGCAGTATCCACCGGAAGGCATTCCTTCCTTTTTGCCCACATGAATTCCCACACAGGACCAGTGACCAATCCAGTCAGTCCAGTGTGTTCGCCAACATAAACAAAATTTTTTGTACGACAATGTATGATTACTATGTTTAAGTTTAATCATGTTTTTTTATTTTCTAATGAAGTCATTCTAACCTTTTCATTCTCAATATTTATCATTTCATTCCATATATCATTGGCCCATCCTTGAATGTGTATACAGTTATTCAGATGTGTTCAATTATTTTAAAACCTGGTGGAAGACATTCATTAAAAAAAAAATCTATCTTGGAGGTGGGCTTTAAACAATTGTTGTTGGATAAACTCTTGCACTTATTTGGTAAAGAAAAGACTATAACATTTTGTATTTGAAAATATGTTTTTCTACTATTGCTCAGAATAAATATATTAATATATTGTATGGAGTAGCCACAGCAATAGGTTTGTGGTGTTTAGAAATATATCTTGAATATTATTTTTGTGTCAAAAGCTTACTGTAAGCATCTATTTGCAGATTGAAAAAACACAGATTCAGCAATACTGTATGTAGCTTAAAAGTAACCACAGATTTACAGTCCCCTATCTAGAAAATGCTATAGGAATCAATGCCTGGTTGATCATATTGCTCATATTAGGGTAGTTTATCAACCTTTTATAGTGTTAGAATGTTTTGTAGCTGATATACTTATGGAAAATATAATGTGTTTGTTCTCTGTAGGAGCTAGAGATTCAACAGGAAGAACTTGACTCGTTGACTGAAAAGGAGACGGCTCTGGAGGCTGTAAGTATTGAATTAGAAGCAAAGGCTTTTTGAAAGCAGATTAGTTTTATTATTGGAGATATAACCAGCAGAGGGCACAACAGTACCCATTTGCACAACTACAAGATGTTCATATTACCATAAGAGCAGAACTTGACAACATGGTGGCTGTGTTCATCAAAAACATTCAGTGCATTCATTAAAACTTTGTTCTGAAAAGATTTGAAATGCGTACTGGGAACACAGACTACCTTATCAAGGCTTTTGGATTTTAACTAAGTATCCCTGTGGTGCACCATGCCACCCCACTTTAAAATGGCCTTGGGACTGTAAACACTTTAAAAACACTGGCCAGGTATTTCCATTCTCCATCATTCTGTCTCGAACATAAAGAGAACCTAAGCATCAAAAGTCACGCTGCCACCAGGGGTTCCAGCTTGCATCCACACTTGAAAAAATGCTGACACCACAGCACTGCAAGGCTCAGCCTGTACACAATCCTTAAATTAGGGGTCTGCAAGGCCATTTGAAGAATACTGAGAGGTTTATTGAACAAATGTAACGGACAATACCAGTGGTATTAAAACACATTGACATACGAAGCACTGAAAGTCTCTGAAGAGCAAATTACGTTTAATTTGAGGAGTTGTATGGTCTCCTCACTACATTCTTTAACCTCTCAATACCCGTGGATGTGGAGCACATACAGATCAACCCTATGGTTTTCGCTAAAAAGCGACAGTGGATATTATTCCTATCTGGCACGTGTATGTCCCCGACCACTGCTCCAAAGGGGAGCAATTGGGAGGGGAGGGGGTAACACGTTGCTCAACCATTTGGTTTTACAGCTCCTCAACTGCTAGTGTGTATGAGCCCCTGGTCATAATGCCCTTTCTCAGTGTGAAATGTTGCACAGTGTTCCAGGACCACACTAATTGCATTCGTTTTTTTTTTTTGTTTTTTTTTAGCTGCCCTGACTTGTTTAATAAGTATATAAAGGGAAAGTTGTTCAGAATCATAAGACACAAGGCTGAAGCCCCATTCAGCAGCACATTTAACAGTTGTAAAGAAACACAGAGGATTATGAAATCTGTGATTAAAATGAACTAAGTAGACCTAACCACCATAATTGGATAAACCTGTATACAGGCAGTCCCCGAGTCAGGGACGGTAGGTTTGGTCTTAAGTCGAATATGTTCGTAAGTTGGAACAGCATGCACAGAACGGCAGATACGTCGTTTTCAGATGTTCCGTCGAATGTGCCCGCTGCCGAAAAGTGGGCGTGCATGCGCAGAACGGCAGATACGCTGTTTTCTGATGTTCCGTCGAATGTGCCCGCCATCGACAAGGTTCTGTCGAATGTGCCCGCCGTCGAAAAGTGGCCACGCAGCCTCCCGTTCGTAAGTAGGAGTCGTTCTCAAGTCAGATGTTCATAACTTGGGGACTCCCTGTAGTTGGATGGAGGGCCGAAATTAAGGTAAGTAAATTTGAATAAATGCCCTGTGCTATATTAATAAACTAAGAGGTTTTCTGATCAGTTCCTGGGCTCAAGCACACTGCATCTCAAAGAAACGGCTCCTACAGGCCTTTGAGCTCATGTTTTTGAGAGGAGCTTTAGCGTAAAAAAGTCATCTAAGTGCCCCATATTGCTTGAAAAAACGCAAAAAAAGCTCAAATAAGCTCAATAAAAATGTACAAAAGAGCATAAAATAAGCACAAGCTTCTTCAAGCTTTTGGGCAGAAAAATATAAGCTCAGATGCCTGTAAGAGCAGCTTTTTTTTCGCTAGAAAATTACTTACATTGTACAGTATCTCACAAAAGTGCGTAAACTCCTCACATTTTTGAAAATATTTTATTATACCTTTTCATGTAATAACACTGAAGAAATTACACTTTGCTACAATGCAAAGTAGTGAGTGCACAGCTTGTATAACAGTGTCAATTTTCTGTCCCCTTAAAATAACTCAACACACAGCCATTAACCACTTCCGGCCCAGCCTACAGCAGAATGACGGCCGCTCAGTGGTTCTGTTATCCTGACTGGGCGTCATTAGATGTCCAGCAGGATAACATGCCAAGACGCGGACGTGGGGGCATGCAGTGTGTCAATCGTAGGTGCTGTGTGTCAGTCTGACACACTACATCTCCGATCATGGTATGGAGCCTCTGACTCCTTACCACGTGATCAGCTGTGACTGATCACAGCTGATCATCGCGTGAACCAGGAAGGGCTGGTAAATGGCATTTTTCAGTTCACGCTGGCAGGGAAAGTCGATTAGCGGCTCTACCTGTCAGGTGGGGGGGCGAAGGGTGTCTGTGCTGATAATCAGCAAATTGATTATCGGGACAGCCCCATCAGATGTGCCACAAGAGCTGCCAAAAAGGTGCCCATCAGCTGCCAGTCAGTCCCCCATCAGAAACGGATGTAGGTGCCCATCACAGTGCCAATCAGTGCCGCCTTTCAGTGCCCATCAGTTCTACATATCCTCCTCATCAGTGCCAACTCATCACCAATCTTGTCTCCAAATATCGCCCAAATCCAAATCATATTAATCCAGTATAATAATAGATAAGCACTATGGAAGTCATTTAGAAATAATGAGAGTGGGTTTACATTGACTTTAAGTGAAATGTTAATTTGTTAGAACGTTGTTAAAAATGTATGTTTGCACAAAGAGCAGAATATTGTTAAAAATGTATACCAAAACTCATTTAAAGCCATTGTAGGTACTTCCAGTGTTTCTTTTTTTGGCTTTCTTGCTAAGAAGAGAAATCAAGTATTATAAAAACCTAAAGTGCTCAGGTATGCTGCCTGATTGAGAGCTTGGCTTTTCCCTCTACCATTTACTGTTGGCCCATTAGCCTAATTGGTGGCTGTATGGGCCAACAATAATTTACATACCATGATGGGTTTTGTCACTCTAAACAGACAAACTAGCAACAGGAGGTGCCTGCTGGGGGGTGTACTAATGGAGCTTTACCAGCTTTTATCTGACTTCAGGTATGCTGTAATTATTTAGCTTTTTAGCTTTTGAATTTTTCAAAGGTTGTTTTAAAAATAAGTTTTGGCAACTGCATTTTTGTAAAGTTTACAGGATCCTTTCATTTGTATTATGGAAACTGCATATAAAACAGTTCAAAAATGCATGGCGACAAACAGGGCCGCCATCAGGAATTTTGGGGCCCCTTACACAGCTTAGGGCATGGGCCCCCTGGAGCAGAGAACCTGGGGGGGGGTGCTGCCACCTGAAATTGAGAAGCGGGGGATGCCGCAAATTGAGAAGCAGGGGGGGCCTTTACAAAAAAAAGAAGAAATAAAGAAAAAAAATGTGTATGTATATATATATATATAAAAAGGGGGTAACAATCTGGGGCCCTGGGGATCTCTGGGCCCTTTAATAAAAAGAAACCTCTGGGCCCTATAAAACAAATTTACATTTTTTATAAAAAAAAGAGGGGGGTTGCCATCCGGGGGCCCTGGAGACCTCTGGGCCCTTTAATAATAATAATATATATATATATATATATATATATATATATATATATATATATATATATATATATATAAAAAACACATTTAAAAAAAAAAGTAGGGGTTGCTGTCCGGGGCCCTAGAGGGGCCCCCTATTGGGCAGGGAAGCGCGGGGGCCCTTTACAAAAAGAAGAAATAAAGAGAAATATATATATAAAAAAGGGGGGTAGCCATCCGGGCCCTGGGGACCTCTGTGCCCTTTAATAAAAAAGAAAAAAAAAAATATATATATATATATATATATATATATATATATATATATATATATTTTTTTTTTTAAGGGTGGTTGCCAAAAAAATAAAAATATATATATAAACAAATAAAAAATACAATTATAAATAAAGGGGGTTTGACACATGGGGCCCTGGGGACCTCTGAGCCCATATATATATATATATATATATATATATATATATATATATATATATATATATATATATATATATATATATATATAAATAAAATATATAAAAAAGATATAAAAAATATATATTTTTTTATAAAAAAAGGGGGGTTGTCATCTGGGGCCCTGGAGATCTCCAGGTCCCTGTGGACCTCCGGACCTCTAAAAGAAAAAATAAATAAATTGGCCCTTTAATAAAAAATAAAAGAAAAATATATTAAAAAAATAAATAAAAAGAGGGGGTTGCCATCTGGGGCCCTGGTGGCCTACGGGCCCCTAGACCCCTTAAAAAATGGCCCTTTAATAAAAAAAAAAAAAAAAAATATATAAAAAAAGATATATATATTTTTTTATAGAAAATAAATAAAAAAAAGGGGGGCTTGCCATCCGGTCCCCTGGGGGCCTCCGGGCCCCTGTGGACCTCCGGACCTCTAAAAAAAATAAAAAGAAAAAAAATTGGCCCTTTAATAAAAAATAAAAGAAAAATATATTAAAAAAAATTTTTTTATATAAAAAAAGATATTCTTTTATATAAAAAAAGATATTTTTTTTATAAAAAAAAATGTTTTTTATAAAAAAGAGGGCTTGCCATCTGGGGCCCTGGTGGCCTCCGGACCCCTGGGGACCTTCGGACCCCTAAAAAATATATATATATATATTTTTTTTTTAGGGTGGTTCCTATCCGGGCCCCTGGGGACCCCCGGGCCCCTTACAGGTGTAATGCCTGTACCCCCCTGATGGCGGCCCTGGCGACAAATACAAAAAGGTGTGAATGGGCCCTTCAAGGAAACATTAAATGGAAACCAACAATCTGATTTGGCCTACTTAACTTTGCAAAGTCATTATAACTAGTGAAACATTATGTTATGTGTAGATAGCCTGGTACAGCCAATCTCACTCAGTGAGTCACCTTGGCATGCAAAGTTGTTAACTCGGTTCACATCCTGCAAATATCCTTTGTTGTTTATGTGATGTCTGCTATCTTCTTCTTCCCCACCACTGGGCTGTAGTGATGAGTGTGAAGCCTCACAAACCTTTATGCCGCGTACACACGGTCGTTTTTGTGATGAAAAAAACGACGTTTTCTGTGAAGTAAAAAACGACGTTTTTGAAACGTCACTTTCAAAGACGATGTTGCATACACACCATCGTTTTTTCACAAAAAGCGAGGTTACGTTCACCACTCTTTTCCATTGAAGCTCGCTTCATAACTAGCTTCTGGGCATGCGCGGGTTGAAAAACGTCGTTTTAAACGACGTTTTTGCTACACACGGTGACTTTTTGTGAAACAAAAAACAACGTTTTGAAAAACGACACAAAAAATTCAAGCATGTTGGAATTTTTTTTTGGTCGTTTTTTTGAAGACAAAAAACGACGTTTTGCCCACACACGATCAATTTAAATGACGTTTTAAAAAACGTCGTTTTTTTTCATCGCAAAAAACGACCGTGTGTATGCGGCATTAGAATGTGCAAAAAGGAGGAATGGTGATCTTTGTGTAGTCTAGATCTTTAGTTCAAACTAAACAACACAGAAAAATACAAATAATCTCTGCACTAGACAGTGAGGCTCCATGCACACTGGGAGCTAAAAAAAAAAAAAGCCATTAGCTTTGCAGGGAACCTTTCAAAGTTTTTAGCTTTTTTGCAATAGCGTTTATTAGTGTTTTTCAGTGTCGTTTTTTTTTTTCAATGAATAAAAACGTGCTGGTGAGCAGCGTTTTGCATTTTTTTTGCATTTTTTCCTGCCGAAAAACTGCACTTTGAACGCAAATTCCTGGCATTCAGAAAAAAAGCAAATAATCTCCACTGCTCATTAACACTAAAAAAACTTCCATGTGTGCATGGACACATAGGCCAACATAGAGTGCAGTTTATGGGCTTTTAAAAAAAAAAGCCAAAACACCAATAAACTACAGTTTATCAGCTTCAGTGTGCATGGAGCCTGATAGTAGCAGGTTTGACCTGTTATAATGTAGTTTTTAAACAGATTTATAGTTTTATTTTTTATTTTTTTGTATTTTTATCATAATGCAGGGCCTGCTGTATCTGATAGAGTGAAAGGGAATATTAGTCATAAAAGTGATTGCAAAGAATTGGAAATATTTTAGTTGATGAAACATTTGTATTTTTGATGTGTGTTCAGCAATTTAGTGCAATTCAATTTTTTTTTTTTTTATCTTACTGCATGTCTGTTGTGCTGATATCCAATGCCTGGTAAGCTTTTATAGCTGGAGGCCAGCGGTGCTCAACAGAAATGTTTAGATGATGCTTTCTAAGGCCGGAATCACACTTGTGCAGTGCGAATTTCAGCTCTGTAATCTCTGCATATAGATAAGGGAAGTGTTCAGCAGATTAGCAACATTTTAGCTGCGAATTTGGAGACCTGGGAGAAGTTACAGGGGAGAGGAGAGTGGGGGAGAAGTGTATTGAGCTGAATAAGAGAAATTCCTGAAGAGAAATGAACACATCCTGCGAATCAGCTGCGTACCCATAGAAGATAATGGGACTGAATTCGCACCTGAGCCGAACGGGAAAGGCATAAAATCTGCACACGTTTTTTCTGCAATGCGCAGTGCGAATACATCGCACATATGTGAACCAGCCTCATTGAAAACAATGTATTTAGAAATGTTCTGCGTATTAGATGCGGTTTAAGCCGCAACCAATTTGCATAGGTGTGAATCCGGCCTAAATGAAATACCATTGTTGTCATTGTCTGGGACTGATTGTGATTATAATGCTACTCATTTCTTGTCTGTAGTGGTATTAAGGTGGCATGCATTCCCTAACTTCAGTGATTTTAATGTGTTGGTCACTAGCTGTAGTCGTTTGACTGCTGTTGTGGTCACAGTTCATTATTTTATTACACCCAGTGGTTGTCAGTCTATATAACCAGTAGTGGTCAATCGATGTGTCCAATGGCGGTCACTTCCTATCTTCATTGGTAACCTGTCTCAAAGTCCAGCATTGGTAGCCAGTTTCTCTCTCCAATTCATTGATGGTGACTGTCTTTACCAGTTTTTACATGTGATGGTCCCTGAATGAGTGTCCAGGATGAACACAAGATGCAGAAGGGTATACAAAGAAAAAGAGCCGCTGCTCCAGGTGTATGATGATAACCTGAGGTGGAATGTCTCGTAGAGTACCAGCCCCGTCCCACCTCGGTGGGAAACTTGTAAGAAAAGAAATGGCTGCACATCCAGGAATTCCGATTGCCTTTTATTGTTCAAAGTGATAACACCACAGACCCCAACCCGAGGTCATGTAGACGCATTTCACACAAACATCTTGTGCTTAATCCTTACGATTATGTAATGATTAAGCACAAGATGTTTGTGTGAAACGTGTCTACATGACCTCGTGTTGGGGTCTTTGGTGTTATCACTTTGAACAATTAAAGGCAATCGGAATTCCTGGATGTGCAGCCATTTATTTTCTTACAAGATGCTTTAGGTAGCTTTATTCTGCCCATGTGACATAAAAAGATTAAGCTCCTCCTTAAACAAAAACTGGTATACTATTCTATAATATGTTAACAATGCTCTTTATATGGAATAATTTATTGCTGTTAAGTTCACAATTTTTTTTTTATGTTCAGCTAATTTGTATACAAATTTCTCAGATGCTGGGGTTTGTAATAACGCATCACTGAAGCCATCGCTTTTTGTCCTTTTTATGTTTTCTTTAATTTTTTAACCATATCTTTATCAGTTGTCATTGTCACCTGCAATTATTTAATTTAAACACACAGCAAAATACTCTATCTTTTCTCTAGGAAATTGCACATTCCCATATTAAACAGGAGGCGGTACAGCTTTATGAAAAGCTGCACAATTTGGAGGCTCGTCGGGACCAAGCCATTGCAGAAGACAAAGGCATGGGAACTCCACAAGAAGAGAGGGAGAAGTTACTAAAACAGGTATTCTAAAGAAACTTGTAACTAGTTTAGTTTAATGTAACCAAGTCACGAAATACAATTTTATGAAATGCTGCTAAAATGAATAATGCTGACATGGAGCTCTGAACTGAAGTGACATTTTATTAAACATCAAGCAACAGCTTTATTAGGTTATGGTTCAGAACATCAAAATTTATGGTTTGAGTTTGTAGGAAAGCTCCTGTTGATAATATTTCATTACAATTGGTTCCTATTAAAGGTGCATTTACACTCTATTTTTTTATTCTTTCTCTGTCCGATACAATGATAAATAAATGTCCGTTTGTACTGTATAAAGGGTTTGCTGCTTGAGATCCACAAGTATTAGGCCTCATGCACACTGGGTGTTTTTGGAGCTGCTTCTATGGGCATCAGGCATTTATTTTTTTATTTCCAAGAGAAATGGATTTAAAATAAATCCTGCACTTATCCAACCACCTTTCAATGAAATGAATCGATCAACCATTAAACAAAACAACTGTGACTGCAAATTATTATAAAAGCTGCAACCAAACAAGTCCGAACACGAGACCCACATAAACAATAAAACAAGAAAATTGTGCGCTAGTTACATAGTTAAAACATAAATCAAATGAACATGCATAATAAGCGAATATTACAAATTCGAATAAATAAATAACTTTGATAATCTTTTAATAAAGTGTCCTTTTTTACCTGTCCAGCGTGCCCGCGATGTCGGCATTCTCGATGAGGGAAGTGAAGCGTTGCGGCTTCACTGCCCGGTTCCCTACTGCAAATGCACGAGTAGCACGGCGCCGTCTTTGGTCCCCGCTTTCTCCTGGGAACAGTGTGTTTCCCAGGAGACGGCAGGGGTGTGGGAAGGGGCGAGACTCCTGCATGAGTCTGTTCCCAGAAGTGGGTGCAAATAGCTGTCTTAGACAGGTATCTTCACCCCCTCCCCCCTGAAAGGTGCCAAATGTGACACCGAAGGGGGGAGGGTTCCAAAAAGCGGAAGTTCCATTTTTTGGGTGAAACTCTGCTTTAAGTGAATTTTTGAAAATGAACGTCCACTCCAGTAACAGAATTCCACTGTGTATATAGGTCATAGATCAAACCGGACAAAACATTGCTCAAACGAAACCCTTCACCACATATGCTGCAAGCCTCTTACCAGAGATCATTGATCTCAAATTATAGAGATCACACCAGTATGACTCGGCAGCCAAACTGGGAAGGATATTGATTCCACTGCAGCTCACAATAATAACTCCACGGTTTCAGGTATTGGCAAGTCAGCTGACAATAACTCCTAATATATACAGAAAAAAAGGAAGATCTTGTAGTGTAACACATTTAAAAAAAATCATTTCTTAAAAGCACAGTTTACACTTACAATTAAGCATATTAAAACCAGCAAAGTAAACACATTATCCCACACGGCCACAGTCAGCAAAAGCCAGCTTGTGCGGAATGACGTCACAAAATTGGCTCCGACTGACGCGTTTCTACATAACAGGCGTCGGCTGAGAAAGATGCCTCCTAGCTTATGTCGAATTCTTGTGACTGTAAAAGGACTGCTGACAGGCTCTAGGTCAGCGCTCTCAGCCAATGACTAAGTGTTCTGGGGGGGGGGGACAGAACAAAGTAGCACAGCAGGGGATTGTTAGAAAAGCGGCTCCTATCTGAGCAGGTCTGTACAAGGTTTTTATTTACCAAGGCCTTTAGCTAATATACAAATTACGGCATCAATTTTATTTGACTCTAAGGGCTCTTTCACACGAGGTGGGCCCCCGTCGCTATGGAGAGCCCCAGCTCCCGCCGGCTCAGTGGGAGATCTCTCCGCTGATCTCCGCTGAGCTGGCGGATGACAAATCCCTCTCTGCTCACTAAGGGGGTTGTGCAGAGCCGTTGTGTCCTATGGAGAGATCTGATGAAAATGGACAGCATGTCCATTTTCATCAGATCTCACCTGATCCGATCTGCCGTGGACGGATGGCGACGTATCGCCAAACGTCTGATTTTAGCGGGTGGGATCGGATGTCAGCGGACATGTCTCCGCTGACATCCGACACACCATAGGATTGCATGGAGCGGCCGTTCAGGTCCGCCAACAAAACTGACCGGTGGACCTGAACGGTCCGACCGTGTGAAAGGGGCCTTAAACACATCTAAAAGATGTTGTGCTGGAAGCTCTTCAAAATACAAATGCAAAATAATGATTGCATTGTTCAAGTTGCTATTGTCTTTTATGTAAATACATTAATACAAAAGTACAAACTGTAATTTTAGTTTAATTAAATTGTTTTTCATAGGTCAAAGAAGACAATCAGGAGATGGCGAGCATGGAGCGGCAGTAAGTGTTTTATATTTTTGCATCTGCAAGTTGATATAAGATATTGTAATTTTAGCAGTTTCCAGACTGTAATATTCTTTTAATTGCTAGCTCTAGCCATGTGTAAATACATTTGCTGCTAAATTATAGGCAGACCTTGTTCGTGAACTGCATGTAGGCAAGCTGCACTTAAAGATGTGCTGTCAAATTCCAATTACCTCATGTTGTAAAACCACGGGGTGCTGCTGTTCCTGAACATAGAATGATTCAGCACAACGTTTTATTTATGGCTGAACATAAAAATCTATTTAAAGTCTGTATACATCTCATCTCACCTCTGATGTAGTTTTCCTTTTGGAGATAAAAAAGAGATTGAAGCTTGAAGTGAGATCATTGATCTCTCCGGAGCTCATAATATTTGCGCCCATCTCTCTGCAGTCTCCGAGAGCAGTAACAGAACCCAAGGAATCTAAAACTTACACCTGCATGCAAAGATGTTTACAGAGTCTTGCTATGAAATAAATATTACAGTGAAAATCAAACCTACTTCGAAGGAAGGAAATCTAATGTCAAATGAAGCCCCAGTGTGTGAGTAAATAAAAGTGCTCTACAGGAGAACTGTAAATATTGTAAACATTGTAGCAAATTTATTGCAGATCTCTACCTTCTCTTGTTCCGTAGATGGATTATGCTGCAGACTTTGTCAGCACCTTTTCAGAGTGACTGCTGAAAGGAAGGGTCTGCCTAGCTATTTTCAGTCTTAAAGCGGCACACTAGCCAAAAGGGGAATTTCCACTTTAAGGCTTAAATAAACCACCCCTGCCTAACTTGGCATATCATTTTGGATAGGAGGGGGAGCGGGTACCTGGTTTTGACAGGTACCAGCTCCTAGACGATCCAAGCGGAAGTTCTCCTTGTCTCCTCTCTTCCTGTAGTCCTCTGGGACATGTCACAGGTCCCAAAAGACTGCAGAACTATTCACACAGCACAGCATGGCATGCACAGTGGGCACCTGGCAGTGAAGCAGAAATCCGCCCAGCCGGGTGCTCACAGTTAGGATGCCGGTGCCCAGAACCCAGTGAAGAACAGGGCCAGGTGAGGATGGCGCTGGATCCTTGGACAGGTAAGAGTCCATTAATTAAAAGTCAGCATCTATAAGATTTGTAGCTGCTTACTCTTTTTTTTATTTTATTATTTACAGACTGAACCTCCTTTTTAAGCTGGCAATACACTGTTTGAAATTCTAATAGTGGGTGGCAAAGATCAATTAGTCACATTTTGTTGAAGGTGCTGGTCCCAAAATTGTCGGCCAAACACTCTGTTGTAGGCACTGGTCAGGTATTCTAACAGGCAGAGTTAGCAGCTGACCAAATGCAATAGCATGGCACGGGGGGGGGGGGGTTGTTTGTGTGAATGGACGAATTGGCCCACAGGCTGAGCAAAATAAATCTATTAGTGTATGGGCAGTTTTACTCTTGTAGGAAGAAGACCTTCAGCCCTGATATACATTTAGGTGTATAAAATGGGCTTTAAAGGTATCTCACCAAAATGGTAAAACATTGATTGCATCTGATGCCAATCATTTGACCTCATGCTCTTTACATAAACAGCTGGGTGAATTTTTTTTTTAATAATCGGACACTTACCTGTCCTGGAGTCCAGTGATGTTGGCACCTGTCCTGGAGTCCAGTGATGTTGGCACCTGTCCTGGAGTCCAGTGATGTCGGTGCATGCCACCTCCATCTTCACGGCTTCACACCGGGAACCCTACTGCGCATGCGCGAGGCTCCTCTCTGCTCCTTTCTCCCACTGGCCTGGCGGGCGGGGGAGGAGGAGGGAGCCCGGCGGTGATATCCATACCCACGGCTGAGGCTCCCGGAAGTGGGAACAGGATACCTGTGAAAGACAGGCATCCTGTCCTCCCTGAAAAGGTGTCAAATGTAGCTTCGGAGAGGGGAGGAGTACAATGAGTGGAAGTTCCAATTTTTAGTGGAACTCCAATTTAAATTACAAAATGGCTTGTGTAGTAATCATATACTGTATGTCCTATACATTTTTATAAAAATTAAAGCGGTAGTAAAGCCAGCTTTTATTTTTACTTACAGGCAAACCTATAATAAGGCTTACCTGTAGGTAAAATGAATATCTCCTAAACTTGCACAGTTTAGGAGATATTCACCCTGCATGCAGCCGCTGACATGGCATGCGTGGGTGTGATGTCATCGCAGCTTCGGCCACTCACAGTTCCGTAGCCCATGTTCCCGGAAGAAAGGCCAGGGGAAGATATTAGCCCTCTCAGTGATGACTGTGCGCCACTGGAAGGGCTTTGTTCTAAGGTAAGTATCTTATAATGCGCTAGTATGTAATGCATACTAGCACATTATGCAATCCTCTTTTTTTTTATTATTATTCTGCAGTGGATTACTTCCGCTTTAAATTAAAATAGCTTAACAATTTTACCTGAAAATAGATTCCTACAAGGTCGGAATTTCCGACAACAAGCTTACATCGAACATTTGCCGTCGGAAATTTTGAGAACCAGCTCTTAATTTTTTGTTGTCGGAAGTCCCGACAGCAATGTCTGATGGAGCCTACACACGGTCGGATTTTCCGACAACAAGTTTACAAAGATAATTTGTCGTGGGTAATTCTGACCGTGTGTACATGGCATTAGTGTCTACTTTGTTTGTTGTTGCATACAGCAGAGTTATTATTCATTTTTGGAAGTGGGGCAGTGGGATTTTATTGGTACCGTGACAGGACATTACAAGAATAAAAAAAAAAGTTTTATTATAATAATTTTACAGACGTAATATAAAAGGACATATAGGCGCACAGTGTACACATTTTCTCCCTTGTATTGGGGTCTCTTCTAACTGGGAAGTTACTCCAGAGAAGATATTTGTGTATAGGCCGTCTAACTTGACATGTTTTGCGTTCGCCCTCTTCTTCAGGAGAGAAATAGAGGGAATGAAACACTGGAAAATGAAATACAAAGAGAATGAGCAATATATATATATATATAGCCTATTCATATAATTGGTAACAAAGGAGTTTTTTTTTTTCTTGGTATATGCCATAAGGTCTATACACTTTATATTTGTCACATAAGAATACATTTTTGGTTATGATTTTTATTTATTTTTTTACCCTCCTGTTAACAGATTAACAGATATAAAGGAACGGGCTAAGCAGCTCAGTGAAGAAATGGGAAGGCTGGATATGGACTTGGAAGAGCACCAGGGTACCATTTTATTTTAATATTTATTCAGAACGTGTATACTTTAGACTAGGGTAAAATATGTTCTGTATTCCCAGTTACTTTGTGTATAGGTTTTGCCATGCTGATAAGGAAAGTACTTCACCAGCTGACCTCATTAACTTATTAACATACACCCTGCACTTGGTCTTCCCCCTTCAGGCGATTGCTCCCACCCACCTCTGCAGTTTACATACAGTTATTATCAGTGGCTTGAATACGCAGCCAGTGTCTTCCTCTACTGATCTATCCTTTTAGTATCATACCTTCTTCTTGCATAGGTCCTTCTTTTGGCAGAGTGTGCAGGAGCTGAGCTATCACCTAACTGCCTATATGGAGAAGACCCTTTAGTATTGAAAACATGAGAAGTATGCCCCTTGAAGTCTGTAACGCTCACCATACACTATACAATTTGATTGTACAATCTCCTTTACATCTACCATCAACTATGTAGTGCAAGGGCCAGCCTGATTGGCTACAGAGTGATTGGATAGATAGGTTTGGGTTCCTATTATATAGTGTTGGTAAATCTAAAGAAGATTGTACAGAAGCTATACATTTTTGGGGGGGGGGGGGGGCATACTAAGCACAGGCGTACCTTGCATAGCACACCCACCGGGAGCCGGGCTGAGACCACCAAACTCAATTCACATGTAGCCGAGACCAGGATCCGAACCCTTGGCTGCAGAGGTGAGCGGCTTGTCAGTGCAGTGCCAATCACGTTGAGCCACCACAGCTCCCACAGCCGGTTCTTTTAGATCAAATAAACTTCGGTCTGTAAATGAGGTCAGTTTAACCATTTAAAAAACAAACAAACTTTTTCTGACACTTGTTGTTTACAAGTTAAAATCTGTATTTTTTGCTAGAAACATTTTTTATAATATATATATATATATATATATATGTGTGTGTAGGTATGTGTGTGTGTAATATATATAATTTTAGCAGAGACCGTAGAGAATAATATGGAGATTGTCGCTAAATTTTATGTCACACTGTATTTGCGTAGCGGTCTTTCAAAAGCAATTTTTGTAGGAAAAAATATACTTGAATGAATAAAGAGAAATAAACTTTAGCCCAATTTTTTGTATAATGAAAAATGATGTTACGCCACAAGAATCGTGATCTTCTAAGAAAAAAAATCTTGATTCTCATTTTATTCAGAATCTTGCAGCTCTACAACACGCCAAACAATCCCATGAGCTACTTTCCCACATGTAGGGCAGCCCATTTAGCACTTACTGACAGTAGTGCATTTTCAGACAGCTTTCCCAGGATTTTTTTGGTAATGTTTATAAATTCTACGGCCTTAGGGCTCTTTCACACGGGCGGCCCATTCAGGTCTGCCTGACAGTTTTTTATGCAGACCTGAACGGGGGCTCCGTGCTCCTCTATGGAGCCGCGGATGTCGGCGGTGACATGCCCCGCTGACATCCAACCCGCTCTGATCCGCCAAAGTAAGACAGAGGAAAACCCCACTTTTCCATCCGTCTGGCAGATCGGATTGGGTGAACACGGACAGACGGTCCATATTCATTCGATCCCCCCATAGGGGAGAGCGGAGAAAAGACAGGGCGGTCCCTGCACAGTGTGCGGAGACAGCCCTGTCATCCACCGGCTCAGTGGGGATCAACGGAGCGATCCCCGCTGAGCAAGTGGAGGTTCACGGGGCAGATCATTACTGATCCGCCCCATGTGAAAGAGCCCTTACTCTTTAGGATGGGGAATGTCCTACTTAGCTTGTTTTATGTGTTTTATTTCTGTATTATAGTAATAACAAGTTATTGCCCATTTTAATATAATAACAACAAATTATTTCCCATAGAAAGGGGGAAGTGGTTGTGGAGCATAACTGGTGGATCAAGCACTAGCAGTGTTTGATATGTGGCCATATGCATCTGTCATGAGAGAATAAAGACAGATCTTATTGTGTCGCCACTTGAGATTCTTACATAGGTGTGGGCAGGGGGTGTGCCAGATGTGCCTGGGCTCATTTTAATATCCCAGTGCTGTGAAGACTCCCCCTGCTGATATTTCACCAAAGCCCCCCCCCCCAACAGGGCTCCTAAAAAATTGTAAAAAAAATAATAAAAAAAATAACAAAAATTAAAAGCTACTGACACCGTCCACTGCCCTACTGACACCAACCTCTGCGGCTCTACTGACGCCATCCACTTTACTTCTAACACTGTCCATGTTTTAATACATTTGGGGTGCACACCCTAACTCAATAGGCTGCTCAAACCTATAAATTCTTAGGTTTTTTTCAGTCATGCTGGTGATTTGGCTTCACCTCTTTTTCAATCGCTGGCCTGTAAGTGTAATTCTGACACTTGTTTTTGAGTCACTGACCAGGAACAAATACAAAGGTTAAAGCAGAACTAAATCCTCCTATCCTTTACATCCAAGGAACTGCCATTTTATCCTCTATTTGATCTGCAGTTGCCATGGTGCTGCACATGTGATCAGTTAAGACACCAGACATTTTATGGATTAACAGTTCGGTTGAGAGCAGAAGCAGCTGTGACAGTTATAAATCATGGCATGCTTTTAAAGTGGAAGAAAACCCATCGATTTAACAGTTTCGAAAAACAATTACATGTAACTGTCACATTGGTTGTGTTCTAAACCAAACTGTCAAACTATCCTATGGCTGGTGTCATATGGATCACATGTGCAGCTTCTGGGCAGTTAAAGATAGGAGAAGTATGAGTTTGGCTTTTTTTTATAGTTTTATACTTAAAGCGGAATTAACCTATCGATTTAACAGTTTCAAAAAGCAGTTAAATTTCCGGCATGCCGGGATTGCCAACTGTCACATTGGTTGTGCTCTCAACCAAACTGTCAAACCATCCAATGGCTGGTGTCATATCTGATCACATGTGCAGCACCACGGCAGTTGAAGATTAAACATAGGCCAAGATGGCAGCTTTGTTGGCTGAAAATGATAGAAGGGTTTACTTCCACTTTAACTAGGTTAAGCATCGGTCTGATGCTGCATCTGTCCCCTGCCGCCTTTTCACTGAGAACCGAGCCACTAAACATCGCTAATGGCTCAGTTATCTCACCTCCCCAAGCGGAGTGCTGCTGCCTGTCAATCAGCTTCTCTCCTGCTCTGCTCCTCTCATGCTTACTGGTGCACTGAGCTGTGGAGGAGCGGAGAGCGGCCGTCTCATCAGCGCGCTAAATGGCTGGGACTGCCATCAGTCCATCGGTGACGTCAGCAGAGAGCGGACTTCAGACCGCTCTCTGCTAAAAATGGATCACAGGAGTGCAAAACTAATAACATTCCTGTGACCTATAGGAGAAGCTCAGCCAAACAAGCTCAGGCTGGACTTCTCCTTTAAGCAGAGGCTAAGATGGCAGCTTCCCTGGCTAAAAACGATAGGTTGGTTTATCTTTCACTTTAAATGTAACTATTTTGATAAAGAGTTAAACCGACGGGTTTAGCTCTACTTTACGAATTCTGACACACATTCACAGCATGTTATCAGTATGTGCCTTTTCTGATTCAATATGTATGAAGGCATTTTCAGAAAACACCATTAGTGGCAGCCCCGCCACTTGTCTGATGACAGGGGTACTTTTTAAAGCACCTCTTGCCTACACACCATGCAATAATTATAGCAGACATAGTTATCTCAGCAGACAGTAATTCTATTCTAATGTCACTCAGTGTTGCTTTTATTGCTTTTAACCCACTTTTTCTTTACATTTTCCTTTCATTTGTAATTGTTTTTTTTTTTATATCTCTGTCTTTTCTTTGGATTACTATTTAGAAGGTGAGAATCTGTTGCCATATAGAACTACCGTATATGTAGTTGAGATACTACCAACTAGAAAACGTAGAAATTACTTCCATTTAGAAAGACCTATTTGGCTGTTTACCTTCTTTGTTCCTTTTTAATTTACAGTTTTGGCTTTCTTTTTGCTTAAATATATTTTCAAGCATTAGCATTCTTAAAGTTTCCATTGAGTGTGCTTTGTCATATAATTTCCTGCTTTACTCGTTGCATTTTCTTATTCTGACGTTTTGAGATCCTAATGTGCAAGTCAGTACGAAAGACCTATGAGATTAGCTGTCTTTTTCTAAAATACAGATTCTTTGGTCATGAAACCCTTTACTAATTATCTGTATAGTAATAGCTACTTCTATATAAACCATATTTACCCAGCACTGCCTGGTAGTTTGACACTTTTACTGTTTGTGTGGCCACGCATTAATTGTACTGAAACCTTGTTTCATGCCAAATTAAAATCAATTTTGTTACTTTTTTTGGAAAAGAATTGTGTAATTAAAATGAAGGGAAGGATTAGACCAGTGATAGCGAACCTTGGCACCCCAGAAGTTTTGAAACTACATTTCCCATGATGCTCAACTACACTGAAGAGTGCATGAGCATCATGGGAAATGTAGTTCCAAAACATCCGGGGGGCCAAGATTCACCATCACTGGATTAGACCCTCTGTCTGTTTTAAACTGCTGTCCAGGTCGTCCCTCGTTTGCTGTGCCAACAATATTTTCACTAAGTAAAAAGTGATGGAAAATCTTCAACCGGGACAGCCAGCAATAAAATATATATTTTTTAAAGTAGAGGAGGGAAAGTTGAAACTGTCAGCTTTTTTTGCTGCCCATGTTGTCATTGGTGTTTTCTACTCATTCCCTATGTGGTAAAACCACCACTGTCACCAAACCGCTAATGTTGGCTATACATGATTCAGTTTTTTCATTCATTTAGCAGTTTAAGAGAAAAAATATAAACTGATTCCCCCATCCACACACCTCCCTGCTGCACTATTGTATCCTGACAGTGGGGGGATTTGCTTCAGAATACACAGATCACTGCTGTAGCCATTGGCTGCATTCCCTGATCGAGCAGCTTTTATTTGACAGGGTGATTAAATGGGGTGGGTGATCAATAAATAGACTTCTGTTCAACTGCTGCAGCCACACCTGAATTAACATTCGACTGCTCCTTGCTTAACTGGACGAATTTCGAGGCATCTATGGCCATCTTAAGGTAAGTTCTTCTAAAGCTGACTATACACTGATCGTAATTTGGGTCAATGTGAGGGCTATCCCATTCAACAGAACGCAAATTGATTATTTTTACTTCTGTCGACTTCATGTTGAAAATGTATCCATTGATTGGCAGCTGCAGCCAATCAGCCGGTGCCACCGTCCGACTAAAATTTCCCAGCAGGGGTTTCCTTCATCCATCTAATTTTTGTGAATTGAGGTTTAGCTTGCTAGCTAACCCTGTATGGGCAAAACCAAAAAAATGCCACACATACACTTCAGGCCCGGAAGGATTTACCCCCTTAATGACCAGGGCATTTTTTTTGCAATACGGCACTGCGCCGCTTTACCTGACAATTGTGTGGCCTTCCAATGTTGTACCCAAACAAAATTGATGTGTTTTTTTCCCCACAAATATGGCTTTCTTTTGGTGGTATTTGATCACCTCTGCTCTACAGCCAAAAAAAACGACATGCACATGCACAGACCGACGTACAGCTGAGCCGCCTTGCCGCAGTATATACCGGCGTATAACACGCACAGGTGTATAACACGCATCCTAACTTTAGGATTGAAGTTTCTGGAAAAAAACGTTCCACAGCCCCCTGTGTATAACACGCAGGCACAGTTTACCCTCTATTTTCAGGGTAAAAAAGTAAGTGTTATACGCCAATAAATACAGTATGCTGAAGGCGGTCGGCAAGTGGTTAAAGCAAACCCTATCAGGATTTGAAAAAAATGCAGATAAGTATTCTTGCAGTAGAAGAGCTCACCTATCCCCTGGCCAATTCCATCTACTTTCCCTCCAGTTTGGTGCTTCAGGTCCCACTTTGACTTTCATCTGCATTATATTTAACCTGACAGGGTTCCTTTAATCACTCGCATATAGTATCATTGACGATAAATGCCATATGTAAAGCTGTAAAATGTTTTTACAGTGAGGAGAAAATTATTTTACAATTGACACCTCTTGTTAAAGAGAGGAGGTGCAAGGGTAGAGTCCTTACTATTATATCACAATGTTGCTTTAATAGCACAGAGCTGCTGAGGCCACTTTATTTAAGCAGGGGTCTCCAAACGGTGGCCCTTCAGTTGTTCAGGAACTACAATTCTCATCAGGCCTAGTCATGTCTGTGAATGTCAGAGTTTTACAATACATCATGGGCCATGTAGTAATGCAACAGCCGTAGTTTGGCCATTCCTGTACAGAAGAATTTGAGAATATTCACAAAATAAGTTGTGCGAGTGTTCACGTTAAGTATCCAATTATGTGCAGATGAAACAGGTAAACAGGGATTTTCTTTAAAGACAGGATAATTAAAAGAATTTTCACGTGTAACTGTGTGAACATTCCTAAGTCTTTTAAAATCGACCTCAGCAGCTCTGTGCTATTAGGCAGCATGGTAACTTAGCGGTAAGGACTGTTCCCTTGATGCACCCTGTGTTCAGGCCCACCAGCAATACTATCTGAAGGGATTTTTCATTGGATTCCTCCGGTGTTCTCATTTTTTTTTCTAACAAGAACATACAGTTGGGTTAAATATTTTCTACCAACATCGGGGTATGTGTGTGTCTTGTAAGAGTGTGGTAGAGATACAAGAATATCAGCGTTGTTTGATGGTGCCATATACTGTAAAAGTCATTAGTGTTTTGATTTTTTTTGTATTATTATTCTGTGGGGATTAAGGAAAGGGAGGGGAAATGCAGGAATCTTCCTAATTTTTGCATGGCTAGAAGGGAAGCCGGCAAGACATCCTACAGCTGCAAGGAAATCTTTACTGTGCGTCCCACTGGAATGTCTTATTGTTTTATTCAATAAATTAAGGAAAGAGGATGCGGATGCAATTCCATTTGGCCAAAGTGCTTTTTCAGCATTTCATTAGCACACGATTTTTCAAGTGAGATATGACTGAATAAGAAAAAAACACGCTGGTGAAATGAAATTGGCTGTTAAATACAGATTTTATTGTAAGCTATTGTCTCTGTCAAATGCTAATGTTTTTATCCCTATCATAAATAACTTGTGTGATCATAAGCTATAATCGGTCTAAAGCAGTTTAGCAGAGGTCTGTTGAATAAGTCTATGGAGTGTATTAGATCTCCTCCACTTAAATGGCAGGCAGCCTATCATTATAATTCATATTCCACGTTATTCAGCTGAGAATGTCAGCATTACCAATTAGCGCAAGCATTGTGAATATAAAATGTTCATCTTTCTTGCCATGAGTAATATTCTGCTGCAACCTAGGCAGTCTAGATCACATGGCCTATCGCTACCAATCCATAAAAACTACAGATAGTCTATTGTTTCTTAATGGAATCATTCACAGGGGAGGCACCGCTCTGAAAAGTGATATGCGGTGAGAAGCAGTTTGGAGCTGATTTCACAGGCATTCAGGAGGCAATACTACTGCCTCATGCACACCTATTTTTTATGCCAATGGGTATTTTTACCTTCTCAATGGGGTATTTTACATTGAACTAAAGTGTTGCAACTGCCATAGTTGTGTTTGGCGTGCAGTTGCTGTGCTATCCTATTTACTTCAATGGGTGAGTTTGAGAATATGCTGCAGCAGTGGTGGTTGATTGGGGTAAAGGGTTGAGGAGCCATAAGAATGCAGATCAACTACCTCTTTTCACCATAACCTGGCTGCCCATATGAACTTAGTCTAAGGCCGCGTACACACGATCGAACAAGTCTGCTGAAACTGGTCCGCGGACCAGTTCCAGCGGACAGATTTGATCGTGTGTACGGCCTAGCGGACAGGTTTCCAGCGGACAAAAGTTTTAAAGCATGCTTTAAAACTTGTCCGCTGGAAACCTGTCCGTCGGACATGTCCGCTGGTTAGTACGACTAACCAGCGGACAGAAATCCCCCGCATGCGTTGAATGGATTCGACGCATGCGCGGAAGCATTTTATTTCCTGGTTTGGTGACAGGGCGGCTTCAACGTCACCGCCACGTCACCGCGTTCTCTGTCCGAGGGGATTTTCGTCCGATAGTGTGTATACACCGCTGGACCAAAATCCTGCAGGAGACATGTCTTCTTGTGTGTACGGGGCCTTAGACAGACACACTCTGCAAGATACTTTTCTTCTATTGTGCTATTTTTTATTTTTATGTTATTTTAAGTTATTTTCCCTATCCACATTTGTTTGCAGAGTACTTGCCATGCTCTTACCAACATTTTGCTGCCATTTGCAGCCTTCTAGCCCTTTCAATTACTGTTTTAGAGAAATTTTAGTAGTCAAGAATTCGGGTCCCTAACCCGGACTTTTTTCCGAAGTTCGGCCAAACCCGTCGAACCCGAACATCCAGGTGTCCGCTCAACTCTATTTATGACCAGAACTGGTAAAGATCCAGCCATCCATGTCTTGGATTAAACATCCAGATCAACATTTAGGTGTGAGACCTAGTTTTTGCATGAAAATTCACTTTGGTATTTGTTGAAAATTCAAGAACATAACTGGCTCATACTGGATACTTATGGGTCCTTTACAGCATGAGTGGTTGTTTGTTACATTCCAGGGGTCTCTAAACTATGGCCCTTCAGTTGTTTAGGAACTACAATCCCCATCATGCCCAGTCATGTCTTTGAATGTTTTTTTTTGAGGTCTACTTTATCTTAGTGTATTTGTTACCCTAAAAAACAAATAAATAAATAAGAGAATCCTGTTCATTTAAAGCATGTTGCACAGAACAGTGCTTGTGCTGTGTAATTTGGCCCCCTGTATAACTTAACATACCTGGCTGATCCTGACAGTTTCTGCCCTCCCCCCTATAACCCAACCACTGTTTATCATGGCTGCTGAGCCCCGACATCGTAGTCAGTTTACGTGCCTCGGTCCTCCGCAGCTCTCCTGTCTGTCCTCTGTCCTCCTCTCCCCCCTCTCTCCCTGCCTGTCTGCTCCTGTGTCAGTGCCAGCCCCCTCCTGTTCTGCAGCTAAAATTACCTTTACTTTCTTATATAATCCTCTTTTGTGTCCTAATGATGGGTGCTTCTGTCTCTGTGTTTTAATTTAACAAAATGCTCTTTATACCTGATTTCAGAGCGCTACTCGGTGCTCATCTGACCGGCTGGCTCTCTCCTCCTCTCCTTGTCCTAACTGATGTCAGTGGGGAATCACGGGCCCGTCCTGTGCAGATGTGAGACAGGGAGAGGAGAAAGCCTGACGGTCACGTGAGCGCAGAGCGTCGCTTTGAATTCAGGTATAAACAGCATTTTTTTTATATAACACAGAGACAGGAGCACCTATCATTAGGAGACAAAGAGGATTATATGAAGATATCAGTGGAACAGACGCTTTAATTTTTGATTTACATGGGTGCCCAATAACAGCTTTACTTTTTATGTTTTAGGAGAGAAGAAGCAAAAGTACAAAGAGCTGAAGAAAAAAGAGGAAAGCTTGGACAGTAAGTGACATTCCAGTTATATCTTCCGGATCCTGACCTTTAATGCAGCATCATAGAAGAATAGTAGTCACAACAATGCCATTACATCAACATTGACAGGCTGCTTTTTACTTAGCAGCTAAGCTGTCTCTGCATATATATTCTAGTAATTTTGTGCATTACAAAGAAGTTAGTTTCACACTGCAGCGCCATGCCAATGGCGCTAAAGCGCCGCTCATTTTTGCAGCGTTATAGCGGTGCTTTTCGGCCATTAGCGGGTGTTTTGCGGTGCTTTGGAAGCACTGCCCATTCAATGCAATGGGCAGGGGCATTTAGGAAGCGCTAAATACAGCGCTTGGAAGCCGCCCCAAAGATGCCGCTGGCAGGACTTTTCCTAACATCCCGCAAGCCCCCCCGTGTAAAAGCACACTTTGCACAGAATGGGAGGCAGTTTTCAGGCGCTTTTTAGAGGCTATTTCAAGCGCTATAATCCCTAAAAACTGCCTCAGTGTGAAAGGGGCCTTAATTAGCACCAAACTCATTGGAGGAAAGTATTTCCAGAAGATGAAAGCCAACATGAGATTGTTTGCTTTGGGCAATACAGATGTTTTGTCCAGTGTACTGCTTGTTATAAACAAGTCCCAAGGTATGCATATACTTGTAGTTCTAGAACTTCCATGCTTCTATTAGCTTAATCATCATCCTCAGCAGTCATCAGCTTGCAAATGTGTTTACTTGTTCAGCAAATTAGGATACCACACTTGACCTCTAATAACCTGTAGTGTTGGCTTGTGTACTAGCCTGAAGCTTTGATCGGAGCCTGGGGGTTATTATTTCATAACTGCCCTTTCAAGAATCAGGTGGTCATTAGGACTTTAACACTTTTAAAACATCTGTATACACAATAAAACTATCAACATTATAGAAGAAGATGCTTAGTGCTGATTAGCTTAAAGAGGATCATCACCCTGTAAACCAAAATGTAAAAGTCAGCAACTACAAGCACTGCAGCTGCTGAATTAAAAAAAAAAACAGCACACTTTTACCTGTCCTAGGATCAATAATGTCCTCACTTGACCTGGCTCTTTGCCAGTCTTTGGGTCCAGGCACCGGCATCTTAACTTTGGGTGGCTGACTGCGACTCCTTGCAGGTTTGCAGCTGGCTCTGCATATTTAAGCCATGCTGTGGCCAGTGAATAGTTCCTCAATCTCCTGGGACCTGTGAATGTGTTCCAAGAGGGTGCTGGGGAAGAAGGGGGGGGGGGGCAACTTCCATTTGGGTTTCCATGGCAATCTGACTGGAAGTAGAAGCTATAAGACAAGTCTATGCTGTAAGTCCAAAAAACAGGAGGTTTATTCATAAAGAGAAATCGCAATAGTAAAAGCAGTGTACGAACACCTTTATGCGTTTCACACGGCTCATGACTAAGTGCCTTATGACCAGCAGGTTATATATTACCATTATTTACAACATGCTTGTTCCTGGAATCAAAAGTAATGAAGCCAGACCGAGCAAGGCGACAAGGATTTTTATAAGGACAAGCAGCCGTGACAGCCCCTGTTCTTCTCTCATGCCACCACTTTTTTAAGAAACCGTGTTTGCCATAAGCACCCTATTAAATTCAGTCATTGGCACTCATTCCTCAAAGTTGTTTTCATAGGAACTTTGTTTAGCCTGAAAGTATCCAATAGGATTCCAATCCACCCACAGAATTTTCTGCTTTATCGTAACAAGCACCTAGCAGCTCTGTACCTGTTGCAGTCTTTCTAAGGTGGTCGGATCTGTCCTGATAGAACATATTCTGGACTGTGGATTGATTCTACTGTAGCTATCTGTATCCTCACCTGGTAGGTTGCATTTGAGTACCCCAACCTATTGTACTCATTACAAACAAGGTTATTTTCTGCATTTGTCACCTTGCTTACCCTTGATTTTTGCTACTTCTTCCTCAGGTCTGTTTTTGGTTTAAAATTTCCAGCAATGATCTCCAGCCTGCCCTAGTGTTTCAGCTTTTTGCTTTGCTACTTTTGTTTGGTTCTGCCTAAAGTGTCAGCTGTTAGCCTAAGCAATCCCATGGGGGCCTTCCTATAGTCTCGTTCTCTCTCTCTACAGCACAATATGCATTACATTTGTAGCTTTGGACAATACCGGACAGTGTAAAAGCTTTCTGTTGCCTAATTTTGCCACATGATTTGCCAGATTGAATGTTTAAGGCATCATTTCCACTGGCGTTTTTACAGCCACTTTTCTGAGCGTTTTTTACAGCTGAAAAACGCCTGTCCGGCAGCGTTTTTGAGTGTTTTTTAATGTCTGGCATTTTTGCAGCTCTATTGCTGGAGCTTCAGAACGCACTGGTCCCGCGTTTTTTTTTGCAGCTTAAAAACGTCTCAGCCATCTACAGCTCAAAAACTTCATGGTGGGCGTGAGGCCATAGACTAACATGGACAGGCATTTTTAAGCTGCAAAAAATGCTCAGAAAAGTGGCTGTAAAAACGCCAGTGGAAATGAGCCCTTAATCTCATGGTTTGCTATAAAATAGTGCAAAGAGTTCTTATGAGATAAACCTTGGCAGGCAAGTCTTTCGTGTCTGTTTATTTTTCATCTGAAGGATGCATTTGTAACTTAAGAATTTACTGAAAAATAGGAAAAAGCTAGGTGCCAGCATTTTAAATGTACAGCAAAAAGTTTTTATTGTCTGTAGCTCAGTTTTACTAGTGCATACATTTTTCATTGCTGCACTGCATTGTGTTTTCTGTTTTGTTCTTATGTGTATAATTTATTTTATTTTAAATAGGAAATTCACTTTTGAAAATAAGAGTACTGTGTCAAAATTTGTCTTGCACACAATGCACTTGTTTACCTATATGGCTTCCGCTGAGAGTTGGGATTTCTTTTAAAGGAAGAATTAGCTTGGCAGGAAATTTAGGTTTCTTTGTTTCCTGAAATTTTTTACATCCACAATCCAATATTTATATGGTCCTTAAACAAATAAAATTGCATCTCCAAGGGGTTTTAACATTGCCCAGTAAAGCACAGAATTGATATAAGATATATTGCTGCATTAATAATATAATCATTTTTCATAGCTGACAATTATATGTGTTGAGAAAACAAAACAATTCTCGTTTTGGGAGAAGAACCTTTTAAAATAAGTTATACCAAAAAGGAAGAATATAGAGGTGAGCTCCTCCATGGGTAAGTATTATTGATCAGATGACTTGGGGCACATGGAGCTAATCAAACACCCAATACTCTAAAGCTGGCCAAAGACATTGGTGTACAGCCAGATATGTATGACTTATGTGCTTGTCACTTTGCCTAAACAGAAAAGCTATAGTTGTGCAAAGTGTGTTGGTAGGGATAATAAGGGAAGCGTGCTGGGCAACAGCACTGGCAATGGGCAAATAAGGTAAATAACCTGCCTGATCACTTTTTCCCTGAACACTCGTTCTGGGTTGTCATTTTCTGTTGTTTAATATTGTACTGTCACACAGTTTTGTTGTCTGTTGTCATTGGGCACCGTAAAGTTACACTTAACCCAGGGCTGCCCAACCTTTTGAAGAGCAAGGGCCACTTAAGTGACTTGGTAACCAGTCGCGGGCCACAATGAGCCGAGTGGGTGGATGGCAGCCCACTCGGCTTTATAGAGTCCGCTCTACTCCCTCACTTTTTTTTATTGGATTGGTGGTAGGCGTTTGTAAACGAACACAAGTCCATTTACATCTTCCACTCCTTAGAGGTGAATGGAGGGTCTGATTTGGTCAGACTGACCATGTGAAAGAGGCCTAAGGCTGCTTTCACACTGATGCACGGTTGTTAACCCGCATCATGGGTGCAGCACACTTCACCTGTGGCTTTCCTGCAGGTTAGCTGCAATTTGCCATAGACTTCTATTATATCCTGTAGGTGTGGTGCACTTTTAGAACGCACACCAAACTCAGAAGTCTATGGTTCAGTGCAGGTAGCCCACAGGTGCACTTCTCTGCACCTGTGGATCAGTTTGAAAGAAGCCCAGTAACCACTGCAGAATAGACATGCCCATATATGCATTGTGATTTTAGTAATAAACTAACCTTTCATTTAACAGTATTTTATTTTATTGTATTCCAGAGCAGTAGGTCGCGGGCCACATCAGAGGGCTCCGCAGGCCACTGGTTGGGCACCCCTGCATTAACCTAAAAAAAAAAAAGGAGCAAGAGATGCTAGCTGGTATGCAGTGTAGGTCCTAAGAGGTGCTGTCGTGGAATTTCTGGCTGTTTGCAGAGCAGACAGACCGATAACTTGTCTCTAATTCATCTTGTTGAAATAAGCCATCTTTAAAGCTAAATAAGTTCACTCACCATATATTCCCTGCCATTCATTCAGTAACCAAGACCACACCAATGTTCTCATCCATAGCTCCCAGTCATCACTTGTTTGCCAACGTCCTCACAGGCTGTTTTAATACCACAATAGGCTTCCCAGACAACATCTGATTGGAGATTATCACAGCATGTGACCATAGGAAGTGATGTCACAGCATGTGACCGCCTCCATGGGAAGTGATGTCACAGCATGTGGGCTCAATTCAGCAAATGCCCATATATAGAGAATGGCAGCGCAGATAAACCCTTCCAACAGGGGTTCAATACAGTAATATAACAATAACAATTATAATACAATAACACGATATGATACAGTAATACTATAACTAATGAACACAGTTCCTGATGAGGGGAGCCTATATGCAGCTGTATGCTCATGCCAACATATTCATGTTGATCAGACAGAGATGACAAAAGCACACATCCGCTAAACCAGTGGTTCTCAACCTGGAGTCTGTACCCCCTCGGGGGTCGAATGATGATTTGCCAGGGGTCACCAGATCATGGGCTGTTCTTGAAGCCTGCACCGCTCTCCCTGGAGCAGGGCTGTTCCTGGGGCCTGCGGCCGCCAACTCATGCTCTTAGCAGTTGCCCATTCAGTTCATAGTATGGCTGGGGAGTAGAGACTAGAGATCAGCTGACTAGTGAGAAATGTGAAGTGGGAGGGGCTGGAGGAGACCCTATCTCCTGATTTTGGCATAGGTGTCGCTGCTACAAGACACCACAAAGTTGGAGACACAGTAAAGACGGAGACACAGTGAGTAACGCTACCTGTGATTATAGTTGCCATTAAAAGTCCCCACTACAGTTCTCAGATCAGCAGATGACCTGAATCAAAAGCACCTAATCCACTCATCCCATTCCCCCCACCAAGGAGTAAGAGAAGGAATACAAATAGAGAATACATGGAAGGGAGAGGAAAAGAGGGGGAGGAACAAAGAAAAAGGGACAGAAAGAATAAGAGTGAGAACAAGAAAGACAGCTATAGAGAGGGACAGGGAAAACAAACAAGAAATTAGGATAGAGAAAAATAAAAGGGAAAGAAAGGAGAACAAAGAGAAAGAGTGGTACATCCTAAAATGTACCATAAGGGGTTTTATAATATTGTGCGAGTGTAAGGGAGCGCTAAATGTCCGTGGGTTAGGGGCGCAAATTACTTTGGTGCTGACAATCCACGCTCCGAAAATAATTTTGCTGTTAGGGGTCCCCACAACTTGGGAAATTGTATGAAGGGGTCACGGCCTTAGAAAGGTTGAGAACCGCTGCGCTAAACCGATAGTGTGCCTGCAGAGTGACGCATCGCACAGGCGAATATCTGTGCATCACACAGGGGCCCTTTCGCCGCCGACACCCACACTCTATAAACACCCTTCTCCAAATCAGGGAGTGTATCTCAACCAGTCTCAGACTGCCCCCAATCAGTTCTATTTAAAGCGGGTTGCGAAAGTGCCAAGACTGGGTGCCATTATGACAATACATATTAAATACATCTTCAAATTTCCACCACAGTGCTGAGATTTAACTACTCACTGGCAATCATCCTGTTATAAAGAGGTAGTGGGGGTGATGGCGCTGTCACTAGTATGTTGTTTAACTGACCCAGTGGGTTGATAGGTAAGTTCTAATGGGACAACATTCCCTAAAGTGATATAATAAAAAAGCGGATATCCTATAGTGAGTAGCAGTGGTGGTGCTTCCAAGTGCTACCAATGGTGTAGGTGTCACCAATAAGGAAAAGATTTGAAAATGGGTGTGTTTTTGCAGTGGCAAAACCACGCCATACTATAGTACAATTAGCAAACTAATTAACAATTAGCAGGAGCTTATTTTCAAATCTGAATAAGTGCACAACAGTGATCAAATTACGAAATGAGTTGATTCACATAAAGTTAAATGCAAAAACAGTGATCAAATTAAACACAAAGTTGATTCACATAAAATAGTCCATTAATAAAGCAGGTGAATGTAGGTGATGTGACAGTCAAGGTGCACCTATATGAGTAGGTGGTACATCAAGTGAATATCGCAGTGGGTCCAGTGCTCCCCCTTATGGGTCCCCACTCACCAGAGGCAATCACCCCTGCAGGGGTAGAATGCGTGTCAGTCAAACGAATGCTCCACCGTGTTGTGGCTCCTTCTCCTGGATTCCGAATGAGTCACCTGGATTCCTGATGTATGTCCTTGATATAAGTAGTTAGTGGTAAGGGATTCAATAAATTCCTCCAAAGCAAAAAAGAAGAAAGGCTTCCATAGTGTGGTACGTTAACGGTATAAAAATAATTTTATTGGCACTGCCAAGCATTAACATAGGCACAAGTGCAAAAATACAAAAAGTTTAAAATAAAAGTCATGACACCAGGCTGGGCCAGGATTCCAGCACAATCAGCAGTCAAGATGGCGTAAAGCACAAAAAGTAAATAAAAAGAAAAGATCTAAAAACAAATTAACAGTTACCTATGTTCTAAACGCGCATAGGCACTGCAGATACACAAGCACTCAAAAAT
This sequence comes from Rana kukunoris, assembly GCA_029574335.1. NCBI lineage: Eukaryota > Metazoa > Chordata > Amphibia > Anura > Ranidae > Rana > Rana kukunoris. The sequence continues at coordinate 336,641,815 of CM056049.1, read as the reverse complement.
GTCCGATTGTCTGATCACACCAGCGTGGGAACGGCGTGCGTTCCATACACAAATCGCTTGTAATCCCGGAAGTGCGTGTAGGTGTGCGTGTGGCCGCTTTACGCACGTTTCGTATTTGTTACGTCTTCGGAAGCAGCTCTTTTAGTCTTTTAATCATCCTGTTATAATCACATTGATTTTGGTGTGTTGCACAGATGATGTTACTCTTGATAAATGTTTAAATCTTTCTGTTGCAAAGATATTTACAGTAATCACAAGTGTAGTCCTAGTATTAATCTGAATAGATGATAGAGTTGGATGCTGGACATAATACATAAAGCTCACATAGATGGTGTTTGGATGCCTAAGTCAATTGCCCAAGTTATAATACAATTCATGCACCTGCTTAATGCTCAATCCTGTTTTTATTTACCTCAGCATTAGAAAATACGTCCATCACTGATGCAGCAGTACTCACGATGTCCTTTTATTTTAGGCGAACATGATCGACCCTCCAGTCTTTTCTGTGGCGCGGCGAATGTCAGCGAATACATGTCCGCTGACACCCACCGCCATCTGATCCAATCCTGTCAGCCAAAAACAGACTGATGGTGGTCCTATTCCCCCATGCCTCCAGCGGATCAGATTGGATGTAAACAAACAGGTGGACTTTTTCCATCCGATTGCCCCATAGAGGAGAGTGGGACTGTGTCTGCATAGCAGAGCAGACACAGACTTGTCACCCGCCTGGTCAGTGGGAATCCGCAGAGGAAACCCCTGCTGAGCAAGCGGATTCTGCTTAGCGGAGGCGCCCATGTGAAAGGGTCCTTAAAATATTTAAAGGGCAATTGTTTAGGAATGGACAAGTTGCAATACTACTGCAATGTAAATAAAGAGTGATGAGCGCAAAATACTAAACTAAACAAGAGAGCGGGCCACACTCCTACAATGAAATATATAACGTGTGAAAACAACCAGAAGAAGTAAATGAACAGAGTCCAGTGATGGTGATCAATCACAACTAGAGTGAAAATGAATACAAATAAAGTCCAAAAAGTGTTGATAATCAGTGCAGTGATGATGATCAACTGGTGTGCATCAACAAATACAGTAGCTTCTTATGCATTAAGGCAATCGAACAATCTGGACGAGTCTTCAATGATAAATGTGCTCACAGAGCGCTTACCTTCCAATTGGAAGAAAGAAGCCTCAACACAATCCTCAATGGTCTGGTAGATCTCCGTCTTAGATGGATAGTGGTGTCCAAGTCTAGCCGTATTCAGAGTCCGCTCACCGTAAGTTTGGAACATAGATGGATTTAAAGAAATGAAGCTCTCATCGTGAATAATGTAAAAACTGCGATCAGTTTAATGTGTAAAATTCACTTACAAGAAATAAACAATAAAAAACGCCAAACAACGGCACTTCCGGTCGGACGGTCGGGGTGTCACGTCACTTCCGGTTAACCTTACGCGTTGCGTCACGTGACTTCATCAGAGGAACCTCGTAAGGTTAACCGGAAGTGACGTGACACCCCGACCGTCCGACCGGAAGTGCCGTTGTTTGGCGTTTTTTTATTGTTTATTTCTTGTAAGTGAATTTTACACATTAAACTGATAGCAGTTTTTACATTCTTCACGATGAGAGCTTCATTTCTTTAAATCCGGTGAGCGGACTCTGAATACGGCTGGACTTGGACACCACTATCCATCTAAGACGGAGATCTACCAGACTATTGAGGATTGTGTTGAGGCTTCTTTCTTCCAATTGGAAGGTAAGCGCTCTGTGAGCACATTTATCATAGAAGACTCGTCCGGATTGTTCGATTGCCTTAATGCATAAGAAGCTACTGTATTTGATGATGCACACCAGTTGATCATCATCACTGCACTGATTATCAACACTTTTTGGACTTTATTTGTATTCATTTTCACTCTAGTTGTGATTGATCACTATCACTGTTCATTTACTTCTTCTGGTTGTTTTCACACATGTTATATTTTCACTGTAGGAGCGTGGCCCGCTCCCTTGTTTAGTTTGGTTTAGTATTTTGCGCTCATCACTCTTTATTTACATTCATCTCTTTGTTGTTAGCACATACTAGATTCGAGCTGCAATTTTAGTTTACATTTTTATTCGGTTTATCACGTAGATCTACTGTTGGCTAGCGCTGTAGCTTTTTTCTCAAAATACCACTGCAATACTTAAGGTAGATGCTACAGGTTTCATATGACGATTAAAGGTTTCTGATTTTACTACAGTAAGCCACCTGAATCAGGGGCCCTTTGTTGTAAAGCAGCTTCACCTTTTTTTATTTCCCCTTCCTGCCTCTACGGTCAGTCCATCCAAAACTGATATTTCACTTGACAATTTCTTACATCTCCCAAGGGCTTGTTGATGATCTCTGTGCTTGAATTCCTCGGGCTACACACCTGCTGTGACCATTATGAGATTCCAGTTTTTATTTTTCAGATTAGGGGATATGCAACAGATTGAGATGAAATACACAAAGATGGACAGAAATAGAGCTGAAAGCTATGGAATGAGCATCTTACTAAACAAAAATAATAATAATTATTGTACAAAACATTTTAAGTTTATTTATAAAACTGAAGTAAAGGCTTTTCGTTATCATGCATCCTAGGACACTGGGTGTCTTTATATCCATTGCAGGTTAAACTGCTACCTTCAGGTGATTGGATAATATAAAAAAATGGCAGGGTATACCTGCCCAGGCATAAGCCCTCCTAGATAGGCATAGCTTCAGTTTTTTTCTAGTGTCTTAGGTGATGGTCATGCCTGTGCAGTCGCTGCACAAAAAATGCTCTTTTTAGCTAGTTTCTCAAGATTTTCATTTGTGAAAAGGTGTGTGGCTTATACAGGTCTGTTTCCTATTGATATTTGCTAGAACGAATGGTACTCAGACCCTGTACTGGACAAGCGACAGTGATCCCCAGCTGGGTAGTAGAGTCCCTGAAGGACCTAATGGTATTAGCCTGCTCAAGTGGGTGAAGTTTGAACCCCTCTGGGGACCCTGTGGCAATGAATGAGGAATGCCCTGGTGATTCCCTTTGTTCCAAATGGGGAAGGTGTTGTTTGTGCTTGTACACTTTTTTTCCGTCTCCTGCTGTGCCCTTTTTTGTCCCCCATCCTCCCCTTGACCACAGTCATTTGAAATTTTTACTGATTCTTTTTTATTTTAGGTGTCATATTTCCTTTTTCTCCTGGCTACCCCAAAAACCACATACTGTAGCAGCAGTAGTGTTTAGGGGTGGTACGGGAGGCTTTTGGCGACATTTGGGAAGCAGAGCCCTTTCCTCTGCCCTCTCTGTGCAGCAGCCAGAAATCTGTGTCCTATGGAGGTGAACCCTAATGAGAGCCACCATCTTGTACAGCATGTGTATCGCACAGCCAGAGACGGGCGGTTTCCTCAGCTGTCAACAGCTTTTCACCCAAAGCCTAAGGTGGAGGACTCTGAGTGTGGATCTTTTGGCATCCAGGTTCAATGCAAATTTCCAAATACTAACATAGAAAGCCATTCACAAATATGCCCCAAGCTACATCACCAATTTTGTCTCAAAATCTCACCAAAACCATACTCTACGCTTTTCCCAAGAACTCCTACTCTAACTTCTCCAGAGCTTCTCCAGAGCAGGGCTTCTCCCATCCTCTGGAACTCTCCAATTCAATCTGGATGTCTTTTTTTTTACAGAAACCCACAAATGTGGATCATTGGGAGTCTTTGATCTGCTTGTAACTGCAACAGAATTCAGTGTGACAATATTAATCATTGCATTTATTATGAATGAAGTGCATTACAGGGGCCGCTATTGGCACTCCGGCAACACAGGTTGGTTTGGAAAGCTGGGTCCTGCGCTGGTACTAGGTACTAATAATAAAGCTATATATAGGGTAAGATTTAAAGCGGCTAGACTTACTTTGTTTTTTAGTAGTCCTCACAGGTCTATAATTTTTATTTCAGACTTTTTTGCCACTTTTGAAGAAAATAAGAATCAGGAGATGGAACGGAAAACGGAGATAGAAGCAACCATTGTCACGCTTCTGGAACACTCTAGCAGGGTAAGGTCACTTTCAGAAGCAATTATATCCTTTTGTTATTGGGCACTAAGAATGTTGTGTACTAAGGAACTTACTTTGAATAGTGTGTATGCTTGAGTTTTTCTTAGTTCTTAGTTTTTGCCATAAAACTTTTGTTTTAAGTTGATGCTTTATTAATGTTGGCATTACTTTACTTTCACACAGAATATAAATAGAATGAAACAAATTTCTTCTGTCACTGCTCAAGAACTTAAAATTATGCAAGAAGATCTTAGTTTTAAGGAAACTGAAATGCACAAATCACAGAGCACATCAAAGAATTTGACAACTGGTAAGAATAATCCATTTGAACATGTTTACTGTGCCGTCTATGAGACAAAAAAAACGTTACCGCAAAAAAAAAAAAAGAGAAATAGACTGTACACTTTTTGTTTTTGCATGAGGCAGATGTTATGATCTGCAATCCCCTGCTTTTTGATTTGCAAGGCACCCCAGCAGTTTGACGTTTGAACTGCTCCTTCTCCGAATGTAAACGCCTTAACACCTTGAATATAAGACATTACTGGTAATACATTAGTGATTACTGCATCTAATGCCCCGTACACACGATCGGATTTCCCATCGGAATAAACTCCGACAGGTTTTTCCGACGGAATTCCGCTCAAGCTTGGCTTGCATACACACGGTCACACCAAATTCATGTCGTCGAAAACGCAGTGACATACAACACTACGACGCCTAGAATGATGAAGTTCAATGCTTTTGAGCATGCGTTAAATTGTTTCCGAGCATGCATGTTTTTTTCTCCGTCGGAATTCCATACAGACGAACGGAATTTCCGATTTTTTTTTTCCGTAATAGCAAATGCTAGCCATATAAAAAAAATCCATATATAATATTAATCACACAACAGAACCTGAACAGCAACTCTGATGGTAAGGGACTGTTGGTGGTTGTTTTAATGGAAAAATCCTAAAAAGATTGTGGCATTTTAAGAAGGACTATTTTTTTGTAATTCGGGCTTATCAAAGTAACCATTATAAAAACAAAATATACACTATATGATAATGGCAATTAAAGTGTATATAGACCCATAAACAAAAATATAATATATTGTAACTTACCAGTCCTTACATTTAGTGACTGGGTTACTTTCACTTGTTATCTTAACAAACTTTGTTTCTTTGTGGTTACACTCATTTAGTTGTATCTGTGGAACGATCTATGTGTCACACAGACTGGACTTCAAACATGTCTGCCTTTTGTTGATCATGGTTACATGATGAACTGATGGGACTAGAAGTTGACACCAAAAATATTTGGTTATTTGTGCTTTCTTTTAGAGTGGATCTTTCACTGGCTACTTGCACAATGAGCGTTTAGACCATGTGCATCCAATTCTGTCAATTTTGGCGCAGCATCAACCCCCACTGCCTGCAGCCTGTCAAAGTCTATGGTAGGCTTAAATATGCTGCAACTTGACAGCACTAAACGCAGTACCAAGCCATATACGTTTTTAAGTCCCTATGTGTTCAGGGACAAATACCCGTAATGTGAGTACAATGTCTAGCAGCCTGTTATAGACAGGTTGTAAGCAGCAGGGTTAAATGCTGCACCCGTGCCTCCCAGGTTCACTAAAATGCTGGGATTGGACACAAAGGGGATTATTTACGAAAGGAAAATCCACTTTGCAGTACAAGTTCACTTGGAAGTGCAGTCGCTGTAGATCCGAGGGGGACATGCAAGGAAAATAAAAAACAGCATTTTAGCTTGAACATGATTGGATGATAAAATCAGCAGAGCTTCCCCTCATTTCAGATCTACCCCTCAGATTTACAGCGACTTCACTTCCAAGTGAAATTTCAAGTGCACTTTGTAATGCAAAGTGGATTTGTCTTTCATAAATGGCCCCCAAAGTTTCTAAATGCCCTGTGTGCAAGTATCCATAAAGGATCTTTTTACTTTTACTGTCAGCATTTTTTGGAAACCTTTAGTACCTTTTTTGTGCTGCAGCCCAACACCTTCTGCTTCCTGGCCTAGACGAGAATGACATAGGGTTTTCCACTGCCTCCTAGGATGTCCATGCCACACATCCCAGGAGTCAGTGTTTTACTGAGGATCACATCCTAAATACCTAGCAGAGACTTGCAGCACATCTGCGCATTCCTGGAATATTTTAAGATGGTGCCACAAAAAAATGGCACCAGGAGGAGAATTTTAGCAGGCCAAAGTTCCTATTTATGGTTACAGGAAGTGACAAGGACACTACATTTTTGGCAATATTAACAGGTATTTTCTGTAATGTTAAAGGAAAATGTTCGTATTCCGAAAAAAACATCTAAGGGCTGGCAACCTGCAATATATAAATTTTCTGTCTTTTAATTTAGATATAGTTTAACGTAATGGTTTTTCTACTTAATTTGTTCATTTATTGGGCAGACAATACTGTATGTTAGAATCTTTTTACACTCCTTGTAGTTGTAAAGGGGTTGTACTACATTACCCATATATACAAAGATTATAGATACCAAACTTACTATTGTATTGGCTAAATAGTCTTCATTTTACTGGGCAGCATAAAATGTGAAATAGTCAATGCTTTTTTTTTTATGGCTTGAGATGGCTTAAGAAAAAAACCATCAGCATTGCTGCTGGAGAAAGAGGAAACTACCCAGCGTAAACAATTTCACTAATGCTATTGTTTCTCAGATATTTGTTCAAGGGTCAAGAAGTTTGGTCTCGGGCTGAATTGCTTTGTACACACCTTCTGCCACTTGAGTGCATATCTAAAGGAACCGGCCTGTATCCTCTTCCTGACTAAAGCTCTTATTTATTTATTTTCCTTTTGCAGCAGTTTCTCTGCTCGCACTGTAAGAAGAAGATAAATTATAGAGCTGTCCTGTCCGATTTCTCCATCTAGTCAGAGGAGAAGCATGCAGTGAATTTTTATAATAATTAAAGAAAATGTCTATAAAAAAATGCACTGGCTAAGAGTGTCAACAATTCACAATTGAGGAAGGTATTTTTGGGCTGAACCAGTACTAACAATTGGGCATTGTATAATTTGCCTAGGAAGCAGTGACAGCACTGCAGCAAAGTGCTTTTGTTGCAGTCAAAAAATGATTGGTAGTGTAAGACACTGATAGACGTAAAAAAAGACTTGCATAATTTCTTTAACAAAAGGTTTATTGGCTGTAAGCATATTGTACAGACATGAATAGCCAACAGAGACCACACGAGATACAGAAACTAAAATGTCGAAAGTGGCTACGAAAAACGGGGATACCGCCAAAAAAGGTGTAATTGAAAAAAATAAAGAGAATACGGAAAACAAAACAAGCAGAAGGCAGCCTTGTGTAAACCAGTGCAAGACACACTCAGGGTCAAGTAGAACACTGGCATGTAAATGTCAATGAAGCCTCTCCCAAAAGGAAAAGGGGAAGTCAAATTGATTAGGGACTGCCCACGCCAGTAGATAGCTTACGAGCAAATCAAAATAGGAAAAGATCAGGGAGATACAGAGAGAAAAGATGGGAGTGACTTACAGAATTTCTGTAGGATAAAAGTATGATTTATTTTTATTATCATTGGTCTTCATGTTGTGAATTGTGCATTTGGACATCCCCAAAAGAAGGGGGAACTGATTTTATTTTTCCATACTTTAGGTTCAATCCATACCTATTGTTAATTGCCATATTGACAAATATGTTCAGCAATGATTGCCACTGAAAGTTGAAAAAAATGGTCATATGGCTAAAATAAGTATTAGGCAAAAAACACAGACATTGCAGTCTAGAGAGTTTAGCCTATTACTTTAATGTAGACTTAAACCCAAAAAGTTACATTTTGCATTAATGGGAATGTCTAGCAGTATTGTGTTTAAACTGTTCCACCCAAAAATTAACTTTTCTCTTGCATTCCTTCCAAAAATAGCTTCCTGGTATGTGAATGTCACATTGCTTTCAATGGGCAGCAGCGGTGGAGGAACGGTAAACACATCGCTCCTTCACCGCTCCAAAGATGCGTCTAGCAGGACTTTTTTTTCCTGTCCTGCTAGCGCAATGCTCCAGTGTAGTGTAAAAGCCCTCGGGGCTTTCACACTGGAGACAATCGCGCCTGCAATATGCCCTCAATGTAAAAGGGGTCTAACTGCGATATGAGATCTAACACATTGATGCCTTTGACTGCTATTCTCAGTGGATTTGGAGTGAGATTTGGTAAAAACACCACTGTGCCGCTCATTATTCTCCTTTCTAACACCTCTGACATGGGGAAGCAAATCCCTGCCTCTACCAAGATCAGCATTTCTGAGCTGAAACACGTTGCAGAACAAGGCATGGTAAATCCACAATGGAGAGAGATAATTTGCATGGAGACCATAGGCAATACTGATGACTAATCCTAATGCCTAAATTCTTTTAAGGATTCCCAGCTTTTACATTTTGTAGCTAAAGGAGGCTGTATTACAATCATACTGTTAAAAAAATATATATGTATATATTTTCATACAGTATGTCTTTTTTGTTTTTAAACAGAAAAAGCACTGCTATGTTAATCCAGTGAAACATATAAATCATAGGCCCATTGATAGCCCTTTGCCACCTGGCCAAGCGTACCTTCTCCATTGGCAGCATGTTACTCCCTCACCTGTGTAGAGACAGATCACAGGCACAAGAAATGCAGGAGAGGACATTCAATGGCTGCAGTGCAGCCTGGACTAAGCCCATTCCTGGCAACAGGACAGGGACAGATTCCCATTGGCCACTGCAGTGACCATGTTAGTTACACCCACCGGAGGTGCTGAGCTGCAGGTAGTGGAGCTGGAACCTGCTTGCTGAGCAGAGGGACAACTGTGTCCAGAAACCCAGAAAACAAGGCCTAAGGTTACTGCTAAGAAACTGTAGGAGAAGCAGGGCTGCAGAAAGAAGTTGATGCATTTTTCTATCAAGAAATTTGATGCTACTAGGTTTGTCTTGCTGGACAGAGGGAGGGAAGGCCTCCACAGAGGAATCTGAAGCTGTGCAAGCTGTGGCTGGTCTGTGTACTATCGGCCTAAAGTCCAGGGAGAGAACTTGGGACTTTGCTGTGTTCTGCACTACCTTTCTAGTGTTGAGACCAAGAGGCAGAGGCTGGAGAGGCAGGCCCCAGCGTGGCCAGCTACCTTTGGCCTGATCCTTCTCAAGATCTTCTGCTTAGCTTTAATTTACATCCATCTTGAATGTAATAACGATCATCACAAGAAGAGAGAACATTTAAGTAGGGCTGCAACTAACGATTATTTTCATAATTGATTAGTTGGTTGATTATTGTTTCGATTAATCGGATAATAGCCTTAAAAATTTTTTTTTGCATTTTTACATTTTTTTGGGCCAATTTGTTGTTGGGCAGATTACAAAACACAAATTGCCATTTTGCATTTAAAAAGTCCTTGCCCTTTCCAAATACGCAGCAGCTGAAAAAAAATCATGGATGTGAACGTGTCCCATAGGAACACATGTAAATGAACTGTAGTGTGTTTCTGCAAAAAGCACCAAAAACAGAGGTGTGAACCAAGGCCTGAGATGTTTAGTAACATAATGGGGTTGAAAAAAACAAAAATATGTACAAAAAGAGCAAATTGCAGCGGACGTGTCTCATCGGATTTTGGTCCAAAATCCCCTCGGGCTGACGCCGCCACGTCACCACTCCAGGAACTAAAATACTTCCACGCATGCGTCGAATCCATTCGACGCATGCGCAGAGATTTCTGTCCGCTGGTTAGTGTACTAACCAGCGGACATATCTGACGGACATGTCTCCGGCGGACAAATTTCAAAGCATGCTTTGAAATTTGTCCGCTGGGAAAACATGTCCGCTAGCCCGTACACACGATCGGAGATGTCTGCTGAAACGGTTCGTCGGACCAGTTTCAGCAGATAAATTCGATCGTGTGTATGCGGCCTAAAGGGTTCATTTTTTTTTACTGTGGGACAGTGAAAGTAATATTTACAGTAGCGATTTGCTTTTTTTTAACTTTAACTACTTGCCGACCAGCTGCTGGCCAGTTATACGGTGGCAGGTCAGCTCCCCTGCGCGAGGTCACGTAGATCTACATCACCTCGTAAATCTGCCACTAGGGGCGAGTGCGCGCCGCCCCCCCCCGGTCCCGACGTGCGTACCCGGTCCTGTCAGGGGGAGAAATGCCTAATCGTCTGTTCATACAATGTATGAACAGCGATCAGTAATTTCCTCTAGTCAGTCCCTCCCCCTTTCAGTTAGAACACACCTAGGAAACATAATTAACCCCTTCCTCGCCCCCTAGTGTTAACCCCTTTCCTGCCAGTGGCATTTTTATAGTAATCAATGCATTTTTATAGCACTGATCGCTATAAAAATGCCAATGGTCCCAAAAATGTGTCAAAAGTGTCTGACGTGTCCACCATAAGGTCGCAGGACCAATAAAAATCGCTGATCGCCGCCCTTACTAGTAAAAAAAAATATTGATAAAAATGCCATAAAACTATGCCCTATTTTGTAGACGCTATAACTTTTGCGCAAACCAATCTAAAAACACTTTTTTTTTTTTTTACGAAAAATATGTAGGAGAATATGTATCGGCCTAAACTGAGGAAAAAAAAATGATATATATTTTCGGGGATATTACAGCAAAATGTAAAACATATTCATTTTTTTTCAAAATCCTCGCTCTATTTTTGTTTATAGCGCAAAAATAAAAACCGCAGAGGTGATCAAATACCACCAAAAGAAAGCTCTATTTGTGGGAAAATAAGGACGCCAATTTTTTTTTGGGAGCCACGTCGCACGACCGCTCAATTGTCAGTTAAAGCGACGCAGTGCCGAATTGCAAAAAGTGGCCCGGTCATTGACCAGCAATATGGTCCGGGGCTGAAGTGGTTAAACACCATTATGTTACTGGTCGATTAATCGATTATGAAAATTGTTATCGATTAATTTCATAATCGATTAGTTGACGATTAATTGATTAGTTGTTTCGGCCCTACATTTAAGATACCTTCACCAAAGTGCCATAGCAGTAGCCTTTTGAACACCCAGTGTTTGAGAAGAAGTGCTCCATCAAACGTTAAGGGCTCCAGCATCATCAGGGCTGATTAATATTCTCCTCCAGCCATGGACTAGTCAGAGATTGGGATTTGTAGATGGGTTTCTCAATTTCTTTTGTCTTTGGGCTACTGTCTGACATTTTTGTGCCAGTAGTTCAGGCACAGCTAACCTTGTCTGTGTGGAACCAACCAGTCATGTTACCAAGATGGGCTGGGTCACCTTTGCCAGGTTGTATGAGGAAAATAAACTGTCTTTGTAGTTAAGCCAATAAGTGCAACTGTCATCTATTCTAAAATAGCCACGGCACAACTTGGAGAGATGTCACAAGCTGCCCCTTTTAAGAAGTCACCAGGTGTAGTGGTGTGCTACAATTGTTGATGCGTATGCAATTTAAAGTGAGTTTGCCCAAGTTTGTCATAGAAGATTGAAAGCTTGCAGATGTAACAGGAAACTTGGTGGACCCAGGTTAAAAGAGCAACTTGGATATCAGACCACCTCAGCTATCTCCCATATAAGATGCGAAGCAAGAGGAGAAGGGGAAACTTAAGCATTTAAAGTGATTGTAAACGATTACCTTGTAAAACAACCCATTCAGTTTAAAATAGAAATGAAAGGCTATAGATATATAAAAGCATTATAAATATATATTTTTTCACTTTTTCATAAGTGATCACATTCCCCCTGTTCTCATCTGCATAAGAGCTGGGGGGAGGAGAGGCAGCAGCACATTTAGTTCCCAGCATAGCTAAAGAACTGACTGTGGTGTGCCCTCCTGTTTTTAGTGTGGTCAGTTTTCAATAGGAAAGCAGATGGACTGGCAGGAACACCAGTCTTGCTACTGAGATATTAGATCTTTAAGCCTATAGTCATGGTTCCCAAAGTGTTTAGTTGTAGGACTTCATTTTGTGTTAACCACTAGCCGACCAGCCGCCGTGGTTCTACGGAGGCAGGTCGGCTCTCCTGGGCGAGAGCCGTAGCTCTACGTTGGGACTTTCGCGGCCGCTAGGGGGCGCGTGCGCGCCGCCGGCGGCCTGTGCGCCCCCGCTCGCCCCCGAGTCCGGCGGGCGCAATCGCCGCCGGGCATGCGCGCTCGTTCGTTACAGAGCGGGGAACGAGAGCTGTGAGTGTAAACACACAGCGCTCGTTCCTGTCAGCGGGGGAAACGCTGATCTTCCGTTCATACAATGTATGAACAAAAGATCAGTGATTCCCCCTAGTGAGTCCACCCCCCCCCCCCATACAGTTAGAACACAAATAGGAACACACTTAACCCCTTCCCCGCCCCCTAGTGTTAACCCCTTCACTGCCAATGGCATTTTTATAGTAATCCAATGCATTTTTATAGCATTGATCGCTATAAAAATGCCAATGGTCCCAAAAATGTGTCAAAAGTGTCCGATGTGTCCGCCATAATATCGCAGTACCGAAAAAAAACGCTGATCGCCGCCATTACTAGTAAAAAAAAAATATTAATAAAAATGCCATAAAACTACTCCCTTTTTTGGAAACGCTATAAATTTTGCGCAAACCAATCAATAAATGCTAATTGCGATTTTTTTTTTAACGAAAAATATGTAGAAGAATACGTATCGGCCTAAACTGAGGAGAACATTTTTTTTTTTATATATTTTTTGGGATATATTTATTATAGCAAAATTTAAAAAATATTGAATTTTTTTCAAAATAGTCGCTCTATTTTTGTTTATAGCGCAAAAAATAAAAACCGCAGAGATGATCAAATACCACCAAAAGAAAGCTCTATTTGTGGGAAAAAAAGGACGCCAATTTTGTTTGGGAGCCACGTTGCACGACCGCGCAATTGTCAGTTAAAGCGACGCAGTGCCGAATCACAAAAAGTGCTCTGGTCTTTGGACAGCAATATGGTTCCGGGGCTAAAGTGGTTAAAATGTTAGTTTAGCATTACGGTCAAGGGACAGACCTAACTTTACCAGATTAGGTAAAAATAGTAAAACAGTACCTAATATTTAGGATTCAGTGTTAAGTTTATTTTGAGGCAAAGACTTTTGCACCAGAGGCTCTTGCACTAGCAACGTGTCCCACTTAAAGTGCTTTTTGTCAAATGTTTACAGAATACAGTTCAAATATGGTAGTTTAAAGCTGGCTCAGCAGGGACCGGCTGAGATTCAATCCATGCATGGGCGGGATGAATGTACCCAAGTTGATCGATCGATCAATTTAGGTACAACCAGCCTGTCCGATTTTTTATGCGATTATTCACAGCAGCTATATTCTGGCATATAAAATGGTACTGAAAAAAAATCGCTCCATCTATGGTCGGCTTTAGTTTTCAGAATAACTTTCCAGAAAGAGGTACTGGAACAGGTTACACAAATTTATATTTTATATTCCATTTTATGCACTATGCATGTATGTATGTGTCCTCAGAGAGCCAGCGTTTACAACAGGACCTTCAGAAAGTAGAGCAGCTGGAAACCAAGATAAACAGTGAGCTGACATCCCTTAAGGAGAAAATCCAGCAAATGTCTGAGGGATTAAAGACGTACAGTAATTTGGATGCCCTTAGAGCATCTGCAGAGGAAAAGAAAAAGGTAAGTTCTATAATTCTGTTGTGCTCTGGCCACTTTTAATGGAAATTGGTGATGTATATCTGCATGATCCCAGTTGTATTAATTTAAATATATACACAGTCGTGTGAAAACGTTTTTGCCCCCTTTCTGATTTTTTTTTTTTTTCCATATTTGTCACACTTAAATGACTCGGTTTATCAAACACATTTTATTATTACACAAAGCTAACCCAAGTAAATACAACATGCAGTTTTTAAATGATGGTTTCATTTATTAAGGCAAAAAATCTGTCCAAATCTGCCTGGCTTTTAGTAATTACCCCCTAAACCTAATAACTGGTTGCGCCACCCTTGGCGGCAACAGCTGCAATCAAGCGTTTGCAATAACTGGCAATGAGTCTTTCACATTGCTGTGGAGCAATTTTGGCCCACTCTTCTTTGCAGAATTGTTTTAATTCAGCCACATTGGAGGGTTTTCCAACATGAACGGCCTGTGTAAGGTCATGACAGCATCTGAATTGGATTTAAGTCCGGGCTTTGACTCCGGGCTTTAAAACCTAAATTTTGCTTTGTTTGAACCATTTGGAGGTGGACTTGCTGTTTTCAGATCATATTGCCTCTCATGTTACCGATTGACAAACACAGCTTTCAAGATGTCCCTTCCAATCTTTGTCTGAAGTAAAACCTCCAGCCTCCGTTCCCTTTCGAAGGTCCACCAAGCAGCCTACATCAAAAATAAAAGACTCAGATAGTGTAATACCATCACAAAAAATATCTATTTTTAGCCCAGTTAAAACCTACTCACAAACACTATAAAACATATTGCCCATCAAACACTATAAACACATCACCACACTTCTCACCCCCGCCAGTGTGCCGAATACTCAACATCTCACCCAGTTCCTATCTCCATGAGTTCCGGTACATGACTTCTGGGTTGGGGTCTGACATAAATTCTGGTTGCCATGCAGTCTGTCCCTAACGCATTTCATCCTTGCAATTTTCTCAAAGGGCTTGTGAGGATGAGGTACGTAAGCATTGGAACGCACGGCAACCAGGAGTCATATCAGACTGGAACCCACAGAGACGGGAACCATGTGAGGCTTATCGAATAAGCATTCTTCAGAACCAACATCCAATCAGTGCTTGCAGGCAGTGACCTCAACAGGAGGCGAGGAGGCGGTACCGCTGTCAGAACACAATAGTACAGCTTATAGTACACGAATGTGTGAACCAGGCTTTGGATTTCTAAAGTCTAAGGCCGCGTACACACGATCGAATTTATCTGCTGAAAACGGTCCGACACACCATTTCAGCAGACAAATTCGATCGTGTGTACGGGCGGATAGACAGGTTTTTCCAGCAGACAAATTTTAAAGCATGCTTTAAAATTTGTCTGCTGGGAACCTGTCCGTTCGACATGTCCGTCACCGAACCAGGAAGTATTTTACTTCCTGGTTCGGTGACGTGTCGGCATCAACGTCACCGCCATGTTACCGCGCTGTCTGCCGGCGGGGATTTTGGTTTAATCGTGTGTACACGATCAAACCAAAATAGCCCAGCAGACAAATCCGATCAAAACGGTCTGTCAGACCGATTTGATCGGATTTATTTAATCGTGTGTACGCGGCCTTAGACCAGTCTCGTCTTAGGAGTCCCACCCCTGTGCTGTTTCTGCTGCTACACAGGATTCTGTGGCTGATTCCTCTTTAACAAGGGAAAAATGTCCGTTGCATTCTTCACCTGTTAGAAGAAGGTCATGGTGAGCCTAGTTTAAGTGCTTACCAAGGCACTTTAATTACTCAGTCCATCTGTCACTTCCTCAAGGAAAGTTATACCCTTGGAGACCCAAGATTTTGCAGACCCAAGATCTTTGCCAAGGTCATCTCAGTTCATCCTATTCTCACACAAGTTGTAGGAAAAGGAGGAAAATATGAAAAAAATCTTTCAGATTGACATTCATAAAATGATCTGTAAAGTTCCTGGAAATGTATGTGGTTAGCCAAGTAAAGTCTCCTATCAGGTTAATAGCAGTGCTTTTAAAGAACCTATAGAAATCATATTATTCTACATTTATCCCATCGTATTTTTATTTTAAGAATAAGGTTTGAATATTAAAAACACGCCAGTGGATGTATATTTTCTTTTGTCCTCAGAAACTTCAAGAGGATAAGATAATTTTAACCAAACGCAGGGATACCTTTAAGAAGACCAACACACAGCTAAATTCTGAAAATGAAAAATTGAAATTGCAGCTACAGGACAATGAAACTCACTCTCAGGTAACCTTAATGCATATGATGCTTCTAAACACAAATATTGCAAACTGATTAATTGTTAGCAGGGATGAGCCAAACATCCCCCGGTTCGGTTCGCAGCAGGACAAGCGAACAGGCAAGCACTGTTAAAGTCTATGGGACACAAACATGAAAAATCAAAAGTGCTAATTTTAAAGGTTAATATGCAAGTCATAAAGAGTGTTTGGCCCCAGGGGACATGTATCAATGCAAAAAAAATGCATGGGGGTCCCCCCAAATTCCATACCAGGCCCCCTACGCCATTTAAAAAAGAAAATTGGCGCAGGGTTCCCCTTAATATCCATACCAGACCTGAAGTGCCTGGTATGGAATTTGGGGGGACTCCCACGCATTTTTGTTTTTTTAATTTTGGTTTTGGGGTTCCCCTTTAATATTCATACCATACTCAAAGGGCCTGGTAATGGACTGGGGGGGATGTGACCCTGTTTCTGAAGACTAACTTTGTGAGTAAGGCTATTTGTGATTAAATCCCTGGGAACTACCACTCTGTTTGCACTGTAGCGCATCCTTTCAAATGTTTTCCTATTGCTGGCTTTACCACAGTAAGGTTTAGGGCTGAAGGACTAAGGGCTGATGTCATCTATTGTGTGAAACAATGCATGAACATTTAGTCTTAAGGAACTACCAAATTGCTGCTCCTCCTGAAGCACCCACATGCATCTCTGGACTATTTAGACTGCTCACTCACAGTGACCTGGGCACAAACCCTCATTGGCACCAACTGCCTGGGATTGTAAGTACATGAGGCCTTGCCTCATTTTGGGCCTAGTTTAAGACCTCTCTGCAGAAGAAACTTGACTTTGTAAGACACAGAAGACAGTGCTGCTGCTGTTTATGACTTTAGGCCATACTTTATTTCCCTAAAGATTCGGGGGTGTTTTCTTGATTTTTACAGGACTTAATGTGTGTAATCTAAAATCTTGGTCCCATATTGTTATAGAGTAGTCTTTATCTGAGTCTCTTTTGCTCTATCACATAATCCTGAGGCCTCCCCCTATGTCCACAGGGAGCTCCATATCCACTGTGGACCTGATTTTTTGTGCTCAGTTACTGGGGCATTATGGTGACATCCCCTTCAGAGTGAGTATGTCTCTGATCCTTCCTTCGAACCAGGATTACCAACAATCTGCAAAGAGACTTTTTTGTAGTGTGCGGCATTTCCCTGTTGGGTAATGCTTTAAATCTTTTGCACTGCATCCAGAGCATAAGCCTGCTATTTCAGGACATGTGGCTTGGAAATATATAAATTGGTTCTGTTCCAACCAGTGACCCACCTTAACAGGAAGACCACTAGGCTTTTTGAGTGGGTGCTGAGCTCCAGCCAGCTAGATTCCCTCTATAAATCCCAGGGTGAAATAATTGCTGTTGCTCTTCATCACATGCTGGTAGTAACTCTAATTTGTCTAACCATGCAGAAAGTGTAGATTCTCTCTTCTGCTTTGCATGGGATGTGAAGTACATTTTGCAGAGGGCACTCTGGCTACTAGCTTGGTACAAGGAGTATCTGACTTGATTAACCATCAAGGGACGTCTTCCCTTTTTGGATGTGCTTTGACATCATCATTTGAAATGCTACAGGTGGCCAGAGTATGCTCCTGCCTAGACTCTGAAGGTCTGTGGAAAGGTAGTAGAACTTCAGTGCCTAAATTCCACTCAGCCCATAGAGCTGGAAACCAGAGGTCCGCTAAAATCTCTTATAAGCCTTTTACATGAGACTGCCCACACTTCTACAAATGGGGGGCTGTTTGTACATCCAAGGGGATCCTCTGGTAGTTTTCTTTGCCATAATTTGGTATCTGAGGTCACCACTAGTACACCAAACAGGCTAAGCATTTCTTTCAGCTGCTTGTCATCTATTTTGTTGTGCTACTGCACACTGCAGTGCATCTTCCCAGGTCTTCCTAAGTTCCATGCACTCTTAAGCCGCGTACACACGATCAGTCCATTCGATGAGAATGGTCTGATGGACCGTTGTCATCAGTTAATCGATGAAGCTGTCTGATGGTCTGTCGTGCCTACACACCATCAGTTAAAAAAAACGATCGTGTCAGAACGCGGTGACGTAAAACACAACGACGTGCTGAAAAAAATGAAGTTCAATGCTTCCAAGCATGCGTCGACTTGATTCTGAGCATGCGTGTATTTTTAATTGATGGTCGTGCCTACTAACGATCGGTTTTGACCGATGAAAATGGTCCATCAGACCATTCTCATCGGTTTAACCGATCGTGTGTACATGGCCTTAGACCATTTGTTCCTCTTCAAGTAGAAAGACCTGAAGAGGCACAAATGAACTTGCATTTCCTTTCCTAGGATACTTGTGGTACTTAGTACTCCTTGGCATTTGTCCTGTCCATAGGGGACCCCCTGACCTACAAAGTCTGATGGGGTCTGTTTCTACAGCTCCCTTTTCCAAGCAAAGACCTGACCCTTCAATGTCCTTCAGAGGCACCTGCTATTTCTTGAAAGGTCTGGACCTTATGTCCACCCTAGGGCCTTTTCCGGCATCCCAATTATGGAGCACTCGGATGACCACTCAGGTGGTTCTCACTTTGGCAAGGAAACCCACTGTAAGTCAGCTTTCAAACCTAGACTCTGCTGGATATCATTTAGGTGTTGTAGAATAAACCTTCACCTCCAGGAAGGTTTGGGAGTTCTCCTTGAGACAGGACAAGTGGCTGTTTTCTTATGCTGCATGATTCCGAGTGCTACTCCCGACCGCACAGTTTTCCTTGGAAACAATGCAATGCCATTTGACTCTCCCCAACTGGTAGGCACTACGAAGGAAGATGTTTGTGCACCTTTAAGCTCATGTCATATGGGCAGGAAGAAACCATTGCTGGATGGCTCTGTCCTCTCCTGGGTTGTAAGCAAACAGGACACCCTGCGATCCTGCTGCAGATGCTCCTTTTGGGGATAAAGTACGTTGAGAAGCTTTCATGGGATCTGATCACCTAAAGAGAGGGCATGAGTCCTCCTTCCATGCCTGACCTGAAGTCTCTTAAAGAAAATTCCTCCAGATCCCTTTCTTGGCTCTGTCCCTAAGCAGGTCAATGTTCTTAGCAGTGTTGCTAAGGCTTTTGCCTCTCACGACACAGCTGTAGATAATTTGCTTTACTGGGGCAGATCAGATGGTTCTTATGCCGCGTATACACGATCCTTTTTTCGTCATGTAAAAAACAACGTTTTAAAAAAAATGTCATTTAAAATGATCGTGTGTGGGCTTCACATAATTTTTCGGGTTCTGAAAAACGACAAGAAAAAAATTAGAACATGCTGCATTTTTTAACAATGTTTTAAACAATGTCATTTTTCGGGTTGTAAAAAATTATCGTGTGTGATCTAAAACAACATGAAAAACCTGCGCATGCTCAGAAGCAAGTTATGAGACAGGAGCGCTCGTTCTGGTAAAAATAGCGTTCGTAAGAAGAGAGTACATTCATCACGCTGTAACAGACAGAAAAGCGTGAATCGTCTTTTACTAACACAAAATCAGCTAAAGCAGCCCCAAGGGTGGCGTCATCCGCATGGAACTTCCCCTTTATCGTGCGGACGTACTTGTTGTATGTCACCGTGCTTTGCTAGAGCAATTTTTTTTAACGATCGTGTGTGGGCAACGTCATTTTAATGATGAAGTTGGAAAAAACTTTGTTTTTTTCTAGAGGCTGAAAAACTTATTTTTTTACATGTCGAAAAATCGATCGTGTGTATACGGCATTAGAACCACGTTCTGCATCAAATTTAGACTTGTCCTGTAGGCTTCATCTGCCAAGACCCAGAGACACCTCCAGGTGTTGAAAGGGAATTTGTTTTGCGTATCCTATTGCTAATTTGGTGTTCACATGCACAAGTCTGGGGTTGTGGTTTACCTTAATTTACCCTTTATACATTAAAGTCCAATTAGTATATGCAATCACCACTGTGATTCAATTAATAGAAGTTTCATCACCATACAAACTGTCTGCTCACCTCAAAGCCATGGCTCCTGCATTACCAGAAGGTCAATGTAAGCGGAGTTCCCCTCAGGGATAATGGCTCTGACAGAGTCTTGGCAGATCGCTTCTCTTTTCCCATAGGACGGGTAAACAGGTCTTCAGGCACTCAGGAACACCCAATGTATATGGTAAGAAAAGGAACGTCTACTGAAGAAGTCCCTTGCTTAGGCGTAATGCTTATAGAGGGAGCCTTGGGTGTCGCATTATTCCATGGCCTTCTTACCATTGAGCCAAGGTTCAGCATACCGTATGTGTTTGATACATGCATTTGAGCTAGCACTGGCTACGGTGCTCTATTTTGTAAGTGCAATCTTCTTCTTTTAATTATTAAACCTTTTAAACGGAGAGCATTATATCTTGTGTACTTCCCTTTTTTCTCCATATACATCGCGTGTTCGAGTGTCTAAGGACCTGTGTACCCTTCCTATGGTAAAATAGAAGGAGAGGATCTGCCAAGAGTCAGAGACAGATCCATTTTATGTTTTTTGCTTGCTGCTGCTGCTTTGGTAATGCTTTTATACTTTTTTGTACAAAACAGTTATGCTGGGCGAAGGAGTTTTGTTTTTATATTCCCGGTCCCCTAAACTTCCTGTAGGTGATAATGTATCCTGAATGTTTCTGAATTTCCGTGTTCTTCAATGGGCTCCAAGAAAAAGATTTTTACTCTGATATACGCCTATATAGATTTTTACCTTTGTAAACACTAATATCATGATGGTTTGAATTCCGTTTCTAATATTTGTTTTTATACACAGCTCACAAACTTGGAAAGAAAGTGGCAGCAGCATGAACAAAATAACTTTGTGATGAAAGAATGTATCCTTCAAAGTAATCTTAATTGCCAATAACGCTACCTGTTTTTCAGAAGTATTAAAAAACCACTCAAAAGTCTGTTTATTTTATAACTTTTGAGCCAACACTTTTTTAAAGCTTTGGATGAAGTTAAAACACCTGCATGTTTTTCTTGTATGGTGTCTCAGTTTGAAACATTTTGTCTTACTTTCTGGCCCAGAGACACAACAGAAGGTAAGAGTATTTGTCTTTCCAAAGTTATGGGAAACCCCACTTCATGGGGGGTTTCCCCCTCTACTGCTTTTCCAATAACACGATCAGCCAGGGCAGTAAGTGAATGTGATTCTCCCACAATCAACACAACCAACAAGTAAAAGACACCGCAGGACTTCTTGTGACAGTCATAAGTTTATTGCTCTCTCTATTCTTAGGCCGCTTACACACGAGCAAATTAATCTGTTCAAATCGGTCTGACAGATCGATTTGATCAGATTTGTCTGCTGGCTGTTTTGGTTTGATCGCTGTACACACGATCAAATCAAAATCCCTGCCGGCAGACAGCGCGGTGACGTGACGTGGCGGTGACGTTGACGCCGCCACGTCACCGCACCAGGAAGTAAAAACACTTCCGCGCATGCGTCGAATCCATTCGACGCATGTGCCGGCAGATATGTCTGCTGGTTAGCGTACTAACCAGCAGACATATCGGTCCGACGGGTTCCCAGCAGACAGATTTTAAAGCAGGCTTTAAAATCTGTCTGCTGGACAAATCCGTCTGCTCGTCCGTACACACGATCGAATCTGTCTGCTGAGACGGTCTGTCAGACCGTTTTCAGCAGATAGATTTGATCGTGTGTACGCGGCCTTAGAGACCCTGTTGCCAGATCATTTTTTTTTTTACAGAAGTCCTTCCATAAATAAGATTTTATGTCCTTTTAATATATTTTTATACATGTTATTAACTTGTAAAAGTCTCTCTTGTGTAGACATCCAAAAGCCCCAAGACTGCAGCTGGGTGTGGCCATTTTGGACGGCTCAAGTATCACTCTTGACGCCACCCCCAGTAGCTGCATAAAATGTAATGTAGGTGGGTGGAGGAAGGTGCGGAGGACCTTGGCCAGCACAAATAATAAAAAGACATTTCAGCCGAAAAATCCGCTCGTCTGTAGGGGCAAACGGACCGTTTTGGCCGGATTCCTCCGGCGGAAAAGTTTCAAAGCATGCTTTGAAATTTTTCCGCCGGAGAGCTGCCCGTCGGATATGTCCGCTGGTTAGTACGGCAAACCAGCGGACATTTCTGCCCGCACATGCGTCGTATCCTGTGAATGGATCCGATGCATGCGCGCGGAAGTGTTTACTTCCTGGTGCGGGGGGGGGGGGGGGGTTGACAGAAGATGCAGTCATCCAGGTGAGTGTAAATGTTTATATTTTTTAATTCTTGCACTTATTCTTTTTTAAGTTGGTGACATGGGGTGTCTATAAGCAGCCATAGTGAATTGTTAAAGGTAGAGATGAAAGCTTGGCTGTTGACTCTTATTTTCTAATCGGATTGTTGCCTAAAGTTGCTTTTTAAATAAATTCAGCAGACCTGTAATAAAGTATATATATTTTGGGATTAATGGTGTGAATATTTGTTTGTGGTATTAATATAGTATTTGAATTTCCTTGACTGCTCTATCCAGTTATAGCTACAAAGAGTCAGGAAAGTGACTACAGGCAAGTGATGAAGAATGTAACGAAACAGATTGCAGAGTACAATAAAGTTCTCATAGATGCATTGCAGAACTCCAGGAACTGAACCATCCAGCTCTTCCTTCCTGCACACCAGCAAGTTCAGCATATTGGCAAAGTGATCAGTGTCATCTCATCCCTGACATTCAAGTACAACTGTAACAGTTCAATGCTTTACACATCTTTTTTATATATTCATATACAATATTAAGTAATGTTTTCTGTGTTATAAACTGAAAAATAAAAGTTGTATTTATAATTTAGTCCTATATCTGTTTTCTCAACTTTTTATTATTGCAGTGCAGTGTTGGAAGTAACCACTAACCACTTCACTTATCAGTTATGCAGAGGTTGCTATCTATAACTGCACTTACTACTTGCCTTAAAAATTCCATGCAAATAATGATTGCAAGCAATACTAAGCAAACATTGAAGCCTTTACTGCTGAAGAGCTCTAGAGTAGATGCATAGCATGGGTGTAACAGTGTAATCTCAATCATTCAAAATATATCTGTAGCACTACCCCCGGAGGAGCTGCTGGATTATTTTGGGTGGCTTGTTACCTATATTTCCTCGCTGTCTAGGGTATCAGATGAGAGTTGAGAAAAAGTTCAATGTCCACACTTTAGACTTCTTTTTCTTTTATTTATTTGCTGAACTTCGTAAAAGAATAAAACAAGTAGTTGAATAGGTGGAAGGGTAACAGGCAACAGGTTCAGGTGCACAACTTATGTCCGGAAACACTCCTGCTTCCAGCAACGCAGCTTTCGTCGCCACTCTAGCCAGAGTGGGTATTGCGCACCCGGATAGGCCTCTCTCACCAGCCTAGCCGCCGAGATGGCACACAGAAATTGGTAACGTCTCTGCCACAGACCTTCCCACAGATGGCGGTATGTTCGGTCCAAAATCCTCTCAACACAGGATTCAGCACCCGGATCTCTCCTGATTAACTTCTTGTGAACTTAGAACTGACAGGCGACCATCATTCAGCCTTTCAGTAATGGTGCATCTTTCGATGAAGTTCAAGGCCTCTCTTGAGATACCAGCCTCGTGCTCGGTGCTCTCCAAGATAGATTGTTCATCGAGTGGCTTCCTCCATCCAGGACGGACAGCACAGGACCATTCTGCAAACGTAGACCCAGTCTACCGGGCCTACTCATTAGATCACAACTCCGGACCAATCTGGTCCCGGAGCCAGAAACGCGCACCCCCGGCCAGGAGGGCCACACACAGGGGGTGGTGGGACGACCGACCCAGGATCGACGACCCCGGTCCAATGGCGTCTGTCCCTTAAGTACTTCTCCCCAGCATGCACAGCGGGATGATCAACTCCCACTGATTGGCTGCCGAAGGGGAACACCCAAAACACCTTGACCTGACTGCTGCCACCCTTTGGCCTGGGGTGGTAACGGCACCCCAGACAACAATAGTGGTCACTCACAGTACAGCCATGGCTGGAACAGAGGCCCAAATTTGAAAAAAATTATACGGTCTGAGTCAACCAACGATCACTTTTCATCATGAAAAAAAAAATGTTTTTACAACTTCATCATTAAAAACGATGTTGCCCACACACCATCGTTTTTGAAAAATGATGAACAAAGCGCGGTGACGTACAACACGTACGACGGCACTCTAAAGGGGAAGTTCTTTTCGCCTTTGGGGCTGCTTTTAGCGGATTCCTTGTTAGTAAAAGACGATTCGCGATTCTCTGTCCTTTTTTTTTGTATAATCTGTTTTTATTGAGAAAAGAAAAAGGAACATGTATACACAAACATAAGTGATGTGCACATTGAACATGGTCTGCAAACAATATACAAAATAGTACAGTGCAAAAGTACAACAAAGCAACTTAAGGACAAGGTGCCATTTCCCGAAAAGTAACACTAAACTATCGAGGAGGGGCGGCCACCCCCCCCCCTAGATCTCTTACCCGTCCTACATCAAAACCAGCGGCAAGGACCCAACTAGGCTAGGAGCCCTCGCTTCCCAGCGCCTATTATGGGGAGGGGGGGTCAAATGACCTCCATCATACCCTACCCGGCCGAAATCTGGCCCATAGGCACCTGAAAAACAAGGGCCTCCTAACAAAGAAAACTAGGAGTCTCCCCTTCCAACACGTAGGAGGGGAGACCACATTTGTACAATATGGTCCGGCCCAATCAAGGGAACAACCCCAGCATCGGAAAACCCATGAGCTGGGCATGTGTACGGGGGACCATGTACTAATTCCCAAGGAAGGAGAACAAGGGAATATGAACTAAATAAAAACAAGGACCTAGACAAAACTAACCCATACAGGACATAGACAGACAAACAGACGACGACAAGAGATAGGAAAGTAGAAAGTCCAGAAAAAGGAGAAGAAAAAGGAAAAGAGAAAGATGAATAAGCCTCCAGCAGGTATGCCCCAACTGGTCTCTGTCGGAGCCCAGTGCAGCACTCTAATTCCCACACCTCCAAACCCCGTCTCCAGGGCCTACGATTCAGCACCCCTCCTCCCCCTTAGTGAGGGCTCTGCAAGCTCCAACAAAGCAACGTCCAGACTAGAGGTGACAAACCCAGCCCCCGGGGTATGTTGCAGCCAAGCCGCCCAAATGGACTGAAAGCGCTCACCTGTGCCATTGCACCTTGCCACCCACTCCTCCGCCTCCATGATTTCCCGCACCTTTTTGAACCAGTCCTCAAGGCTAGGAACGGAAACCTGCTTCCAGTAAATAGGAATCAGTCGCCTGGCAGCGTTCAAAAGGTGCGGCAGGGCACATCCCCTGTAGCGACTGATCGGCATGGAAGGGACATGAAGGAGAAAGTGCAATGGTTGGTGCGGGATGTCCACCTCCAACACGGTCTCAATCTGCGTCTTAATTGCTTCCCAAAAAGGACGAATCCTCGGGCACTCCCACCATATGTGGAGTAGGGTCCCGCGATGGCCACAGCCCCTCCAACAACGATCTGACACAGCGGGGTAAATGCGTGAGAGGACAGTCGGCACCCTATACCACCTGGACAGTAACTTGTAATTTGTTTCTTGTGCCCTAGACTCTATGGAACTAGAGTGAGTCAGGCGGTATAAGGAAGCCAGCTGTGTCTCTGAGAGCTCCCTCCCCAGGTCTCGCTCCCACTCCCTAATGTAAGCCGGCTTATGTTCCAACGCGGACGAGCCCAGGAGCTGATAGAGCTCAGATATCATATGGGGAATGGGATCCTCTGCAACGAAAAGAAGCTCAAAGGGTGTGAGTTGAGAGGGAGCACGAACAGGAGCAGCCTGTGTGTCGAAGAAATGTTTAAGCTGCGCGTGACGCCAAAAATCCATTGGGAAAGAGCCGTGCCGAGCCCTAAGGGACTCAAGTGGGGGAAGAACCCCACCCTCCAAAATCCTACCACATGGAGCACTAGGGTCGTCCACCCAAGTCCTAAAAAAAACCCTTTGTTCACCCGGGAGGAACCAGCAAAAGCCCCCCAGTGGAGCCAGTGGGGACCCAAAAGGCGCCAAGGAGTACAAAGCATTGATCCTATCCCAAACCTGAAGGACCTGCCTTGTAAGGGGAGAGGTCATAGCAGACAACCCTCTGTGCTCCTTCAACAGCCAGGGGGCATAGGCCAAGTCCCGACCCGCCATACTCTTCTCCAGAGGAACCCAAAGTCTAGAGTGGGAGTGGAACTTCCAGTTCAGAATCCTCTGGAGAACAATGGCCCCATAATACCGCCTGATATCCGGAATCCCCAGACCCCCTGCCCTTTTAGCTCGCTTCAGAACCCTCATGGCTATTCTAGGCTTCCTGGCACTCCACACAAAGTCTATGAGCATGCTATTAAGTTTATTGAAGAAGGCGCTTGATAAAGGAACCGGCAGCATCTGCAGGAAAAACAGGACCCTAGGAAGCACGTTCATCTTGAGGATGTTTACTCGCCCAAGCCAAGTAAAGGCTGTTTTAGTCCAATGGGATAGGTCAGTTTTAACGGTCGTCAGTAGGGAGGGATAATTGGCACTATATAGAGTTTCATACCGGTCAGTCAGCTGGATACCCAAGTACTTAATTGAGGACCTAGCCCACGCGAAGGGAAACGCCGCTGTAAGGCTATCTCGAAGGGACGAGGGTAAAACAATCGGCAGAATTTCAGACTTCGAGAGATTAATGGAAAAGTTGGACAAGGCTCCATACTCGTGTAGTTCTCTCATGAGGTTCGGCAACGAGATAAGGGGTTCAGTAAGATGAAACAGAACGTCGTCCGCATAGGCGGACAGTTTATGCTCCATATTCCCAACCGTCACACCCTTAATGTCCCGGTTAGCCCTCACCCTGCGTAGCAAAGGCTCCAGGGTAAGGGCAAACAGGAGGGGCGAGAGGGGGCATCCCTGCCTGGTGCCGTTCCTAATCGGGAACCCTGATGAGAGAACACCATTCACCTTGACCCGGGCGCTCGGGGCAGAGTAGAAGGCCATGATCCAAGTCAGCATAGTCGGGCCCAGCCCCACAGACTCCAGGACCGCATGCAGGAAGGACCAGTCAACCCGGTCAAAGGCCTTCTCTGCATCCGTTGAGAGAACCAAATATGGAGCTCGTGTAGGGTTGCTACGTGCCCAATAGATCAGATGGACCGCCCTCAGTGCGTTGTCACGAGCTTCACGCCCCGTGACAAAGCCCGTTTGGTCCGGGTGTACGATATGTGGGACGAGATGTTTAAGACGGTTGGCTAAAATTTTTGCCAGGATTTTAACATCCAGGTTTAGCAGCGATATTGGCCTATAACTCTGAGCCTGGGAGGGGTCCTTGCCCTCCTTAGGGAGCACCGTGATATGGGCTAACAGGGCTTCGGGAGGGATCGGATCCCCCCTGGCAATCGAGTTAAAGTATCTACACATAGGGCCTACAAGAATCGGGAGGAAGGAGCTGTAGTAAGCCTTCGAGTATCCATCCGGCCCCGGGCTTTTCCCACTCGGCAAAGATTTAACGATCGCCTCTATATCAGAGGGCGTCACAGGAGACTCCAACTCTGCCCGCTGCTCCTCGGACAAAGAGGGGAGCCCAGAATCTGCCAAATATTCCCTAATAGCATCATATTTTGATGCCATCGAGTCTGGTGTAGCAGTCGAGTCCAAAGAGTAGAGCTTCGCATAGTAGTCACGGAACAGAGAGGCAATCTTGGAGGGCTGGAAAACCATCCCGCCCGAAGGGGATTGGAGCTTATGAACGAAACTCTGGGCCCTGCGTTTCCTGAGGGCTCTAGCGAGCATCCTCCCGCACTTGTTACCATGCTCATAATACTTATGAGAAAGGTAACGGAGCTGCCGGCACACCTTACGATCCAGGAACCGAGAAAAAAGGTCCCTAAGCTCCAACAGCTTCCCCAAGGCCTCCGAATCGCCGCTGCGTTTATGACGAAGCTCTGCCTGTTGGAGGGGTGTCAAGATCTTCTGAAAGTCCACCTGTCGTGCCCTCTTACACCTGGCCCCCTGTGAAATCAGTTCCCCCCTAACGACCGCTTTATGACCCTCCCATAACGTCCCCTCAGTGACATCCTCAGTAGCATTTTCCGCAAAATAATGCGTCATGACCTCAGACACCTCCGCCACCACCACAGGATCGTCCAGTAGGTTCTCGTTGAGACACCATGACCAGGGACGCTGAACACCATGTGCCGCCTCAAACGTAAGAGTGACCGCCGCGTGGTCAGAAATAGTGATGTTCTCTATGGATGCCGCCTGTAATCGCTCAAGGGTACATTGGTCGACGAATATAAGGTCAATGCGAGTGTATATATCATGAACCCTAGAGTAATAGCTGTAATCTCTCGTCGAAGGCTGAAGCACCCGCCAGCTGTCAAACAAGAAATGAGACTGCATGGTCTTCCTAAACCTTTTCAGGAATGCATACGAATGGGCTGAGCGACTATGGGAGGTGTCAAATACAGGATCCGGGCTGATATTAAAGTCCCCCCCTAGGATTAGACGGCCTTCCCGAAATTCAGAAAGGCGGTCCAAAACCGCCTCTATAAATGTCAACTGGTTAGTATTGGGGGCATATACGGTAGCAAAGGTGAAAAGAGACCCAGCAATTTCCCCTTTTACAAAAACAAACCTACCCATGGGGTCCGAGAAGTGTGCCTTAAGGAGGAATGGGCAAGACTTATGGATTGCAATGGCCGTACCCTTAGCCTTAGGGATCGTGGAGGTGCTGAGGAACCACTGGTTGAATAGGTGAGTAGGGAGTCTAGGTGTGGATTGGGCGGTAAAGTGGGTCTCCTGCAAGAACACTACCTGTGCCCCCAGACGCCTTAATTCCAACCACAACTTGCCCCGTTTGTGTGGAGAGCAAAGACCCCGAACATTGTAAGACACTACCTTAACCGAAGCCATGGAGATCAAGAACCTTCCTTAGAGCCGAAGAACGACCACTGGGCCCAGCTTGAGCAAATCTGAGGAGGCAGCACCTGGGAAAACACCGGGAAGGAAGAGGTAAAGGAGAGAGAAGAAAGAAGAGTAAAGCAGGGGAGACAAAAAGACAACACAAAGACATACAAAAAACACAAAAACATGAAATCACAAAAAATACCCCCACCAGGCAGGCAAGGAGACACAGCTCGCCGAAGCAAACCAGGTCTAGCCTGCCCACCAGAACAGAACCCATAGAGCGAGCCCACCCAGGAAAAACCCCCCACCCCAAGGAGGGTCCCCAGCCAAGGCCCGTCAACCCAAAAAGGGAAACACCCAGAATGGGTAGACCTACTTGGGGAAGAGAGACCACCATGAGGGAGACGAGAACCCCACCCCACCCCACCCGCACCGCTTCCGAAAAGCAGAGTAGTACAGTCAGAGGGACGCACCAGGGAAAGAAGTCCGAAGTGTCATGAGGTAAAAGTCTGCCAGGCACAAAAAAAAAAAAAGGGGAAAAAAAACCAACAACTCCCCCCCCCCCTCCCCACCTAAAAACAGAGTCCAGACATCTACGTAAATGTCCATAGAGACAAAAAGTGAAAACGGGGGGGGGGGGCAGGGGAAGAAAAAATCAAAATTTCCAAGCCCAGAACAAAACCGAGAACCCAACCTCCCAGGAACCAGTGAAACAGATAAGGGAGAGGGTGCAGAAGAGTCATCCATCAGTTAGGAGTGTGAGCCCATCAGTCTCCAACTTGTGTAGGGCCAGAAGGGGCACCGGTATTGCGGCGTCTGTTGTTCCTCCTACGGCCCCTGCTGGACACGGTCTGCCAGGGCTGCGAAAAAGGTAGAGCTGGGAGGACAGGAACCCCCCTCCAATCCGGGAAGTCCACATCTCCAAGGTGTAGGGCATCAAGGAAGCGTGGCAAGTCATCCTTAGTACGCAGCAGCACCAAACGGTCCTCGTGTGTCACCTGAAGACTAAAGGGAAAGCCCCAACGATAGGAAAAGCCCGCTTCCTGAAGAGCTGACAGCAGAGGTCGCAGGGCCCTGCGTTGCATAAGAGTGCGCCGGGAGAGGTCTTGGTAGAAAAATAATTTGGCCCCATCAAAGTCAAAGTAGGGCTTATTCCTCATCTTCTGCATTATGCGGTCTTTTAAGGTATATTTGTGGAGTTTACAAATGATGTCCCTTGGAGAGTCAGGGTCCTGGGAAGGCGGCCTCAGGGCTCTATGAGCCCGATCAATCTCGATTGGAGTAGTGGCTGGAAGGTTCAGAATTTCCCTAAACACCCCCTCCAAGGACGGGATAATATCACGTGGCGCAGTGGCTTCTGGCATACCCCTAATGCGAACGTTAGCTCTCCTGCTGCGGTTTTCAAAATCATCCATCTGAGAAATTAAAGCCTCTATCTGATGACTCTGGGCCTTACACGTCTCCTGCAGAATAGCTATACTGGGCAGAGAGTCCTCAAAGCGCTGCTCCAAGGTCTCCACTCTTCCCCCCAAGTGAGCAGTGTCAGACTTAAGCTGGGCTATGTCCTGGGTAAAGGCCTTCTCAATCCTGGCAGTGAAACGCTCCAGGTCATCCCTAGTGGGGAGAGACCATATGTGTCTCTTTAAGTTCTCATCCCCCATCAAGTCCATCACATCTGGGCACAAACCCTGGGAAGAAGGGGAGCCCGGGGAAGCATGGAGAGCCGCATCACTCACCATCTGAGGGGATGGAATAGGAGAGGACGCCGCGCCGGAGGCATCATCCCCGCGCTGTTTAGCAGCCTTCTTCTCCGCCGCCATCTTGGAGTCCCCCTTCCCGGGCCGCCGCGGCTCCGTGCAGAACGAATCCATCGTTCCCTGTGTCGACCGGTCCACCCTCGGAGGCTGGGAGGATGCCCGAGTCCTCTGGGACATGTTGATGTAAATATCCAGCCGTTTCTGTCCCCCTGTACGCCAAATTAAGCTGCGGTGCGAGCGGAGCTGGGAGCACACGCGTCCTCACTCCACCATCGCTTGGCCACGCCCCCCTTCTCTGTCTGTTACAGCGTGGTGAATGTGCTTACTCCATTATGAATGGTAGTTTTACCAGAAGCCCACACACGATCATTTTAAATGACGTTTTTAAAAACATGTTTTTTTTTTAATGCCGAAAAGTGATCGTGTGTACGGGGCATCAGACTACCCTCTAAATTTAAAGCAGTGACGGCTAAAAAGTAGCAGGCCGCTACATATCTAAAGACACCTTTTTTTTTTTTTTTTACCATTTGGGCAATTTTCCTTCAATTTTCCTAATGACACAACTGTAAATAAGAGGAACTCTCTTCAAATTGAAGGAAATTCCCTTTAAGACAGTTGTCATAGGAACAAGTGTCTCCACTGGAAGGTTTCCCCTGTATTCCTACTCTAAAGTTTCATAATTTTAAGTCCTTAAGGCCGCGTACACACGATCAAATCTGTCTGCTGAAAACGGTCTGCTAGACCGTCCCAGCAGACAGATTTGATCGTGTGTACGGGCGAGCCGACGGATTTGGCCACCCGACAGATTTCAAAGCATGCTTTGAAATCTATCGGGTGGGAACCCGTCCGCCCGACATGTCTGCTGGTTAGTACACTTACCAGCAGACATGTCGTCTCGCACCGGCGCCGAATGGATTCGGCGCATGTGCAGAAGTGTTTTACTTCCTGGTGCGGTGACGTGGCGGCGTCAACCTCACCGCTACGTCACCGACACGTCAGCGCGCCGTCTGCTGGCGGGGATTTTGGTTTGCTCGTGTGTACACGCGAGCAAACCAAAATCCAAAGAGACAGATTTGTTCAAATCGGTCAGTCCGACCGATTTGAACAAATGAATTGCCTCGTGTGTACGAGGCCTTAGGCTTTAGAGAGAATGAATCTGCCCTTTCCAACGCTTTTAAAAACTAAAAAAACTTTCCTGACAGACTCCATGGCAGCCTACGTGTGGGTTAATCCCACCTCCTCTCCAATGCTATAGGACCCCATACCCATAAAGGTTTGCTCACCCTCAGTACTGGTGTTCCTTTTTTGTCCTCCATGGATCCAGGATACGTGCTCATGCTGTCCAGTCAAGCAAGATGGATGGCACACAGATTAGCGGTGCAGCTCGGATCCCAGCCATGGGCGGGTGGAGAGCTTTGCAGCAAATACACTTGACGTGTTTGGCTGCGTGTGCTGAAGACCTGGACTTCTCGGCTGGCAAGGTCTGTGGTCTCCATGGCAGCCGCTTCATTGTTTTGTCGTTTTGCTTATGTGTTTGTGTTCCTCTTGCAAGTTAGTTTTTCACTGCTCAGGCTCTATGGCGGCTGGAACGCTTCTGCGTTCCAGCTCGCCTGTTCACTTCCGGATCACGGGGCCGTCGCCACCCGCGCATGCGCAGTTGCCTCTGCCAGAGCGAGGCTTGGTTCGCTCATGCGCGGATCGGCGATTCTCGCGGCGGCCGCGCAGGCGCCGTCGAGTCGCCCCCACTGCGCAGGCGCGTGCGTGAGGTGACGCATGACGTCGCCAGCGGGCTTTTTTCAGCTGATCGCCCCTGCAAGTTGGGTTTTCCCTACAGGCGATCAGCTGTTATTGGTGATACTCGGCTGCACAGGTTAGTGAGAGGATCTGTGGCACAGATCCTGGGTGTCCTTTGTTTTTTCTTTTTGTCAGGGTCATTTGTTAATTTATCATCTACATATATGGTCTTAAAGGGGCAGCTCACCTTTCCTAACATAATTTTTTCTTGGCGTCTTAGGTTTTGTCTTCACCCTCTCTGGCCTAGTTTTGCAGCACCTTACCGGTCCAGAGCCCATGGACCAGTCACCGCCCGCATGCGGCCAGCCCTCACGCGGCCAGCCCTCACGCACAAGGTATGTGCAGGAGAGGGAAGGGAGTGGGGTTGGGATTCACGACTGAGCACTCTCTTGTCGAACGGTTCCCTCCCATGAATACTTTTTCTCTAGCCCTTCTGGTCAGGATCAGCACGCCCCAATAAACAATCAGACCACCTCAGACCTTGCCAGCGTTCATCCTCGAAGTCAAAGAATAAACACACCTCCTCATCTACATCTCATCACCAGAGGAGAAGTTCCCATTCCTCCTCCAGACACCGCTCCCACCGCCATGATAGCCGCTCTAGTCGTAGAGCCTGCTGGGGATGTGACCCCCAAGTCCCTGAGGGCAAATCATTATGCAATCGGTGCTATGCCCGTGCGGTTGGTGAAAAGGAGACAGAAGATCGGTGTATCGAGTCTCTAGTTGAACGCTTGGTGCAAAGGTCCTTAAAAGAGAAGGACACGTCTCACACGCATAGTCAAGCCAGCGGCTCTGGGTCTGGCTCTATGGTCGACGAGGTCCATGAGGATCCAGGCCCTTCCCAGGCTCGCACTTCCCCACCGACAGCCCCGGAGGGCAACCTGGAAAGCGATGAAGAGAATCTGGAGTTCGATTTTGCCCAAGTAATCCCACTTATCAAGGCTGTTAAAGAGGCACTTCTGTGGGAAGACCTATCCTCTTCCCCAGCTAAGCAGATAAAGTACTTTAAACGTCTGGGAAAAGAACGCCCAAGCTTTCCATTATTGACTGAATTGAAGGGCATTTTTGAAGAGGAATGGAGTAAGGTAGACAAGAAGTCCTCTATGACCAACAAGGCTTCCCGATTGTATCCGTTCAAAGCGGATGATGTCAAACACCTGGAGAACATTCCTTCAGTAGACGCGGCAGTAATGCGGCTGGCCAAGCATGTTACGCTGCCTTTGGCTGATTCGGTGTCCCTCAAGGACGGTCTTGACAGGAGAATGGACCAAGATCTAAAGAGAATCTACGGTCTGGCCGGTACAGCCTGCAAACCTGCCCTAGCGTTGGCGGCCTTATCCAAAGCAATGAAAGTCTGGACAGGGAATGTGGACTTCGGCAACGGCAGAGTTGAAGCTAGCGGTGGCCTTCTTGGGAAAGGCGTCCGTGGACTTAATACGCCTATTGGCAAGAATTATGTCGTCCTCAGTAACGGCCAAACGCGCCCTATGGTTACGCCCTTGGGTGGCTGACCCATCATCGAAACAAAACTGGTGCAAAATTCCCTTTGAGGGGCCGTCTCTGTTTGGCAATAAATTTGATGACGCCATTTCTAAAGCTACAGGGGGTAAATCGGGTTTTCTTCCCCAGGATAGACGCCAGCCGGGTAGGAAGAGACCCCAGTTCAGAAGGCGTAGGCGTAGCCCAGATCGCGCAAGGGAAGTTCGCGCCTACAGACCTGGCGGAAATTTCAGAAGAAACTGGGGTAGAGGCCAGATGTCCTTCCGTAGACCAGCATCTACAAGCCAGGCGTCTAGTGGACGAGAATAGGGGGAAGTCTTTTTGAGATGAAGCCCGCCCAGGCGGATCAAGTAGGGGCAAGACTGCTCCTCTTTTGGCACGTCTGGGCGACCTCGATCACGGATTCTTGGGTCATCAAGACAGTGTCGTCAGGCCACGTCTGGTCCTTCTCCAGCACTCCCCCTCCCAGGTTCATCTCTACCCTACTCCCAAAGTCAGCGGAGCAAAGGCAAGTTCTTCTGTCCTACGTGGACCTACTCAAAGCCCAAGGGGCAGTAAGATGCGTCCCAAAGGACGAACAGTTTCATGGGGTATACTCCCCCCTCTTCTTGGTACAAAAGAAAAACAGTTCTTGGCGACCAGTCATAGACCTAATCTACCTGAACAGGTTCATAAAGCACGGGAAGTTCAAGATGGAAACCCTGTGTACGATTCAACAAGCCATACAGCCAGGCGACTGGATGATCTCTATAGATCTAAAAGACGCTTATTTCCATGTGCTAGTGGCAGTAGAGCTCCAGAAATATCTCAGGTTCCACGTGGGGCAAGAGCACCTTCAATTCATTTGTCTTCCCTTCGGGTTGACAACTTCCCCACGAGTCTTTACCAAGACCCTACTAGCAGTCGTGGCCCTCATCAGGCTGAAGAAGGTACGCCTCTATCACTATCTGGACGACCTTCTTGTCTTATTTCAAGACAGAACTCATCTCCTGGCGCAAAGGGATCAGGTAATCTCGATCCTGACAGAGTTCGGTTGGCTCCTGAATCTGGAGAGGAGCCACCTGGAGCCAACACAACGCTTGGTATACCTAGGAGCCCAGTTCGACACCGTAGAGAAAACTATCTCTCTCCCGTTGGAGAAGATCCCTGTGGTTCAGAAGAGGATTTCACAGGCTCTGGATGCTCGTCGTCTGAAAGCTTCTCAATGCCTAAAAATTATCGGCACGATGGTTTCAACATCCCCCATGGTGAAGTGGGCATTGTGGAGGTTACGTCCCTTCCAGTTCGGCTTTCTCAAGCAATGGAAATCGGGGAACAAAAAACCACGGATTCTCATCTCATCGTCTATGAGGAGCAGCCTCTTCTGGTGGCTTCAACGGAAGAACCTGCTAAATTGTCATTCCATTGCTCCGGTTTCCTGGGTCACAGTGACGACAGATGCCAGTGGTTTCGGCTGGGGGGCCCTTTGCGGCACAGAAATGGCACAGGGCAAGTGGGATGCCCACTTCCACAACCCAGGCTCGAACATCCTGGAGATTCGAGCGGCCTGGTGCGCCCTCCAATCCTTCTCCCAACTCTTGAATGGGGAATCGGTGATGTTGAGGATGGACAACATCACGGCAGTGTCCTATGTCAAGAGGAAAGGAGGGACACGGAGTTCATCTCTTCTACGAGACGTCTAACCCATTCTGGGGTGGGCCCAGAAGAACTTGGCCAACCTGTCAGCCGTCTTTATCCCAGGAGCCCAGAATTCCCAGGCGGATTTTCTATCACGCACCCAGATAGACGTCAACAAGTGGTCTCTCCACGAGCAGTCCTTTCAGTGGATCCTGTCCCTGGGGATCGATCCCCAAGTGGATCTCTTTGCCTCCCGGCACAACTCCAAGTTAAGGAAGTTCTATACGAGGGGTCATTGCGTTCAGGCAATTGGGACGGACGCCCTGACAGACCGGTGGAGATTCAAGAGGGCATATGCCTTTCCCCCGATTTCAGTGATTCTCAAATTCCTACGGAGACTCCATTCAGAGGCAGTCGAAGTAACGATGGTGGCTCCATACTGGTCAAACAGGCCGTGGTTCCCTCTTCTGGTCCAATTGAGTTATCGGGACCTAATACCTCTACCAGTCAGACCGGATCTTCTCTCCCCGGGGTCATTCCTACATCCTTCCCTGCCTCTGATGAAACTAACGGTATGGTTCTTGAGAGGAAGAGGTTGGAAGCCCTCGGTTGCGCTCCTAAAGTGATCTCCACAATGATGAGTTCGAGAAGAGCAAGTACGAACAAAGTTTATGGAGGAATTTGGGCGAAGTTCGTGGAATTCTCTTTGTCCTCAGGCACGTCATTTAAGAATCCAGAAGTACAAGACATCCTAAAGTTCCTCCAAACGGGGCTAGATCTTCCCCTATCTATCAGTTCTTTCAGAGTTTAAATATCATCCCTGTCTGCCTTCTCTGGGATCCCATGGGCAGTACACCCGCTAGTTAAACAGTTCTTCCGAGGAGCATCAAGGCTGAGGCCTCAAAGGAATCTGAGATTCCCTAAGTGGGATCTCCCTCTAGTACTTGATTTTCTGAGTGGACCTAACACAACAGGACCTTCTCCATCATCCTTAAAGGATTTTTCGGCTAAAGTCCCCTTTCTAGTTGCCATCACCTCGGCTAAAAGAGTCTCGGAGATCGGGTCCCTTGGCTATAAAGAGCCATTCCGAACGTTCTTCCCTGACAGAGTGGTCTCGGTACCCATGCTGGGTTCGAATCCAAAGGTTTCTTCAGTGTTTCATGTTAACCAAGAAATTGTCCTCCCTACTTTCAAATCCTCGGAGTCCGAAGAAGTTCATCCTTTGGACTTAGGTAAAATCCTTACGGAGTACCTCCAAGTGACATCTACTTTCAGACGTTCTGATCATTTGTTTATCCTGCACTCAGGCATTAACAGAGGGAAGAAGGCCTCTTCAAGAATGATTGCGGCTTGGATCATCCACACAATCCAGCAGGCGTATAAGGCTAAGGGCTTGGCTCCCCCGCAGGCGGTGACTGCACATTCTACCAGGGGGATGGCGGCTTCTTGGGCGGCAGCCCATCACGTGGCCCCGGATGTCATCTGTAAAGCGGCCTCTTGGTCCTCTATAAATACCTTTATGTGCCACTATTGTGTTGAACCTGCATCCCTTTCCTCTGTGAATTTTGGCCTTTCAATCCTGTCGGCCGACAGGACAAATTAAACTATTTTTTGTTCAGCATACCCACCCGTGTGGTTTGGCTAGTTATTTCCCACACGTAGGCTGCCATGGAGTCTGTCAGGAAAAGGGAAAATGTATTATCAAATACTTACCGTAATTTTCCTTTCCTGATGGACTCCATGGCAGATGGAGTACCCACCCTGTAAGCATGGAGTCGGCTAGTTACGGAACACTAGTACTGAGGGTGAGCAAAGCTTTATGGGTATGGGGTCCTATAGCATTGGAGAGGAGGCAGGATTAACCCACACGTAGGCTGCCATGGAGTCCATCAGGAAAGGAAAATTACGGTAAGTATTTGATAATAAATTTTCCCTTATTTTGGCATTAGATATACATTTATATAGCCCTCTTTCACTAACTCATCCAGGCCTATGTAAAGTTTTTCTTACCTGGCGAAGCCAGTTATACTCACCTGAATTCCCCCATTCAGATCCCTTGGTTTCTTCTGGTGGGGAAGCTGCGCTTGTTAACCCTTACTGCCTGCTCCCCTTCACTCCCATCAATTTGACGTAAGAACTCTTCTAGCTTCTATTGAGGGCCCCTCCGCTTCCTGGCTATTGGAAAATTTTACACCATGCAGGCACTGATGTGGAAACCCAGAAGGACCCATTCAGGAGATAAACAGAGAGACAAACCTGGGTAATAACATGGCCACATCTTAACTACTTGCTGACCAGCAGTTTAACATATACTGCTAGCCAGCGGCTTTGTTGTAACCCCCCGACATACCCGTATGTCGTGGATAAACTTCCTGGTGTACAGGCACGTGCCCTTTGCCTTTTCTGCTTTGTTAGGCTCTCAGCCAATGATTTTGGTTGTTAATTATATGTGGGGGTAACAGTGCTATGTCAAAAACAAGAGTACTAAAACTTTTTGCAGAACGAAAAACGTGCTAATAAAGTGCTAATGGGCTGTAGTGAAATTCTCAAGGCCAATACATTTCCACATTCCAAACCAAAATGCAAACAAAGTGCATATGCTTTTGTGCAGATGATTACCGCTAATAATCCTCATACATTTGCACATCCCGAACCAAAATTAAAATAATGTGCGCGTGCTGTTAATTATCCCTTGCAAACAAATGATGCTATTGTGCAGGTGATTACTAATTACAAATTGCTAACACACCATTGCAATGCAGGCAAATGGTTAGTTCTCACAGATAAACATTCAAACCTAATCAACATAAATGTGTAGAAGTGGAAAAAAAAGCCCTATGGTTACTCTGTAAAATGTTACTAACCAAAAACAATAACAAAAATCCCCATGAATGAATGTATCCTCTTGTGTGTAAATAAACGTTTCAATAAAGAGATCATCAGCACAGTGATAATTTGGGAAGCCATATCATCTGCTGGGGTTGGTCCACTGTGTTTTATCAAGTCCAAAGACAGTGTAGCTCTCTACCAGGAAATTCTTACACCCTTTATGCTTCCCTCTGCTGACCAGCTTAATGGAGATACTGATTTCATTTTCCAGCTGGACTTGGGACTTTTTTCAGCTTTCTGCACTGTCACACTTTGACAATTGCGCGCTCGTGCTACACTGTACCCATATGAAATTTGTAATTTTTTTTACACAAATAGAGCTTTCTTTTGGTGCCATTTAATCACTGCTGGGTTTTTTCTTTTTTTGCCAAACAAAAAAGACGAGATAAAAATAAAAGTTTTCATAGTTGGTTATAAAATGTTCCAAACAGGTAATTTTTTCCCTTCGTTGATGTGCACTGATGAGCTGCACTGATGGACACTGATAAGGTGGCAATGATGGGGGGTACTGATGGGCACTGATAGGCAGCACTGCAATACAATTTTCCAAACATGTAATGGAGGCTGCACTGATGAGGTGGCTGATGGGGGGTAGTAATGGCACTGATATGTGGCATTGATGGGCACTGATAGTCAGCACTGCAGGGCACTAAGATGTGCACTGATAGACAAAGGTAGGTAGCACTGATGATGAGGCACTGATTGGCAGCACTGATGAACACTGATAGGTGGCACTGGTGGGCACTATTTAGCAGTACTGGTGGGCACTAATTAACAGCACCAGTGGTCACTGTGTGGGACCGATGCCCCTCTTACTGAAGCAGGTATTTAGCTTTATTCCTTTCTCCTCACACTTTCCGTGTGAGGAAAAAAAAGCAAATGACCGGCTTTTGTTTACATCATGTGATCAGTTGTCATTGGCTGACAGCTGATAATGTGGCAAAGGGCCATTATCTGTGATCAGCCAAGTCCCAAGGACTCAGCGATCACAGGGCACGCGGGAAAAAATGCACTTTTTGAATTGAATTACTGAAATAAATATTCACATTTTTGAGATGCACCTGTATACCATAGCTTGCCGACACTATGACTTTCACAAAAAAAATATATATACACGTATTGGGATTTTATTTTTTACCAAAGAAATGTAGCAGAATACATTTTGGCCTAAATTTATGAAGAAATTTGTTTTATAACAGAAAGTTATGGTATTTGATCAGTGGTGATCAAATACCACCAAAAGAAAGCTTGATGTGTGTGATTTTTTTATATACATTTTATTTGGGTACAGCATTGCATGACCAAACAATTGCCAGTTAAAGAAACATAGTGCTGAATATAAAAAACAGTCTGGTCATGAAAGGAGTAAAACCTTCCGGAGGTCAA
Source organism: Rana kukunoris (assembly GCA_029574335.1). Classification (NCBI taxonomy): domain Eukaryota; kingdom Metazoa; phylum Chordata; class Amphibia; order Anura; family Ranidae; genus Rana; species Rana kukunoris. Next base: position 336,602,036 of record CM056049.1, on the reverse strand, counting down.
TTGGTTAAGGTAGGTGAAAACGGGTATTTCAATAGTTTTCATGTTTTTTTCTAACCCAGGTATAACTTAAAAGGGGTCTACTTTTATACAGTACCCGGGCTTTAAGGGTTCATTCACATAGACATTTGTAGGGATTACATTTCCCAGCGCTTTCTCATGCCCAGGGAGCCACAGTCTGCCATTAAAGTACACAGTTGTACTTGCAATTGTCCATACTTCTATGTATCGGTATTTACCTGCGCATATGACATATTTTTCGAACATGAAAGTTTTGTGTCTGGGAAATACACCATAAACCTATACTTGGGTAAATGTCAATGCCAAGAAGCATCAGCATATATAGCAGTATGGTCGTTTACAGCCATTCAATTGAATGGCAGGCTGTACACGCCAGCTGAGGCTCCCCAGGCATGGGAAATCACTTGTAGGTTTTTACTAGACATATACAATTCATGTGCATAAACCATAACAAGGAATATGCTTTCAATTTCTCTGTGCTGATACAGTAAACTAATTTAGTAATTAATACAAAAACCAAGTGTCTTACTGTCATACTGATCCTCTAGATTTAGTACTTCTAGTTACTTACCCAGAATAAAAGACATGGCAGGATTCCTGGATTTACTCGGACCTTCCTATTTTGCCTCCTTGTTCCAGTACATTTGAAAGTATTAAAAACAGAGGGACAGCCTATTAGCCTAGCGAATCATTTTTCAGAAAATGTCAAAACTAATAATGGCATCCTCTATATTAAAGGTTTTCTCTAATTTAAGGCTAGCTTCCGTACAAATGACAGTCAACTAGAGCATTTAAATTATGTTGTTTATATAGAACATCTAGGTCACAGTTAAAGACTTTAATAAACCCTAAACTGCATTTCTGTTAAATGTAGATGCTAGCTTACACGGCCACCCTCCTGCTTCTTATATCAGTCAAAGTTTTCAGGGTGGTGAGTTTGCATGTGGATCCCCAGGGCTGGTACCACAGGGTCTCCCATCCCCTGCTGGATTGTTTTTCATCTAAATCAATTCCAAATGATGCCATCAGATAACTTACATTATATGTATGCCTGCAGCTCCAGAGCTTTTTATTTTAAAGCTTGGCAGTTCTATTCATTGTCATAGCTCCAAGTTTTACTGCTAAGGGAAACCAGTGCTTTATCAGCAAAAAGAGGGAAGAAGAGTTAATTTAACTAGAAGCCTGCTAGGTGTGAATGCTGTGAGGTATGAAATGGGTTTGATCACTTGCAGGGCGTAATCAGGAAAAGGAGTGAACAGGGCAGAGAGAGTCCCTGAGTGGAGGAAGTGGAAATGGGACACCTAATGTAAAGGGAGAGACAGTAGAATGCTGAGGATGTTAGAACACATGCATGCCTGTCAAATCTTTGAAAAGTTTGCCAAATACAAACCGATATTACTTAGGGTGGATGGGTTCTGGCATGCTTTCTGTGTTACTGTGACTTTCCTTTTGGGTATTATCAGGATCCAGATGGACAGAAGTATTTATGATGGTCAGCAGGATACTGTATTTTCAAGCATTTGTTGGGATTTTCTAAGTTAATAGTTTAGAGAAGTTATACAGTTGTGACAAATGTATGTTCATCTAAACTATGTTCATCTAAACTAACACTTCATATCCCACTCCCACCTGTATGAGATATGTATATAAGGGTTCTGCAAAAGATTTCTGCACTTTTTTGAATTGTATTAAATATAAAAAACTTTTTGAAGACCCCTTGTGTGTGTATATGGAGTTGCCACCCACCATCCTCCCAACCGTTGAAGCCATAACCGCTTACACTTTTCTTTCCACAGTATTTTGGCGTGCATCTGTGGGAATCCTTGTCTATTCAGCCAATAGAGAATTTATGAAGTCAGGTACTGAGGTTGCCCAAAATGACAAATTGGTGTTCCAATTCATCCCAAATGTGTTCAGTAGGATTGAAGTCAGGGCTCTGCGTAGGACACTTGATTTCCTCTGTACCAAACTCATCCATCGTGCCTTTATGGGCCCGGCTTTGTTGGATCCATGAGATTCAAAGATCTAAAATGTCTTGCTGAAGCATAAATACTGTAGTACTGTATTCTGTTGTTCAGTTTACTCAGTATTTTGGAGGGATGTCCACGGGATGCAAAGTGATTGTGGTTCTCCCCAAAAAACACAAACCGCACTTCTTTTTTTTTATTTTTTTTTTTTAACGTAGGGATGAGTTAGAGCAGGGGTGCCCAACCTTTTGAAGAGTGAGGGCAACTTAAGCACCTTGGTAACCAGTCGTGGTCCACAATGAGCGGAGCAGGCAGATGACAGGTCATGGCTACTCTATAGGACCTCTGATCCGATCCTCCCAAATGGAAGGGGACGAATTCCCTTCTGTTTTTTTTTTCTAGTGGATCAGGTTGGAGGTAGGCGGTTGTAAACGGGCAAAAGTCTGTTTACATCTGTCCTTCTGTAAAGGTGAAATAAGGGTTCCGTTTGGTCGGGCTAATCATGTGAAAAGGACCTAAGACTGCTTTCACACTGAGTTTGTTACGGTTTACCCACACTGCGGGTGCAGCGTATTGCACCTGTGTCTATCCTGCGGGTTAGCTGAACTTTGCCATAGATTCCACCTGTGGTAAACGCCGGCGCTGTAAAAGAAGCATTGGCGTATGGGGTCTGCTCCACAGATGCTTTCTTCCTGTCCCACAGCTTCATTCACAACACTGATGCTGTGGTATGGCAACCTGCGACCTGGGCTTGCTAACCTGCTATTCCAGAGCAGGAGGTCGTGGGCAACATCAGAGGGCTCCGTGGGCCACTGGTTGGCCACCCCTGAGTTAGAGCCTCTCATTAGAGAAATGACCCCTCTGTGGAACATTTGGTTGGATGCTACCAGAATAGAAATTTACGGGAAGTCCTTGCAATGGGGTCACAGACATCAAAAAAACCTTCAAGAGATTCCACATTTTCACCCTATGTCCTAAACAAGCAACAGCTGTGCAGGTGGAATTCACCCATGCAAGACTGTCCGTAAACTTGGCCCTAAATTCATATCCTTATGTAAGTCAGGAGCTGCCTGTAATTATCTTTAAAAGGTTGGATAATCAAAATAAATGAACATTATTAAATACCATAAGTGTTGGCAACCTGAGCTAAAAACGTAATATACACATCCAAAGCCGGGAACCAATTTCTGTGATTAGTCTTCATTTTGCCAAAATCGGCCCTTCAGCGTTTGCGTATTTTTACTGTATGACCACTTACAAGCAAATGCCCTATCATATTTAGTGAAAGATGATTGATCTGCAGGTCCTTGACCAGATTGCCATGCATCTAAACCAACAGCCATTTTTTAGTTTCATGAAAGTTTTATTTGGCTTTACAGCCAAAAAATAAGTGGTAACAGCAAGTAGCTATTGATATCGAAAAACAGCTTAACGTGCGATAGAAACACACAATGAAGTTTGCGAAGCAAAAAATTGGCAATGAGCCACATGTACAGTTGGTGCCTATACTATCTTATTTAAGTTCTGCCAGACAACAAAAGTTAGAGACAAGTTGAGTATGCACCTATAAGCCTGAAACAATTTTCCATCAGCTGCATCCACATTGAGATAAAAATAGCTATCTCAAGCTATCACAGCTAACCAACCATTGTTCCTCACAATAGATAGCATGTATGTGCAACGGGTAGTGGAAGGAAACTTGAATACCACTCTTTAGTAGGTCAAGAAACCAACCCAGGAGAGGTGGGTAACAGCGAAAAAATAAGGAAGAAAGAGAGGGGAAAATCAGGGGGGGGGGGGGGGGGGGGCCTGGTGATTTTGACAATAATTTTTAAATGAGTTATCGCTGCCTAACATACCACTAGTTTCTTGCAGGTGATAAGTAGTATATATATTCAGAACAGAGAAAATAAGGCTCTCAATAGTTCAATGTCTTTTCAAAGTATAACTGAAGTTGCCTAGGGGCTCTTGCCATAATGGGTATGCTTGTGGTAAACTTGCCTCCCAATTTGGCCTCTTCTATCGATAAAAGGTCTATGTTCTACATGTCATTTCATTGCCCTCACCCTTTATCTTTTTTTCCTCTCTAACTCCTGAGCATTGGCATTATTTACCCCAACACCCAGCTCTATTCCCTTAGAGCCGGTTCACACTGGGGCGGAAGTGAATAGAGGCGTCTTAATTCACACTACTGAAGTCACTCTGACTTCAGAAAAGGTTCCTGTACTACTTCAATCCGACTTCTAGGCAACTTGTACCCATTGATTTCAATGGAAGTCGCCTCAGAAGTCGGATTACTGTCTTAACTGAAGCAACAATACAGGAAGATAACATACATTTCTCAGGCAAACCCCTCCCCCTCCCTCCCACAGAGCTGATTGTTGTTTGACTGGCCACTAGAAAGCCTCCTGTCCTGGAGGCAACTTGAAGTTGCCTGATGATTCATACTCAAGTCGTGTCCAAGTTGCCTCCCAAAGTCGTGCTAGAAGTCATGTTGCCCCTGTGTGAATGGGCTCTGACCAACAGTAAACATTTCATTGTTGGCATTTCACAGATGAATATTTTTAGCAGAAGAGACATACAACTTATTTACTTTAGTTCAGCCCTAATGCGAAAAATAATTTTTACATCAAAGTAATATTTCTTTTTGTGCAATGAACATTGTTCAACATTTGTATTCATAGGAAAGCTACAATGTAAATATTATTCAAAATATCAAGGGGAATGTTTAGTATGTAGTTACATTACTTGTTACAAAGTTACAGATCTCTGTTCTATGGAGAGGTTGATACTTTGGGTTAAGGATACGGTTCCCCACACTGGTAATTTCTCACTCATACACATATTACCAAAAGTATTGGGATGTCTGCCTTTACATGCACATGAACTTTAATGGCATCCCAGACTAATGGCCCATACACACAATCCGAATATTGTACGAAAAATGTCATCTGAGGAAGAATAGTACGATAATTGGATCGTTAGTACAGAGCTTCCGTGAGCCGATCATGACAGTTCATTCGATATTACTTTATCGGACATGCACGAACATTTTCTCTGTACGATACCAGATTATACGATTTTCGTTTAGTCAGTACAGTTGTCGTCCGAAAATACAACATACATTACAACACATGACATCACTTTTTTTTTTTTCTGTCGTACGAGAATTTTCGTGACTTTAGTAACCTATTCAATTTCTACTTGCGACTAGTAAACGAAAAAAGTTCCACTCTTAATGCGTCAGCATAGCAAGAAATTTTGGACAATTTAATGCTCCCAACTTTGTGGAAACCGTTTGGAGATAGCCTCTTCCTGTTCCAACATAACTGCACACCAGTGCACAAAGCAAGGTACATAAAGACATGGAAGAGTGAGTTTAGGGTGCAGGAACTTGACAGGCCTGCACAAAGTCCTCAACCTGATGGATCACCTTGAACCCTACAAACTAATACTGGCATACCAATACTTATGGTAATATAGTGGTCATACATATTACGAAGTATAAAGAACAACATAACTTCCCACATCATAGATAAAAGAAAATAACATAAGAGAGATGAAACCTAAGGCCTGTTTCACACACGCTTCAGCTTGTATAGGAGTAGTGTGAGCACAAAGCTTTGACAAAGCATTTGCAGAGCTTTCAGCAAACTTTGTTGAAGCTTTTAATTTCAGTACATTTTTATTTGTTTTAAGAAAGCATACACATTACATAGACATGAGTAGGACCATTTGTCCTGTGAAAGCTAACATGTCTAAACAAACGGAGTAATCCAACAGGTAAAAAGTATGATTCAATAAAATGCAATGAATGAAAAATATATACCATCAACAATGTGTAGCCTGTGGTACAGAAACTAGGAGCCATGCATCCTTTATAACTGTGAAGAAAGAGTCTAGTTTGGAGGTTCTGCAGAGCCTTCCCACTACCCCAAAAGGGATCATTCTGTGGCTGGAGCTCTTACCCCCTTAGTTCAAGGCTCTGAGGTGTGATTGGGTTTAAGGTAGACCAAGAAAAAATAACACAAAAAGAAAGGGCTCAAAGGACCAGTCAAGGCCCATAGAACCAATTAAATGGATAGGTGAAAAGTGGTACCTGTCGAGTTACCAATAAGCAAAACAAATTATGGGGAAGTAACATGGTAATTATTGCTAGCTGACCCAACCTCGGTATTGGCTGGGTCAGTGAGGGTGTGGCCTGAGGCCACAACCCTCGCAGAGAGGAGATAGAAAGAAAAGGAATGAAAGGAGAGAAAGTAATGGAGGTGATAGGGGAAGAGACCGACTAGGGAAGAGCGGGAGAGAGAGTGAGCGGGGTGAAGGCGGGGTGTAAGAAGACTTTAATGAAGGTGGCCCAGGGCTCCCAAACCTGCTTGAACTTTTCAGTGCGGTCCAGGAGTACACTTGCCATTTTCTCTTGCGTCATAATCCAGGAAATCTTTCTCTTTGCTAGTAGGGTAGATACAGCTTTTTCCAAGCTTTGGCTGAAGTTAGTTTGGCTCCTAAAAGGATAAAGAAAATCAGGCATTGTGCACTCCTGGACAGTGCCTTCACCGGAAAGTTAAGGAGCGCAATCAGGGTAGAAGCTGGAATGGGGGCTTTGGTAATCTTGCGTACCCAGGAGAAAACTTTGTTCCAGAAACTCTGTATTCTGGGGCATCCCCACCACACATTAACATGTCTCCTCTAAGGTTACATCCCCTAAAATTCAGGGGGGATGTCGCCTGGTATATCCTGGCCAGTCTCATGGAGACTAAATACCATTGGGAGGTTACTTTTAAGCTAGCTTCTGCAAGGCTAAAATTGAGAATACCTTTGTATGACTGAAAAAAGTTTCTATTCCATGTCTCCAAATTCCATTGTTAGGAAAGATCCTCCTCCCATGCCAGCATAAAGGAAGTTTTAGAGCAAGTGGAGGATAGTGCCCTGTAGATTACCGAGATTCCCCCCTTTTGCTCATCGGCCTGGCCGCACCATTGTTTATATGATGGGATTCGGGGACTATTAGGATGTGCTTTCCATAATTTGTGGAGGAAGTTGGAGATCTGGATGTAACAAAAGAGTTCCGATGGTGGCATGTCTAGGTCATTAATGTAATATGTTTTAGGGTGTGGGCCCATGGCTCTGAGAAAGTGTCCTATTCTATATAGTCCTTTATCGAGCCACCATCTGAAAGCCTTTGTGTTGTTGAAGCTTGTAAAGTACCATTCAGCTTCAGTTTGTAAATGTTGAACTAAGATTGGGAGTGCTGTTAGCCACTTTAAACAAGCTGCTAGCAGGCTTCAGCACTTCTTGAAACTTGTTGAAAGCCTGCTAGCAGCATGCTTAAGGTGGCAATCAACGCATCTATTCGGTTCTGTGTTCAACATTTACAAAACTGGGGCTGAATGGTACTTTAAAAGCCTCAGCAAAGCTTGTTGTTCACACTGCTCGAAACAAGCTGACGCTCGTGTGAAACAGGCCTCTAACAGAGTTTTCAAATTGTTGTTTTTCTTATCAGAACTATGGTGCCTAGTTTTTCATGCATCATGATCCAAGAGATCTTAAAGCCTCGTACACACGATCGGACTTCCATCGGACTTTTCGGTGGATTTCAGTCCAAAGGGCGTTGTCCGTGAACTTGGTATGCATACACACGGTACGACTTTTTCAGCCAACAAACACCAACGTAGTTACATAATAGACGTACTGCGTGTTTTTTCTGCTCTTTACCGCCACCCTTTGGGCAACTTCTGCTATTGTTGTCTGATCTTTAGCATTGGTTTTGAGCATGCACGTTTGTACTTCCGTCCATCGGACAACAGTTGTCCGATGGACCATACAAACGGTTGGATTTTCCGAACAACAGCCTGTCATCACGCAATTCCCGTCAGAAAATCCGATCGTGTGTACAGGCCTTAACAGTTTGTTTAGTTTGAGTGAGAGAAACAGAAGTTTTTTTTTTTTTCCATGCTCCAGCTATAAGCACTGAGCATTTGTAAGAGAAATGTGATGTTATGCCAAACTGAGTCATTCTAGAGAACTAAGTCATTAGTGTTTTTGTTGTTATTATAGTCTTTCACAGTTTCTTATTTAGTTTCCACCTATTTGCTACTAGTAAAACGCATTAATGGCTCGCTATAGCTTCTTATCTCTTCTCCTGCCCTACTCTACTGACTATATTTTCCACATACTGTCAGATTTTCTAGTACAAAATACCTTAAAGATCCTGCCTTTCACATCCTAATCTAAAAAGGAAACAGGAAAAAGGAACCTAAACTCCCTGTGCTTAGACAGCAGCGAGACAGTAGTAGAGCAGTGTCCATGGGAAAGCAGGGAAAAACTACTGCATGTTAGAGCACAGCACACAAACCCACAACAAGCATTCATAGTATGTGAGACGCACTCTTTCTATGAACGCCTGTGGAAATTGGATGGATATATTCTGGAAAGCATGGATTTTTTAGCATTGTTTGCTCTCTGTTTATCTGGACTGATGGTCTCAGGTAAGAAAATCATAATACTTTCTATGTATACAGTATTTATGGTATGTAATACAGGCTTATTTTTTACTGGGGTCTCCAAAACAACCAAAACTAGGACAAGTAGGCATAACGTTAACAGATAGTTCATGGTTAATGCCAAGGATAATTTCCGATGCTATAGAAAGAGTCTATTAGATTACGATACTATTAACTACTGATCTGCGTTTTACATATGATGTCTGAAGTAAATGTCACCGCTGTGTGCCTGCAAAGTCATGACAAGTTATATTTCTCACATTTTCAGTCAATAGCACGGGGGTATTTATTCAGTTTAGTGCTACATTAGTTATTTAAAAAGGGTTTTAACCCCCCCCCCCCAAGAAAAAATAAAGTATGATATTGCAAGTGACCAATCTCTAAATGTGGCGGCTGTATTCTTTTTTTTTTATTTTTTACTTTTTTCCCCTATTGTTACCTGGTGATCCGGCCAGTAAGTCTGTTATCTTAGGCTTCCTTTAACATGCCCATCTATTCAGGCAAAAGTGTCAATTAGAGGATTGAAACAAACTATTTGACACTGACGGGTGCTTACATAGTTGTTTTTTTATTCATTTATGTAAAACCTTTATCGCTAAAATAAACGGTTGTTTTTGTAACTGCTTGAAACATGTTAGCTGGAGTTTATATAACTTTGTTAGTGAAATTCATCTAAATCTGCTAGTAAATCCAATGCTTCCCCCTTTCATGATTTACAGCAGGGGTCTTCAAACTGTGGCCCGAGGGCCAGATGTGGCCCTTTGCTAGCCTTTATCCGGCCATTGGGGCACTACTTTCTCCCACTGATATGAGGCACTATTCCTCCCACTAACACCAAAAATGGTGCACTATTCCTTCCAGCAATACCAATGATTGGATACTATTACTAATAGTTACTAATTACTCTTACTAATAGGGACACTACTCCTACTCCTATTGACCACCAACCCTAAGGCCATATTTTTTCTCATTAATGCCAGGCCTGTGACATTTTCTGCCATTGCTAGCCACAATCCGGCCCTCAGTCTATAGGACAATAAACTGTCCATTTGCTTGAAAAGTTTGGAGACCTCTGATTTACAGTGCTGCTGTCCAAGGGTGTCTCCATTTCTCTTCTATCCACAGTGTGGTACTGGGTAGATCACCCGTGAAAATAAAAGAAACAAGCCTAAAAAAGAAAACAAATGCAGCCACCACATTTAAGATTCGGTAGCTGCAATACATTACATTTTGGGTTTCATACTGCTTTAAGCTTTGATTCTGTGAATGTGGCAGGGTTATGTATGAAACGCGTGCTAACAAGAACATTACATGTTGCCTATCAGCTCTCCATTGTCATTTCTGTATGGTAGAGCTAAAAATGAAACAAAGAATCAGTTTCCGAAATGTTCCCGTTGGCACGCATAAGTTACACTGAGGACCTATTTTAGAAGTAAAAAAACAATGGCCTATAAAACATGTTTTGACCCACTATTTTAAAACTGCATAGTTTTGTGTCTCGCTTTTCAAGTTATGTTACAGCGATAAATGCGTGTTTAACTGGTACAGTTTTAAACTGCGGAAGAGACTGTGATTACTTTTTTAAGACCATTCTATTTGCAGGAGCAAATATCTTTTAACTATAGCTTGTGTGATAATGCATTCATATGCTGATATACGTTTCATTAACCGCTTCAGCCCTGGAAGGATTTACCCCCTAATGACCAGGATTTTTTTTGCGATACGGTTCGCTTTAACAGATTTTTATTTTTTGTGCTATAAAAAAAATATATTTTCTACTTTTTGCTATAATTAATATATCCCCCCAAAAATTATTTCTTCATCAGTTTAGGCCAATATGTATTCTTCTACAAATTTTTGGTAAACATAATTGTAATAAGCGTACATTGATTGGTTTGCGCAAAAGCTACAAAACATGGCATAAATGTATGTCATTTTTATTATTATTATTTTATTGTACTACCAATGGCAGTGATCAGCGATTTTTAGCAGGACTGTGACATTGCAGCGGACAGATCGGACACATTTGACACTTTTTTGGGATCCAGAGACATTTATACAGCTATCAGCTAAAAATAGCCACTTTACTGTATAAATGATACTGGCAGGGAAGGGGTTAACACTAGGGGGTGATCAAGGGGTTAAGTGTTCCCTAGGGAGGTGTTTCTAACTGTGGGGGAGTGTACTGACAGGGAGTAGAGAGAGATCGCTGGTACTGATCACTAGGAACAGCAGATCTCTCTCTCCTCCTCTGTCAGAATGGAGATCTGTTTGTTTACATTGACAGATCCCCATTCTGGCTCTCTGTGTAGCGAATCGCAGGTGGCCGGTGGACATTGCAGCCACTGGCCACGTGCATCGGCTCTGGCGTCGTACCGCAGGCGCACCTTCTATTGCTCTTAAAGAGGAAGTACACCCTGATGGGTTTTACTTCCTCTTTATTTCCCTGCAAAGTTAAAGCATCGCATAGTAGCCCCATTATGTGTCACTTACCTGAAACCAAAGCCTACGATGTCACCGCTGTCCTCACTGGCAGCGAGCATCCATCTTCACCCCTCTTCCTTTTGGGGCCGCAAACTCCAGCCAGTCGCAGCCCTTTCTAAAGTGCGCATTCGCCGTAGACATCAGCGCATGGCTTTATTGTACATATCTCCTAAACCGTGGAGGTTTAGGAGATATTTTCAGCACTTATAGGTAAGCCTTAATATAGGCTTACCTGTAGGTAAAAGTGGCTGTACAACCACTTTAAAGTGGCTGACGTACACCTAGGGCGATTGGCACAGCTGTGCCAACCTGCTGCAGTATAAATACTGTTTTAGAAAGGATCATTTAGAACATCAGTTTTTTTTTATTGCTATTTACACTATATTGGCAAAAGTATTGTGAAGCCTGCCTTTGCATGAAATGTAATGGCATCTCAGTCTTAGTCCGTAGGGTTCAATATTATGTTGACCCACTTTTTGCAGCTATAACATCTTCAACTCTTCTGGGAAGGCTATCCACAAGGTTTGAAGTGTGTCTATGGGAATGTTTGACCATTGTTCCAGAAGCGCATTTGTGAGGTCAGGCACTGATGTTGGACAAGAGGGCCTTGTTCACAGTCTTCGCTCTAATTCATCCTAAAGGTGTTCTTCTGGGTTGAGGTCAGGACAGTCAAGTTCCTCCACCCCAAACTCGCTCATTCATATCTTTTTGGACCTTGCTTGTGTGAAGGCCTACCTGCATCAAAACACACAAAAAGGTGTATGCACTATTTTTAGTAACGCAACGCACCAAAATGTACAGTAGTTTGTTACCTTGTGGTGTGCTTCAAGCAGGTGAATTGGGGTACCTTTATGAATAAATGCACTGTAACACAACAAGACACATAACATGCATTATTGCACGTTAACACAAAGCAACAATAGAGCGCTGAAAGCTTTGAATTACTATGAGGTATTAATGTCTGGGTACTCACTGGGAAGATTTTCCCACACTACATTTCATGGTGACACAATAAGTGTCATGTTTTTTTTAAGGAAATCATCAAGTTCAGGAAATGAGAGGAAGTCTCCTCAAAAGTGACGGAATTAGCGATAAATAACCCAACAGAGGTTCTAAGCCTTCATCAGTCTGAAACTAAAACCCCAAAAAGGTATGCTGGATTAGAGCTTTAAAGTGAATCCCAAAGATTTAAACCAAATATGTTGCTGTATATGTAATGTCAAAAAATTAAATACTTCTTTATGTCTTGCTTTTAATTCTATCATACCAGCAAGGTGTGACCTCAAACACTTCCTTAACTAGAGTGGCAACGCTTACTCAGTACATCTGGAGGGTTGTCACCCTTTCCTGTGTTACTTCTAGGCCGCGTACACACGTTCAGACAGGTCCGATGAGAATGGTCCGACGGACCGTTTTCATCGGACCAGGCTGAAGTGGTCTGATGTCTGATGTGTGTACACACCATCTGACCAAAAATTCTGATTAGACCAGAACGTGGTGACATAGAACACACCGATGTGCTGAAAAAACGAAGTTCAATGCTTCCAAGCATGCGTCGAATGGATTCTGAGCATGCGTGGGTTTTTGGTCCGATGCTTTGGCGTACTAACCATCGAACCTGTCCGTCGGACAGGTTTTAAAGCATGTTTTAAAACTTTGGTCCGACGGTCAACGGTCCGATGGGCCATACACACCATCAAACTGGTGCGAATGAAACTGGTCTGCAGACCAGTTATATCGGACATGTCTGATCGTGTGTACGCGGCCCTAGAGGACGTAATACTTGTGTAGGAGAACTGAAAAAAGATGTATTATAAAAATGGACCTATCATCTCAGGGCCGCTTACCCTGAGAAAATTTTAAATTTTCCCAGTTTAAACATTTGATATATTTTTTTATTTCTATTGGGAATAAAATATGGGTTTATGAGAATTGAAAATCATTGCATTTTGTTTTTATGTAGATTTTACACAGCATCACAACTTTTTTGGAATTACAGTGGTACATTTACAATATGTTAAGCACCAAATACATGGGAAAAGCTTGACACCCACAAAAAAATGAAGTATAGTTAAACTACTGGGCAAAACAATATGCTACAGAACCTGGTAATTATTATATAACATAAGGACATGCTTTCAGTACATATTTCAGTTGTTTCTAAATAGATTCCTAAGGGATCTTTCACATGAGCCGTACAAACAGTGTGCTTTTTAAATTTTGTAGATTTGCTCTACAGAACGTCTTCCATAGGAAACAATGTTAAATTGGCTGTAGTGCAAATCTGCAAAATGCAAAAAGCACAAAAAATGCCATAGGTGTGAATCAAGCCTAAGTCACGCTTATATCGATCCCGACTGCCCAGCTCAATTTTATCATTGTATCCGGATGAGACTGTACACATGCTAAAGCCAAGATGCTTTGCGGCACCAATTAAGGTCAATGGGAGCACTCCATAATCCATAATCTAAATAATTTGCAGCCACTGCTGTACTGCCATTTTATCTGCCCATCACTTTTCAGAGGGCAGTAGACACTGCTTCAAATCTGAAAGACCCCTAATGTGCCCCCAGTGTCACATACTTCTTCTCATAAGTATGCAGGGAGTGCAGATTGCCCCCTACTGCCTGGGCTTCCCCCCCTGTTGCGACCCCCTCCCTCCAACTGCAGTGCTCTTGGCTTCCCACCTCTCACCACAGCTGCTGCAGGGGATGTTTTAGGATGGAGAGTGGGAGAAGGGGCTAGTCAATATGTCATTTACCAGCCCCTTCCTTTTCTAAAAAAAAAACACAGTGAACACACTTGCTGTATTCATAACTGAAGCATAGCACTAACTGTTTGAAAAGGGGGGGAGGGGTACGTTGGGACTTTAAATTAAGTAATGGGTCAAGAATTGAAGAATTTAATAAACATACACAACTCACAAAAGTTATATAAGCAGTGACCCAAATATACAGATGAAAAGTACAATAAAGTATACCGCAGTAATACAAATTGAAGCATGAAGTTGGTAGCTCAAGGTGTTTCACGACTTTGGTCACTCATCAGGAGTAAGCATGCATTGTATTTCTGTAACAACATAAAAACATTTCAGGTTGGTCCAGGGCATCTAACATTTTAGAGACCATGAACGAGTCAAGGTCCCAGATGGTACTCACCAGGTAACCAAATGTTGCCGGTATGGAAGTGAAGCCCTATCAAGTCCCCGTGGGCTAGGACAGCTCCTACCGGGGACTGTGGCAGGATACTATAGGACACACGGCCCCCAAGCAGGACGCACCCAGGTTGCACAGGCATCAGGCAAGAAGTGATGTATAGCCAGGAGTCAGTGAGTGATGGTGGCTGTGATGTGGATCTGTAATGTGTGGAGAGCCGAATGCTTCCAACAAACAAAGGTAGAACCCTTACATAGGGACCGCCATCCAAGATTCCGGCCAATGTCATGCACACGAAGGGGGAGGGGAGGAGAGGCGCCTACACCAATGTGGAAGAGCTGCCTGGTAGTTTGGCACCAAATTCACTCCCCTCACCCCTAATAGATGTTGTGTCAAAATGCTGCACGGGGAACAAGCTCCGTGTAAGGCAAAGGAAAGCGTGATGTCATAGCACTAACTGTGTTTACTATGCTTCAATTTGTAAATGAACAGGAAGCTGCTTAGCACAGAGAAGTTCCCATTCATTCACTTTCCAGTGCAGCTGAGGCTGCAGAGAAAGACGTGTGTTTTTTTGGGTGTCCAACCTAATGCAATAGGCTGCACACACCTATGCGTACTCTAGATTAAAAAGAGGACTCCATCTTCTGTTTTTCAGGTCTTAACACTGAGAGACCTTTACTGGCTGCTGGCTGCTGCCCTTACGTACACATTTTATGCTGCAATCCCCTATAATCTAGCATTTGTTGTGATCTGTACTAAGAATTTAGTCTGGTTGTGACAGCTTTTCAAAATGTACCAACCTGTTTGCCATCCCCACATGCACAGCTCAGTGTGCATTCTCGGACCACAATAGCATCCAAATAAACAAAGGTGTCAGTGCTGGCTGGGGATGTCACAATTTTGAAGAGGAGGTAAATGTTTGTGGAGTTCAGAGTTAGCTCTGCTTTAAAAGGTTTGTAAAGCTTAAATTTTTTTTAAAATAACAAACATTTTATACTTACCTCCACTGTGCAGCTCGTTTTGCACAGAGTGGCTTCAATCCACGTCTTCTGGGGTCCCTCGGCGGCTGTCTCGGGTCCTCCACGCTTCTGGTATCCCCCCTGGGAAGCGCTCTCCCAAGGGGGTTACCTTGCGGGCGAGCTCCCTGAGTCCTGTATCTGGCGTCCATAGCCGCCAACTTCATGACTTGGCCCCAGCCCCCTTACCCTTGCGTCATTGGATTTGATTGACAGCAGCACAAGCAAATGGCTGCACTGCTATCAATCTATTCAATGAAGAGCCGAGAAGACCAGACCGAGGAGAGCTGAGAAGCAATCGCATTCTGGAAGCGGGACTTTCGAGGGCTCAGGTAAGTAAACGGAGGGAAGCTGGTAAGTAGCAGATGTTTTTTTCACCTTAATGCATAGGATGCATTAAGGTGAAAAAACATGAAGGTTTACAACCTCTTTAAGGCTCTTCTGTTTTCTACACTTCTGGGAGCATCCAATCCTCTGACCCCCTATGTCATTAAACACAATAGTGATGAAGGGGTCAGAGGATGGAACCACAACACTACCAGAACTTTTCAATACCAAAAAAAATGTAGACTGCAGTGCTGCCTGCAGGTAAGGTAGGAGGCACAGGCTGCTTTAGAGGCTAGACTAAGTGCAGACTTGCCTTTAGCATTTTTTTTTCTGAATAAAATTTATTAACAACTTTTAACAGTACAATAAACAATGCACATTCCGAAGTACTACATTTATACAATACCTTCACAGAATACAAAGTAGAATAACGTTCTTGTAAATAGTTTATAAAACAGATTGAACCTGAGATGTCATTATTCCTTATATCTCACAGTGTATGCATCCCTAGACATGGTTAACAAAGACATTCTCATCATATCTCTTCCCCAGTACTTTAAATTAAATTCACTCCAAGGGTGAGCACACATTGAGTGGTTGAGTTCCCATGTTACATGATTAACGTTTCAAGAATTAGGTCTAATGGAGCCAAGCTAGGGGTAGCTAGCCACCATCCCCGGATCTTATTGAACTGGGTTGGGCTGCCTCTATGCTGATATATATCAAGCGCTCATATCTCAGGTTAATCCCATATTGGTTAACCACATCTCTAAGGTGGGAGAGGTTTGAGAGGTCCAATGTTGCAAGATTTCAAGCTTAGAACTGTGCCTCTCTGACATATTTGTCTGTTATAACCTCATTCAGTATACCCAATAAGCACACTTCAGGGTCAAGAGAAACGGTTACTTAAAAAGCATTATTGATGGTGTTTACTATGCCAGTCCAAAAGCGGTGCAACTTTGGGCACCGCCAAAGGAGATGAATCGGGTCCCCATTAGCTCCCTTGCAGCTCGCTCAGAATGAATCTGGGCGGAGTCCAAGAGCAAATAATTTAAGTGGGGTTTGATGATCCCACAGTAGTATTTCAATTTTTATCAAATGTCTGTAGCTGTAAAATGTTCTATTAAAAAAAAAAAACTTGTTTCTATGTAGTTTGTAATAAAAAAAAAAACTCAGCATTTTAATAACTGTCTGTGTTGCTGTTGGAGACTTTCCCTTACTGCCTGTCTGATAAGAGAGGGAGAGCATGTTAGAGGAAATCGTTCCATCTTTTCCAATAGGAAATGACAGAGGCGCTCAGCTTCATTTTTTTTTTATTTTCATATTAAAAAAGTCAGTACTAGCTCAATTTACTGACATAAATGATGTGCCATTTAAAGGATAACTAGACCCAAAACCAAAAATATAATATACTGTAGCTCACAGCCCATACTGTAGATGTACTGGCTGTGTTTAAAAAATACCTGCTAATCCTGCCAGAAATGCAGTGTCATTGTCATTTCCTGGGAGCTGTACACTACGAGGAATGCAATAAGAAATGTAAGAACAAAATCAGGATGGCTAAAAAAGACTACAAGAGACACATAGCAGAGCACAATAAAAAAAATCCCAAGGAATTCTTTGGATATATTAACAGTAAAAAAGCAAAATCAGAGCACATTGGCCCCATAAAAGACAATGATGGGAGGATGGTTACTGGTGACACAGAGAAGGAAACTGTACTAAATGCTTACTTCCCCTTAGTTTTTACACAGGAAAAGGAGGGGTGTATTGCCCACTACAGAGTTGTTAGTAATATTTCATATGCTATACTCTCATGGCTAGAGTCAAGGAAAGACTAGATAAGCTTGACATAAATAAATCACCAGGACCAGATGGCTTACACCCGAGAGTCCTCAAAGAACTTAGTCGGGTTATAGCTAGACCATTGTTCCTAATTTTTATGGACAGCATACTGACAGGAATTCTACCAGCTGATTGGAGAAAAGCCAAAGTGGTGCCAATATTCAAAAAAGGGCATAGACATATTCGGGGGAACTACAGACTGGTCGGCCTAACATCAATAGTAGGTCCATTATTGGAGGGGAGGATAAGGGACTATATCCAAGAATTTGCTGATGAACACAGTATCATTGGTGGTAATCAGCATGGGTTTACGAAGGGTCGCTCTTGCCAGACCAATTTGTTAACATTCTACGAGGAAGTGAGCTGCCATCTAGATAGGGGAAGGCCTGTGTATGTGGTGTATCTGAATTTTGCAAAAGCATTCGATACAGTTCCCCATAAACGCTTAAAGCGGAGTTCCAGGAAAAAATGTAACTCCTTTGTAAACATAAGCAAACCCCCCCCCCTTGTTTTTGTATGTGTATATATATATATATATATATATATATATATATAAGTCACCAGCTACAAATACTGTAGCTGCTGACTTTTAATATAAGGACACTTACCTGTCCAGGGAGCCTTCGATGTCGGGACCAGAAGCTGACACATCCATTTTGGGTGCAGGCACCGTGATCCTTACTAAGGTAAACAGGAAGTGAAGGCTTGCAGCTTCACAACCTGTTTCCTATTGCGCACACCCAAGTCACAAGGCACTTTCTGAATGGTCCCATTGTCTTCTGGGGGACACACAGGTCCCAGAAGGCGATGGGGGAAGGAGGAGGGCACCACGGAAGTGACATACCTTGCAGCGGGACTGTGGGACAGAAGTCCAGAATAAAATGAACAAAAAAGGTATGAAAAAAAATATATATATTTTTTCACCCAGGCTGGAAATCCTCTTAAATGTACAATCTGAGGTCTGCAGACATAAACCATAAGGTTTGTTCTAGGGTTGTCCCGATACCACTTTTTTTAGGACCGAGTACAAGTACTGATACTTTTTTTCAAGTAGTCGCCGATACCGAATACCGATACTTTTTTTTTTTTAAATGTGTCCACAAATGCAGCCATGTCCCCCCACAAATGCAGCCATGTCTCCCCACATATTGCAGCCATGTCCCCACACATATGCAGCCATGTCACCCCCATATATGCAGCCATGTCACCCCCATATATGCAGCCATGTCAGTCCCATATATGCAGCCATGTCAGCCCCATATATGCAGCCATGTCAGCCCCATATATGCAGCCATGTCAGCCCCATATATCCAGCCATGTCAGCCCCATATATCCAGCCATGTCAGCCCCATATATCCAGCCATGTCAGCCCCATATATCCAGCCATGTCAGCCCCATATATCCAGCCATGTCAGCCCCATATATCCAGCCATGTCACCCCCATATATGCAGCCATGTCAGCCCCATATATGCAGCCATGTCAGCCCCATATATCCAGCCATGTCAGCCCCATATATCCAGCTATGTCAGCCCCATATATGCAGCCAGTTCCCACATGCCTGCATCCTGCATCGCCGCTGCCGCCGCTTAGTTAATACAGGCGGGGAAGATAACAGCTTTCATTTGAATAGCTGTATCGTTTCCTGCCGCGCCGCGTATAGACACTCCCCCTTGCTCGCGATCTGTCCAATCACGAGCAAGGGGGAGTGTCTATGTGCGGCGCCGTGGGAAACGATACAGCTATTCAAATTAAAGCTGTTATCTTCCCCGCCTGTATTAACTAAGCGGCGGTGATGCGGCGATGTTGCGTGGCGGTTAGCAGGAGCGGCGGCGGCGGTGATGGCGGCGGCGGGGGGGCGAGTATTCTATTCTGGTATCGAGGGTATTTGCGGGAGTACAAGTACTCCCGCAAATACTCGGTATCGGTCCCGATACCGATACTGGTATCGGTATTGGGACAACCCTAGTTTGTTCTTGGATAGAAAACTGGTTACTGGGGCGCGTCCAAAGGGTAGTGATAAATAATGTGTACTCAGACTGGTCTGGAGTGGTATGTGTGGTACCACAAGGTTCTGTTTTGGGACCAATTCTGTTTAATTTATTCATAAATGACATAGAGGAAAGCATACATAGCTCAATCTAAGTTTTTGTGGGTGATATAAAAATAAGCAGGGCCATAACTTCACAGCAGGATATAGAAATTTTACAGAAAGACCTGAACAAAATAATGGAGTGGGCAACTACATGGTGAAGAAATGTAAAATAATGCACTTGGGGGCTAAGAACATAAACGCAAACTACTCACTGGGGGAGAACCTTGGGGGGAGTCAAGGATGGAGAAAGATCTGGGGGTCCTAGTGGAAGATAGACTGAGCAATAGCATGCAATGTCAAGCTGCAGCTACCAAAGCCGGCAGAATATTAGCATGAATAAAAAAGGGGATATACTCCAGATAATCCTACCCAGTGCCGATCCGGGGCCGTAAGCAAAATTACATGTCACGTTGAGAAGCGCGGGACATGTCACATTAAAGTTGGGAAGCGGGAGGTGGGGGTGTGTTCTGCTATCGGAAATGACATCTTACATTAAAGTGAGAAGCAGGGGGTGCTGACTTCTTACCTCTTCTCCCATGCAGCCAGCAATTTAAGAAACAGGGTGAGGGTCCGAAAATTACTTCTCACCAAGAGGGGCCTCTAGTAATTTGGGGTTCCCTCCTCAGCTTTGCGGGGCCCTAAGCGGCTTGCATAGTGAGCCTATAGGGTGGATCGGCCCTGATCCTACCAGTTTATAAATCTCTGGACCAGCCACATCTGGAGTATTCCATCCAGTTCTGGTCACCAGTCCTCAGAAGGGATGTGCTGGTGCTGGAGCGAGTCCAAAGAAGAGCAACTAAATTAATAAGGGGACTAGGGGGCCTCAAATATGAGGAGCGACTACAATTTATTCTTGCTGGAGAAAAGATGCTTGAGAGGGGACATGATAGCGATTTACAAATAGCTCAATGGTGAAGCCAGCATAAGAAAAAAGCTATTCAATCTCAGGGGGTGTAAGAGGACACAGGGCTACACAATGAAATTGGAGGAGAAGTAGTTTAACCTTAAAGGGGTTGTAAAGGTTTGTGTTCTTCACCTTAATGCATCCTATGCATTAAGGTGAAAAAACACCTGCCGATGACGCCCCCTCCCCCGTATTACTTAATGGAGCTTAACTGCTCGGCTCATCCCCAGCATCCTCTTCTCCACTGCTTCTCGGCGTTGATTGGATAGACTGATAGCAGTGCAGCCATTGGCTTGCACTGCTGTCAATCAAATGTAATAACTCGCCCGCCGGGGGGGGGCGGTGCCGAGACATACACTCTATGGACACAGAGTGTATGAGACGGAAGTGCGCCCGCAAGGTTACCCCCTCGGGAGAGAGCATACTGAGGCGCTTAGCTATTGTGGGAAGGAGCCGAGACAGCTGTCGAGGGACCGCATAAGAGGACGATCAGGGCCACTCTGTGCAAAACAAACTGCACAGTGGAGGTAAATATGATATGTTTGTTATATATATAAAAAAAGGAAGCTTTACAACCCCTTTAAGCTGCGCAGGGGGTTTTTCACTGTCAGGGCGGTAAGAATGTGGAACTCTCTCCAGTGAGGAGTATTGATATTTTTAAAAGACTCTTGGATGTGCATCTTAAAGAACATATAATACAGGGATATGGGAAATGATTATCAACACTGCCTTCTTGTAATGCAGATGAAGAGATATAGACATGTTTGTAGTCCATCATCAGAATATTAATCTAGGTTGACAACCATGGATTTCTCCATAGATATAGTAGAAGAAGTGATGTAACCATTTAGGGACAGTAAATGTATTCTTTGCAGGATTACCAGGTGAAAATAAACCAAAAGCAGCCTAAAAAAAAAAATTGAATGTAGCAACCACACTAAGGACTAGTACTGTAAACCACAGTATATTACATGTTTGGCTTTGGGCTTACATACGCTGTAAAGCTAACATCCACAGTTGGCCCAGCGTGGTGATGACACACATGAATAGTTCTCAACCAACAATTTCTCTCCCTTTCTCTCTATATACAGCTATTTTCAAAAGTTTTCGACGTGTAAAAAATGCTGTAAATTAGGTTTAAAGAAATAGACATGTTATCAATTAACAAAAATGGAAAGTAAATGAACAGCAGAGAAATCGATATCAATATTTGGTGTGACCACCCTTTGCCTTCAAAACCACATCAATTCTTCTAGGTACATTTGCACACAGTTTTGAAGGAACTCGTCAGGTAGGTTGTTCCAAACATCTTGGAGAAACAATCACAGATCTTCTGTGGATGTTGGCTGCCTAAAATACTTTTGTCTCTTCATGTAATCCCAGACAGACTCCATAATGTTGAGATTAGGGCTCTATGGAGGCCCAACCATCACTTCCAGGACTCCTTGTTCTTTGCATGAAAGATAGTTCTTAATGACATTGGTTGTATGTTTGGGGTTGTTGTCCTGCTGCAGAATATATTTGGGGTCAATCATATACCTCTCCGATGGTATGGCATGATGGATAAGTATCTGCTTATGTTTCTCAGCATTGAGGATACCATTGATCCTGATCAAATCTCCAACTCCATTTGCAGAAATGCAGCTCCAAACTTGCAAGGAACCTACACAATGCTTCACTGTTGCCTGCTGACACTCATTGTACCGCTCTCCAGCCCTTCAAGGAACAAACTGCCTCCTTCTAAAGTCAATATTTAAACTTTTGACTCATCAGTCCAAAGCACCTGCTACCATTTTGTGGCACCCCATTTCATATGTTTTCATGCATAGTTGAGTCGCTTAGCCTTGTTTCCACATCGAAGGTATGGATTTTTGACCGCAATTTTTCCATTAAGACCACTTCTGACCATACTTCTCTGTGAAGTAGATGGGTGTACCTGGACCCCACTGTTTTCTACCAGTTATGTGCTGATGGCACTGCTGGACAACTTCCGATGTCAAAGGGAAGTAAACATGATGTGTCTTTCATATGTTGCATTAGGTTTCCTTAGCAGACCACAGTGTCTATGATCATCATTATTGCCTGCTTCTTTGTGCTCCTTCAAAAAAGATTGAACAGCACATCTTGAAACCCCAGTCTGCTTTGAAATCTTGCCTCGGAGAGACCCTGCGGATGCAGTCTTGCCATAGTGTATGACCTGTGGTACAGTGATGAAACTGTCTTCCACTACCTAACCTTAGTAGCAGAGTTTGGCTGTTCCTTACCTAGTTTTAAGCATCCTACACAGCTATTTCTGTATCAGTCAATGACTGTGTTTCAACCTACATATGCTTGGTATAATTGGTGAATCTTACAAAATCCTTGATTTTGTGCAATTGTACAAAGTGTGCAAGTGTGAGGCCTACACACGACTGGTTTCCTCGACAGAATCCATCAAGGAACTTGGTGGTAGAGCTTTTTTGTAGAGGAAAACGGTCGTGTGTATGCTTTTCATCGAGTAAACTGTCGAGGAACCCGACGAGGAAAAAAGAGAGCAAGTTCTCTTTTTCCTCGACGGGAGTCGTCGTGTTCCTCATCTGGCTGGTTTTCCAAAAAGAAACACGTTGGTGTGTATGCTTAGAAACCTGCGCACCTTCGGTAAAAGTAGTATTTGTAATGGAGATAGCACATTTGTCGCGCTGTAACAGACTGAAAAGCGCAAATCTTCTCTCACCAAACTTTTACCTAACACGCAGTAACATGAGATTAGCAAAAGCAGCCCCAAGGGTTGTGCCAGTGGAATCGAACTGCCCTTGCCATTGTGTTGAAGTCACCGAGTTTGAGAACGAGGAGATTTGGTCTTGACAGTGTGTACGCTAAGACAGCTTTCAAATTTCTCGACAAGCCTAACAAGGAACTCGTCGAGGAAAACGATGTGTCTTTTCCGACGAGTTCCTCGGTCGTGTCTACGAGGCCTAAGAATTGATGCTGGTTTGAAGACGATTTTTCTCAATTTGCAATTTGTAAATTAATACAAATAAACAATTAAAACATATATTTTTTAAAGCATTCTTACTTTATAGCATTTCTTCACACCTGTCTAAAACGTTTGTACAGTACTGCATATCCCGTGTGAAGGTGACTGAGAATAGGCTTAACGTGACCCCTAATGAAACTAAGCTGAGATCTTCAGCTTTGAAAGGGGAGGGACGACTGAGTTGCTAGGCTTTTTCAAAGTAGGCATGTCATGGTACAGATGACTTGATGACATGGGTTATAATGTCAAATTGCCAGTTTACAGTATAATAGTTAGCTTTACAATATAACTGTAGTAAAATAAATACAAAAAAAAAAACAATATCAGAATGCACACCCTTACATGCATAGGGTATACCAGAGTAATATCTGCTATTGCTAGTAAATCAATGAAAGACCAATGACTAGAAAAAACATCTGAACTGGTTAATTCCAATTACAGCTGCACCACCATAATGTAACATTTTATCTTTTGCATCTTTGTAACATTTCATCTTAACACTCAAATAGTAGTCATCTCTATTTGTCTATCATGTTTCTGGGGGACAAATGTATGGGTCAGGGCCAACTTGAGAAATCTGTGTTGAGTTCACTGGGAAGTCAGACATTATACACTAAGACAAACTTACAACTGCAAAACCCTTAGCCAGGGGCTTTGGGACTTGTTAAGCATCATACACACGATCGGACTTCCATCTGACTTTTCCGTGGATTTTGGTCCAAATGGGCGTTGGCCATTAACTTGTTCTGCATACACACGGCAGGACATTTTCAGCCAACTTTCACCAAATCACGTGGTTTTTCCACTGTTTACCGCCACTCCCGTGGGCAACTTCTGCTATTGTTGTCTGATCTTTAGCATTGGTTCTGAGAAGTTTGTACTTTGGACTTTAGTCCGATGGACTTGTGTACACACGATCAGGTTATCCTCCATCGGACATTTGTTGCTGAAAAGTTTGAGAGCATTCACAGCAAACATTTGTTTGATGAAAAACCGAAAACAATTGTCCGATGGAGCATACACACAGTCGGATTGTCCGATAAAACATGCCCGTCGGACAATTGTTGTCAAAAATAGCTGATAACATTGTGTGTAGCCTTTCCACCTCTTGATGCAGCAAAGTATACACTTTTCTATGGAGGCTCTCACTAAAGCTCTCACAAAAGGCCAGGTAAAGATGAATGGTCATCTCATACTTAAATCAATCATATTGTAGGGACTTTTTGGGGCTCCAGTGGTGGTAAGTTGTCTTTTTGTGAAAGAAAGTAAAACATTTTCTTCCCCGCCAATACTGTGTTTTACAGTATATCATATAAAACAAACAAAACAACATAAAAGTAGGAACAGTAAACCTCTGTTTAATGACTGCAGGAGATAAATCAAGGTCATTAAACTTCACTGCCAGATTCACAGCATCTACATATATCAAAAATAGTCACCCCTTAAGCATTGGAAAGCTAAAATAGATGAATTGTCATTCACTTATGGCCTGTACAAACGATCGGACCTTGCTTCGACCAAATTCACATCAGAGTATAATAGAACATGTTCTCTATGTAAACACTGATGGAATTCATCTGAATTTTCAGTGGAATAACTTCGATGGGGCATACACACGGTCGGAATTTCCGATGGAAAAAGTCCTTTGGACTTTTTCCATCGGAAATTCCGATCGTGTGTACGGGGCTTTGGCCAGCATCTAGCAAAAACTTAAACCTCTGTTTTGGATGCCCCATTAGCCTCTAATTATGAAATAGAATATTCTCCTGTACTACATATGTGGTTCTAAACCCCTGTGTATTGGCTGTAATAGGTGAACAGTGCCACTGGTGTTATCTGCAACATTTGCAGCATCTAACAAATACTAAAACCTATGTTTTGCATTTACCATCCAACTTCAGCCTCTAATGGAATTTACATTTCCACTAGTTTTGTAGTTAAAACACCAGACCGTATAGGAAAGCTCTTCCTGATACATATTTGAATAAAACCTAGTGATTTATCAGAAAAGCATAGAGATAATCAGGAGCAGAATATGCTTTACCTTATGGAGTGGGTCACATTGACGTGTCTACAGCAGTCAGATGTTGAAGCTCTTGAGTTGGGGTGAACACCTCGCCACGTGTCCCCAGCAGTCTAAATAATTATGCTTGCTTACCCACAGCTCTAGATACTAGAGAGACCAGTGGCTGAAATTTCCCATAAATGCCAAGCTTTGACATTTGAAAGCAGGATTTGTGTGCTTTTGAAGAGAGTTTTCATGAACTGTAACTAGTTTGTTTGGATATTTGATCTCGGAATGTTGGCAGGTATAGATGTTGTTCTTAGTGTTGTTTGAATCTTTGCCCAATTATTGTTCAGTAATGCTCTTATTACTGTTCTTTTTCTCCCTCACTGTGTCTCTTTGGAATCAAACTAGACAAAGTAGATTATTAAACTGAAAATGGAACTTTAAATTGCTATTTTGCATTTCAGTCTGATAGTGTTACAGGGATTTGACTTTTATAAAAACTTAAATCTTCTACCCATCTCGCCGGCCATGTTAGTTTTCCTTCTTTTGTTACATAGTGATTTCATGCTTCCTACTGGCTCGTAGAAAGACAATGCTAAGTTCTCGGTAAGGTCACAAAAGCAATCTTGACATTTAATGCAGGCAAAGGAAGTAAAAAGGGCACAGAGAGGACAGCATTACCCTTCTACTAAACTGGCAGTCTGGGTGTTCACCGTGGCTTCAAATGCCAAGTAAACTCCACCTTTGTTTTGACTGCTCTTGTTACTAGTTTACAAAGTATTTTATACTTTGGAACTATTTCAGAAGACAAAACTTTTTTTAGTCATGTAACAGGGACACATTATGTTTTTGATTAATGTTCAAAAATGCCACAGTTATAGTGGCACAGATCTTGATAATCATTCCATGAACCAGACCATTATTGTGTACTGTAACATATAATTCTATATGCAGACAGAGTAAAGGTTATATTATTCTGAATTAGGTCAGCAGCTCATGTTTCATCTCTGCAGTATATACTAAGAATTATTTCTTATTTATTGTCTATTTCTTGACATTTGTGTTTTGCATGATGAAAAGCCACCTAGGGATAAAGAATGTTTTGGTAGAGTACAATATTGGGGGTACAGTGTAGGCCAGCACTGCAGAGGATTTGGGGGAACTTATTTCAGATGATTGCAAAATAAGCAAACAGTGTGCCATGCAGTGGGAAAAGTGAATACAATTCTAGGATGCATCACTAAAGGAATCCGCAGGAGGAAGGAGGTCCTGATTTAGAATACTGTGTCGAGTTCTGAAAGATAAGGTAGAACAAGTCCAGAGATGGGACACAAAAATGCTGCAATGTCTGAGGGATTATTCATATCAGGAGAGACTTCAGGAACCTCAAATGTACAGTCTGGAGAAAAGAAGGGAAAGGGTAGACATAATTGAAACCTTTAACCACTTAAGACCCGGACCATTATGCAGGACCTTGCCCCCTTTTGCGATTCGGCACTGCGACCCTTTAACTGACAATTGCGCGGTCGGGCGACATGGCTCCCAAAAAAAATTGGCGTCCTTTATTTCAACAAATAGAGCTGTTCTTTGGTGGTATTTGATCACCTCTGCAGGTTTTTATTTTTTGCGCTATAAACAAAAATAGAGCAACAATTTTGAAAAAAATGCAATATTTTTTACTTTTTGCTATAATAAATATCCCCAAAAAATATATAAAAAAACATATTTTTTCTTCAGTTTAGGCCGATACGTATTCTTCTACATATTTGTGGTAAAAAAAATCGCAATAAGCATTTATTGATTGGTTTGCGCAAAAGTTATAGCGTTTATGGCATTTTTATTAATATTTTTTTTTTTTACTAGTAATGGCGGGGATCAGCAATTTTTTTTGTGACTGCGACATTATGGCAGACAGATCGGACACTTTTGACACATTTTTGGGACCATTGTCATTTTCACAGCAAATAAGTGCTATAAAAATGCACTGGTTACTGTGAAAATGACAATGGCAGTGAAGGGGTGAACCACTAGGGGGCGCTAAGGGGTTAAGTGTGCCCTAAGGGAGTGATTCTTACTGTAGGGGGGCGTGGCCGGACGTGTGATTTCACTGATTAAGACGTGACTTCAAAGTTCAAAACTAAGCTTAGATTGAATTTTTTTTTAGTAGGAGTAGTTGATGCTAGGAACAGACTTCCAATATAGATAGTAAGTTACTTAACAGTATATGAATTCAAACATGCATGGAGCAAACATTGATCTATATTCAAACAAAATTCTTTACAAAAAAAAAAGGGCGGTCTTGATGTTTTTTTCTACCGCCACTCTTCTATGTAAGTGTTGTTTGTACAATGATCAGCAAAATAGTACATTTAAAGGACCAAAAGCATCTTATCAGTGGATGCAGGGAATTGATAACAACAGAAGCTATTCAAACAGGAAATAGGGGTGGGCTGCATAAAGCTCCTGCAGTTTCAACGGGTCTTATTGTGGAGATACAAGCTTGCAGGGAATTGGGAGTAATCTATTTGAATACATGAAAGGACAAGTGTTGGAAAACAGAGTAAAACTGGCCATAGACGGTTTAATCGAATGAGATTCTAACCATGTTTGGGCAGGCAGGATCGATCAACTTGGGTACAACCAGACTGCTGGATTTTACATGTGATTATTGTTAGTGGCTATTATACCGTAGCAGTAATCACTGTGTTCTCCTGGGGGAGACGGTTTCCCCGCACTCCACTCCTGCTGGGAGAAGACAATGGTTCAGCAGGAAGGATTACCCCATCAACACTGTCTGTGAATGCAGGAAAGAAAATCTCTCTGTCTATGCATGGCTTAAGGCTGGATTTTAGCTTCAAGTTCTGATGCTGCAAATCAGTATGCAACAGTAGGCCAATTGTCTTGTGCCAACTACCTTTTACCCAACCAAATTGTTCACCTTAGTATTACAATAAACAGACTGAAAGTCATAGCCACCATAGACATACAAGAGCTGATTAGAGCCAGAGGCTCTAATAGGCTTCAAAAAATCGTGGGCTCAGGGTACAGAGCATTGCGCCCCAAGCCCACCCAGTATATTCTCTAATTGTCCTCGTCATTCTCCTCCTGACTCCCGATTGGCAGAGAGGAGAAGCGATCCTATTGGCTGCTGAGGAGAAAGAGGGAGGAGATGTAGGGGAAGCCATCATGAAGCACCAGGAGGAGGAGATGCAGGGTGAAGCAACCGCCAGCAGGAAGTGCTGCCCATGACCTAGATGGGGTAAGTGTGGGGCTGGTGACCGACGGGTGCCTGTGACCCAACTGACCAGGGGGGGGGGGGGGAATATACCACTAGCAGCCACAGCCACCCTCTAACCTAACAGGAAGTCAGATCAGATCAGCAAAACAAAAAGGAGCTTGGAAATTTGGAAGAGGCTGAGAGCAATAGAATGAACTTTTGTTGCATTAAAGGATATGTAAACCCAACATCCTGGTTTGTGCCTGCTGTACCATGTACTTGTATGAAAAGTTGCCTTTATATGAAAATTCCTGGTGTTCCTGCTAGTCCCTGTACTTTACTAATAAAAACTGACCACACTAAGCAGCAGAGCACATCGTGGTCAGTCCTTATACCTGACCCCCCCGCACAGCCATTCGTGGGAAGATCAGACAGCTTGCGCTTGTTTCTCCTCCCCGACCTCTTATGCAACTGAAAACAAACGGTATGCGATTACTTAAAACAACAGAAAAACCTTTTATAGTTTTTTTTTTTTTATATCTATACACAATGTTTTGCCTTTTATTTATATTTTAAACTAAATGGGTTGTTTTACAAGGTGACAGTTTACATATAGTTTAAGAATGCATGGTTGAATAGGATTAGAGTTTAGTGTCACTAAGCTAGGGAGTCTGGTGGAAAATCATTGTCTGAAAAGTGACTGCATCCTATTAGATTCAGTCACTATTTGAGTATTCAGAATACAATAGGCAGCAGGGCAGATTTCTCTATTTCTGCTGCTTAGCATGAAGGAGGGAATCAGAGACATGTGCATATGTATGGCTAGCCCTAGAAAACCTAAGAAAAATGCCCTGTGTGGACTGTGTTCATGTTTATAAGTTAAATACGGTATTAACCACTTCCATACAGAGCATTTTCACCCCCTTCCTGCCCAGACCAATTCGTCATCAAACAATAAAAGTAATGACAGCGACAATTCTGCAACTGAGCAAATTTCAGTGTTTTTGATTTGATTACATTATTGAATAATTTTTATTACAATTACATTATTATTTGTTATAATTATTTATAGTTATTTATTATATTATAATTTATGATTTTGTGTTTCAAACTTTATCATACCCGGGATTAGGGATGAGCTCCGCGTTCGATTCGAACAAAGCGGGTCGTTCACGCCAAATCCGAGTGACGCGTCCCAACCCATAATTCACTGCGGCATTGCGCCCTGATGATTGGCCAAACATGCACTATGACCCGCATGCTTGGCCAATCACAGCGCGCAAAAAGCGGATAGCCATAATTGGCCAAAGCCAGTTATGGCTCAGGGGGTTTAGTACACACCCCACGCTATAAAAGGCTGCCTTCAAGGCGGTCTCGTGTAGTGTGTTGCGGCGTTGTTAAAGAGATCAGTCCTATAGAGAGAGAGAGAGAGAGTGTCTTTATTACTAGATAGATAGATAGAGCAGGCAGGCTAGTCAGTTTAGTTAAATTTACAGTGTGTAGAGGATATATATACATCCCAGGAGTTGTACATATATTTATACACTGTATAGCTTAGCTAGATCAGTTCTTCCTAATTTAATGAGAATGTATATATCCCCCCTAAGGGAGAAAAACACTGCGCTAACGTAAAAAAATTAATTAAATCAATAATGAAATGATCAAATAAGAAGCTGCCAGTACCAATTACCTAAACCAAAGTAACAAACAGAAATACAAAAATTATAGGTACAGCGCTAATCGTGTAATATTGAAAAATATTAACAAGTGAAGAAATATGAGTTCATAAAAATGACATGGCTAATGTGATAAGTGAAATGAAAAATCAGAAGTGGAATGAAAAATCAGAGGTGATCCGAAAAAAGTCCATGTCTGTGAAAAATCAAAATCTTCTTCCACCAAGAGAACCACCCAGTGAGTAAGATGTCTCCTTACCACAAATATTGACCGTATGGAAAGCGGTCAAATGAGCCTAGGGATGTTTATAGTCGTCCCAATCAGACTTCTCCAGAGCACCAAGCTGCAATGTATGATGGTTCCAAAACACAGGACAGCTCCACAGCATAGGTTGAAATGAAATATGGGATGCTTCAAAGGCTCATAGGAGAAGGAACAAAGACAGAAAAACCCATGGTGTAGTATGTAGAAACTGGGTTTAATGCACATTTAAAAGAATAAATTTGCACTCACAATTTAGTTGTTGGTGCAGCGCATGGGATAAATGAAGGATGCGGCGTCTCATCTCCTTCGTTCAGATGCGTTAGGGCTCCATGCTGTGTATTCTGTGTCGTGTAGACGTGATGACGTACCACTGCTTAGGCCACACCTACGCGTTTCATCATCAAAAGACGTCGTCTTTACTGGCAGGCAGGTGATTGTGCTATTTAACCACTTAACCCCTGAACCATATTGCTGCCCAATGACCAGAGCACTTTTTGTGATTCGGCACTGCGTCACTTTAACTGACAATTGCGCGGTCGTGTGACGTTGCTCCCAAACAAAATTGGCGTCCTTTTTTTCCCACAAATAGAGCTTTCTTTTGTTGGTATTTGATCGTCTCTGTGGTTTTTATTTTTTGCGCTATAAACAAAAATAGAGCGAGAATTTTGAAAAAAATGCATTTTTTTCCTCAGTTTGGGCCGATACGTATTCTTCTACATATTTTTCGTTAAAAAAAATCGCAATAAGCGTTTATTGATTGGTTTGCGCAAAAGTTATAGCATTTACAAAATAGGGGGTCGTTTTATGGCATTTTTATTAATATTTTCTTTTTACTAGTAATGGCGGCGATCAGCATTTTTTTTCAGTACTGCGACATTATGGCGGGCACTTCGGACACTTTTGACACATTTTTGGGACCATTGGCATTTTTATAGCGATCAATGCTATAAAAATGCATTGTATTACTATAAAAATGCCATTGGCAGTGAAGGGGTTAACACTAGGGGACGGGGAAGGGGTTAAGTGTGTTCCTGGGTGTGTTCTAACTGTATGGGGGGGTGACCTCACTAGGGGAAATCACTGATCTTCTGTTCATACATTGTATTAACAGAAGATCAGCGTTTCCCCCGCTGACAGGACCAGGAGCTATGTGTTTACACACATAGCTCCCGGTCCCTGCTCTGTAACGAGCGATCGCATGTGCCCGGCGGCAATCGTACCCGCCGGGCACGCGTGCGGGACTCGGGGGCGAGCGGGGGAGCGCACGGGCCCCCTAGCGGCCGCTTTAAAACGGACGTATAGCTACGGGCTCTCGCCCAGCAGTGCCGGCTTCCCGCAGTAAAATGACGGCGGGTGGTCGGCATGTAGTTAAAGACGTTATCACAGGTATAGACACCCAGCAGGTACACAATTTAAAGGAATTTTTCTTTTTTTTTTGTTATTTAAGCATCATTAAAATCATGAATCATTGTACCTGCTGGGTGTCTATAGTTTGCCTGTGAAAACGTCTTTGAGAACATGTGTCTTGCCCGAAGGAACATGTATCAATGGAAAAAAAGAGTCCTGCTCCTGAAAAAACTACCGTTGATACATGTTCCCTGGGGCAAGACCCGGGTTCTCAAATACGTTTTACGACAATAACTTGAATATTGGGCTTTAAAATTAGCACTTTTGAATTCGAACGTTCGAGTCCCACAGACTGCAATGGGGTTCTAAATGTTCGCGCGAACGTTCCGTCCATTCGACGGTTCTGATGCGAACCGAATGTGGGGGTGTTCGGCTCATCCCTACCCGGGATGTCTACTAGACTCTTGTTTGGACAGATTTAAGTGAGTTATTCCTAAGAATTCCAGGCCTACAATATAAAACCCCAAATTTCCATGCAAAACAATTGTACCGCTTTCAGCACCTAGAATCTGAAATAATCATACCGTCAGGGAGGTTAATAATATATTACATTCTCACTGTACAGGTAATTTTTAAATTTATAATAAACTTAAAACCAAAATGGCAGCTGCATTCATTTTTTTGTAGTCGTTTCCCCCCTCTGTTTTTACCTAGCGGTCAGTAACGCAGTAATTTACATAATTAATAAAAGCTGATCACTGTAAGCATCCCTGTCATTGGTAAATTGTTTGTCTTTGTTACATCTGTAGGACAGCTTGCTCTGTTCAAAAACAGACTTACTGGCTAGATCAGATGAAAAGAAAAGAAAGAAGGCATTAAAGACTAAAAATACATATATATTGCAGCCCCACATCTAAAAATTGGTAAGCTGCAATATAGTAAATGTTTGCTTTTGAGTTTACTACTGCTTTAATGCCGAATCCTGGCTTTTTTTTAAATCTTTTTATACTGCTCTGATTTAAAAATACATGCCTAATAACAATTTACAAGGCCATATGACCTCCTAGACTTCGGACACAATACAATGAGATAATAAAATTTAAAGGAGGAATTTTAAAGAATAATTATATTACTACAATTGTTGCTGATCAGTTATACCAAAACAAGAAAAACATCTGCCTGGAAACGACTATTAATTTTGCTGGCATTTTTCCCAGCATAATAGAAATGCAATTAACAATATGGTACAAAATCAGACAGCTGTACATTTGTTTTGTCTTTGCTTTGTATGGACATCCACACTCAGTTATGTACACTGAAATAAAATGCAAGGTGATGATTAAAATACTTTATTTAGAAACTTTCTGAAATTAGTAAATTGGCAAAACCGTGTTTGCCCGGTTCATGGCCTTGATCTTGATTTTCAATCACAAGTCACAAATTTCCCTTCTATTTAGTTAAAATGTATTTAAAATAAAATTTGATTAAAAAGATTCCTGTTAAAGTGTCATTAAACCCGCATAATAAAAAAAAAATAACAACAAATGCTGTGTTATATGCTGTTCATATTCACTATGAGATTCTTTTTCTGTACTCTGAAAAAAACATGGTTGATTTTGCTTCTCTCTGTACCCCCCTCTGTTCATTTCCCCAATGCAGTTGGGGATTTCGCAGAGTTGTATTGGCCGCGCTGCACATGCTCAGTTTTTGGTGAGTTTCTATGCTGAGTATACATAGAGTATACATAGTAGTAAATAACAACCCACCCACTCACTCCCTCCACCTCCATGCCCACTAATCAGCTACATCTACAGGTAGATTGATTCAGGCTTCACCTCCCTGTTATTGCGACTGGCTCACACCATTTTATTGTAAAAAACATAATAAAAATTTGATTTCAAATATATATTTGTATGACAATTTAAAACAGTTTAATAATATTTATTTTTACTCTGTATTACAAAGCTGTTTTTTTTAATGTTGAACATGTGACCAGCAGCAAAGGACTAGAAGTTCCTGCTGCTTATGTTATCCTAAAAGTCAAAGACAATCCGCGCTTGACCCCTAAATTGTGGAACAATATTAGTGAATATAAAGTGAATAAATATGAAAGTGCTGAACCTCAATACAAAGAAGCCTAATATGGGGCTCCAAACAGCATATATAAACAAAGGAAAAAGGTGCACTACTGTATAACAAATATAAAAATAAAAATAGAGAATGTTAAATTAAGTGTTTAGCTGAAACAATGTGCTAAGTGAAATCCAAATGTCCCATAAATAGATCCAAAAGGATGTGCAAACAAAAAAGTCCTATCTGGGAAACATTTTAACGCTGGTTCATAGGGACTTTCACTCTTCCTGGCATGTATTACTGCAGACGGATCAGCTGGTAAGTAACATTAATCCCTTATCACAAGAAATGGATGGCTGTTTACCACAAAGTTGGACCCCCAAGGGGTCAGTCAGGCACTCAGTGTAGATGTCAAACGCTGGGTTCAGGTGGCTGCTCCGATTCTGCCTTCTCAGGGACACTCGGGAACATGGACATGGGATTCCCCACTGTATACTCCAGGATATGGCAAAGAAACTCCTTGTGCTCAGACGGATCATGCAATTCAAATAGGAGGAAGACCTTCATAGTGCAGTGGTTTTCATTAAAAGATGATGTTTATTTCAGTTGTACTGACATACTGACATTAGCTTTACAATGTTCCACACCGCACATATACGAGTCCTCAAGATCACAAAAAGCGTGTGCAGTTGCTTTAAGCTTCGGTGCGGACCGATCAGCTGGTGAGCGTGGTGACGTAAGCTCCACCCGACGCTGCGTTTCATCCAAACGGGCTTCTAAGGGGAAAGGAGGCTCCGTACCGAAGCTAAACACTTAATTTAACATTCTCTATTTTTATATTTGTTATACAGTAGCGCACCTTTTTACTTTGTTTATATATGCTTATGTTATCCTGGAGACAGGCTGGGAAAGATCTGGGTCATGTGACAGCTGTATATCGATCAGGAAAAAGGTATTTAGATGTTTTTTTTTTAATTTAAAATAATTAAAGTGCTATCATCCACATACATACATAGAAGGGACAATATAAATTAAACAGTGTGTGTTTAGTATCACTTTAAACATGTTGTAAACCCACTTCATCCCAAGTTAAAAATGCTATACAAGTGTCAATAATGTAGTGCTTCTCCCTTCAAACTGTTATACACTCACAAAAAAAAAAAAAAATCAATAAAAAAAACATCAATACATGGTGTTCCAGTGTCAAACGCTTAGTCATATATGTGACCAGTTCTAATATACACACTGGCCATGTATGTAAACTGCCATGAGAGCTTTTGGACGGGAAAACCGGCCATGTGTATGCTCCATCGCAGTTTTCCCAACAGGAAAACAGCTGGAAAAAAAAGAGAACCAGCTCTTTTTTTCCGCCGGGATTCCCAACGGTCTTTTATCCGGCAGTTTTCCTATGTGAAAAACTGAGATGGAGCATACACGCGGCCGGGATACCCGATCAAAGCAGTCAGGAAAACCTTTTGTGTGTAGGGGGGAAAACTTACCGAGCAGGTTCTCGGTTTTCCCCTCGGGATTCCCGGCGGAATTTTTACCGCCGGGAATCCCATACGTGTGTACTAGGCATAAGAGTTTGACACATTTTGAAGGGAGAAGAGCTACAGAGATCAGCTGCCTGTTTTTACCACCCCCTGAAAAGTAGTGAAAAATCTCTGGGAAGTAAGTGATTTTTTTTATAAATTTTCATTGAAAGCATTAGATTGAAACATAAAAACATGGAAAAGTGATGGCAGAAAAAGACTGAGTAGTAGTAGTTTTTTCCTTTCTTTAAAGGGGTAGTTCCCCCAAAAAACTTTTTTCTAACATTGATTGAGGCTCGTTATGTCAAGGGGAATCGGGTTGTTTTTTTTTAGAAATGAAGCAGTACTTACCGTTTTAGAGATGCATCGTCTCCGACGCTTCCGGGTATGGTCTCCGACTATAGGCGTTCCTATTTGATTGACAGGCTTCCGAGGTCGCATACATCGCGTCACGATTTTCCGAAAGTAGCCGAACGACGGTGCGCAGGCGCAGTATAGAGCCGCACCGTCGCTCGGCTTCTTTCGGCTACTCGTGACGCGATGTATGCGACCGTCGGAAGCCTGTCAATCAAATAGGCACGCCCAGACCAGACGATCATACCCGGAAGCGACGGAGACGATGCATCTGTAAAACGGTAAGTACTGCTTCGTTTCTAATAAAAAACCACCCGATTCCCCTTGACATAACGAGCCTCAATCAATGTTAAAAAAAGGTTTTTGGGGGAATTACCCCTTTAAGTTTTTGTTTGCGTATAGAATTGGTAAGCTGCTGTTTTATGAATTTTATTTACAGGTTTAATTACACTTTACCAGACTTTAGCAGTTCTTCACAGCGCACATGAATAGCAATTATTATTTTGTTTTGCTTTCGTTAAACTAGATTAACTTATTCCAACTTGACTGAGTGACTGTAACAAAAAACGGCGAAAGGAGATAGAATAAGATATCAAAACAATGAAGAAAAAGGAAAAATAGTGCTAAATTAAAAAAGGAACAGAAACATATATAAAAATAATAAAATAAAAATGAAACTAATATAAACTATAAATAGAAACATAATATAAAATAATATGTACAATTAGATATATGGAAGATGGGGCACTGTTACTTTATTTAAAAAAAATGCGTCATTGCCATGCTCTAAACAACATAGGCATGTGGGTCATGCCAGATTTCGTTTTTTCTTGTTCTCTAGCTAAAAAGTCACAGATAATGTTGTGGTAGATAATTGTATTTTTGGGACGTTATGGGCATTCTTAATGGGGTCACTCAAATCTTGCTGAGGAATCATGTCTTTATGTACTTCCTAGTCTGATATCTTTCTTCCTGTCCCTTCTCTCCTAATTTTCTCTAGCAAAACAAGTATTGTTATTGTTTGCTTTAACATCTACAGACTTACATTCCTTTGTATTGTTCTTAAAAAAGACAAGCATTCAGTGGGAAGGCATATTTAACCCTTAAAAAAAGGGATAGCTTGCTTTGTTGTGAACAAGCAAGCTATCGCTTGTGAAACACGTCTACCATTGCCTGTATCTGTCTGACCCTTTTTACAATAGAGATGACATCAAGATAAGTTGGAGTTCCAGTTTGGACCAATTTCTTGTTTTATTCGTCTTCCACGTGGTGAGCCGAGGTCTGCACCTGTGATCTACCTTGCACCTGATTCTGCCTGGAGCGGTGTGCTTCTCCTTGATATTTAACCCTTTACTTGTGTATGCTGTAATCACCAAATCAATGTCCTACATTTTATTAGATGGGATGAGCTAATTATGTTAGTGGCATTTTATAGCATTGGCAGCTTGTAAACAGGTGCTGAAAATGTCATTTATGATCATTACTAATAGGTAAATGACTGTTGTCTCAGAGGTTAAAAGGGTTGCACCCTGTGAATCGTCACAGGACACCGGGGTCTTCCCCCGCCGGCACCCACTCCCTGGACTGATCCCCCCCCCCTCCTCCCTTGTGTGCCCATTCCCTCCTACTTCTTTCTATTCTTCTTCTTCTTCCCCCATCTATACCTTGCTTGTTATGAGTTCCCATGAGAAAACGTGAAAAGGAAGTGGAGGGGCCCCGTACCTTCTGAGGCCATCACTAGGATAGAAACTCTGGTTGATGCATACTCCTAGTTATTTTCATGATCATATTTTTTGCACTGTTTTGTTGTGCGTAAACCCAGTTATGAGAATTGTACTGTTGATATGTATGTAACAGTTTACTGTAATTACACTGGCTGTGGAATCGGGACCTCTCCCCTTGAGGTGTTATTCAATAAAGATTATATTTGAAAAAAAAAAAAAAAGGGGTTGCACCACAGGCCACAGCACATTAAAAGGGGTTGTAAAGGTTTGTTTTTTTATTTTCTAAATAGGTTCCTAGTGCATTGTTGGTTCACTATCATTTTCCTTCGATTTCCCTTCTAAATGTTTTTTTTTCTTTGTTACCTTTGTCTGAATTTCTCACTTCCTCACTTTTAGAAGGGAAATCGAAGGAAAATGTAAGTGAACCAACAATGCACTAGCTTAAAGGAACCTATTTAGAAAATAAAAATTAACCTTTACAACCACTTTAATGTGATGTGGCCTGTGGTTCTGGGGCATGTGGTGCTTCCTGCAGTTTGGATATATATAATGATAGGGGACAAGGTCAGGTTTGTTGGTCATGGGAGTTGGAAAGACCATACACTTGGAGATGTAGAGTTGCATCTAGAGTGGGGTTACCACATGGCAGGACCCTGAAGTGGCACTGCATTGTAAGAGCCAAAGCAGTACCAGTTGGAAACTACCACAAGCACCACAGTCAAGCCCAAGTCCAGCATGTAGTGAAAAGAAGAAAAAAGGAGTACCAATATGTTTGCTAGCAAGTTGTATTGCCCATATAACTATTGAAGAACTGTAATGTGAAGATGCTAAGAAACTGCTTTTATATACCATTTTATTCAGTTCTGCTTTTTTGTAACAATGTCTGGTCTGAATTACTTATGAAGAGCATAAGAGTATGTTCCTTCAGTGAATGTGAATCAGGAACAAAGTGTAAACCTTCGTGTTGGCAACTATCAGTATTTTTATTAGCAGCCAGTAAAAAATTTGCACTTTTCTCCTGCCAGTAAATGGCAGTAAGTGGAAAAGGTTGCCAGTAAAAAATATGGCTGTGATGCTAGGCTTGAAACTGCGCATGCGTAGCTCAGGCCTGGAGATGGCCGAGGCCAATCAAAGTGCCTGTCACAGTGTGTTCGGGTGGTGTCGGTGGGGGACAGATCTGGCGTGTCATGTGATGTCATGGTGCAAGGGAGCCGAGCGGAGGGGCTGAAGCCTCTTGTGCAGGTCTGCAGAATGGGATTAAGGCAAACTGATGCTTCCTTTTAGTACTGTTTGGACAGTACTAGACTGAAGGGACCACCTGGCATGGAGAGAGACTGTCACTGCGATTTAGGAAGGGGCGTGTCATGTCGGTGGTCTGTGCTGTTGCACACTGCTGTCAGTATCCCTCAGTACTACATGTCCCACAATCCTCCTCTCTGCTTCCTTTTGATAGTTTTTTCCCTGGCCATTAAGGAGGATTAAGAAACATAGTCAGCGCTTCTCCCGAGTACAGCAGCAAGAGGAGGCGAGGGAGGGGAAAAAGAAGAGCCTGCAGCTGCTCCCTTCACACAGAGACACAGCCGCTCGATCTTCTGCTGTTCTGCTACCTCTTGCTGACTGGAGGAGGGAATAAGCAGGAAACACAGAGAGCCTTCTAGTCTTTTGTCAGTGGCGGCTCGAGCAGGGAGGTAAAAGAGGTCTTCTTCATAAGCCTTCTCCTGTTATTTTCTAGCAGGGCAAGCAATTGGGAGGGGGATCCATGGCACCCACTTAATGCATTGGGCAAATTGGGCGGCTACGAGGCTCCTGTGAGCGCAAGGCCTAAGGCAACCACCTAATTTAACAGCAGCCTCTGGAAAGAAGACAACCATCTTAGAGGTATAGCCCATTTAGCAGCTAGTAAAATGAAGGCAACTAATTTTTTGGCGTGTTTGATGATGCCGAGATAGGTAGTCCTAAAAGAAAGTGGACTGAGTCCAGGGGAAGATTTGTCCCAAGAAGGTTTTGTAGAAAAGACTGAATTGAGGACCAAAAAGATCAGATAATAGGACAGTCCCAAAAAAATTGATAACATTAACCCATGTCACCATGGCACCTCCTGCACACCTGGGAAACCTTAGTGCTATACCTGTAAAGAACCTCCAGAGTTCTATACCAGAAAAGCAATACCTTATAAGCTGTCTTTCTCTGCTCTATGCATCTCGAAGCCCTAGAAACCGAGTCCCAAATTTTCTGCCATTGTGGGAGAGAGATAGCTTGTTGAATAATTTGAGACCATTTTTGCATATAGGGATGGTAAGAATCATTAAGCAAAATAGCATCATGAAGGATTTTATAAATAGACAATATTAGGTGAGTTTGATAGGGACCTTGGACACATATAAGTTCAAACACAGTGGGTTTATCTCGAGTTATAGGGACAAAGATTTAGAAGCAAAATAATATTTAAATTGGAGATAGGAGTGCGAGAGTTGCTTAGAGACCTTGTATCTATGTTGGATTTCCGCAAAAGTCTGCAGGTCAGTGGCTGGAATTATTTGGAATATATTGAAGCTGGGAGATGCTGGCTTGTAACGAACGGTAGAAGAAATGATTCCTGTACAAATTTCAGCTGCATCATGGAGATATGGATTGGTAATGTTTCAAATAGATATAGAAGTTTCAGTAGTGTGGACATTTTAAGGACATCGATCTGTCCCAGAAGAGAGAGGATAATTACCCCATTGGTGTAGGAGGCTACTAATGTCCCTAAAAAGATGAGGAGGTGAGGTGAATCCCCAGGTCATTAAGGGACTGTACACAAGTAAAATGCGCAAGAACCCAATAACAGCAGAAAATTCTTGGTACGAAAATAAAAATAGCGTACAGGGAAGTGTACAATCAAATGGCATAAAAGAGTCCAAGCTCTGGGGGTATATAAGAGAGAGTCCAAGGACAAATGGAGGAGAGTTGTTGCAGGGGTCACATATACATTTTCAGGGCTGCCATCATAGGGGAAACAGAAACCATGTTCCAATACTGTGAACAAAAAGCAAGGGAAGAGGTGCCTCTAAGTGTAGACGTTTTTAAAAACAATTTAATAATCAGGTTAGTACAGGCAACTCACATTTAGCGAGGTAAAAGTAGGCATTGTACAAAATCCATGAAAAAAGATCATCAGGTCAGTCTGAGTCTATCTGCTCCTTCTCCTGCTGGGGGGCTGTGCTGCATGGAAGCATCATTTACCACTGAGAGATGGTAACAGCCGGTGGCGGTGGGGGAGCTTCAGAGCGAGGCCTGGAGTGTGGTTGGTTTAGAGCAGTCGAGGGGCAGTGACTTCACTGGCATGCGACGCGTTTCCAAGCAGTACACCAGCTCGGAAATGCCCGTTTGGAAACGCGTTGCATGCCAGTGACGTCACTGCCCCTCAAATGCTCTGATCCACCACACTCCAGGCCTCACTCTGAAGCTCCCCCACCGCTGCTGGCTGTTACCATCTCTCAGTGATGACTGATGCTTCCATGCAGCACAGCGCTCTAGCAGGAGAAGGAGCAGATAGACTGTAAAGAGTAGACCAAAATGTGTCATTAAGTTATAGAGATTAGCAAGGGATGTGTGTGGACTTGTCAATTTTAGAAGGATGTCATCACCGAAAAGAGACAACTTATATTCCCTCTGTCGCGAAATAAACCCACGTATATAAGAATGAGAGTGAATAGCCTCAGCCAAGGGTTCTAAACATAGTATAAAAAGCAAAGGACTACCATTTCTCTCGGGGAATGATGGCAACAGAAAAGAAGACAGTTGTACTTGGGAGGATGGCTGAGAGTACAAAGCGTGGAGCGCCTCTATGAATGGGCCCATAAATCCGTATGTGGAAAGGGTGGCAAAGATAAAAGCCCAACTTAGGCCGCGTACACACGATCAAATTTATCTGTTGGAAACGGTCCGACAGACCGTTTCAGCAGACAAATTTGATCGTGTGTACGGGCGAGCAGACAGGTTTTACCAGCAGACAAATTTTAAAGCATGCTTTAAAATCTGTCTGCTGGAAACCCGTCTGTCCGATATGTCCGCTGGTTAGTACACTAACCAGCGGACATATCTGTCCGCACATGCGTGGATTCGACGCATGCGTGGAAGTATTTTACTTCCTGGTTCGGTGACGTGGCGGCGTCAACGTCACCACCATGTCACCGCGCTGTCTGCCGGCGGGGATTTTGGTTTGATTTGGATCGGATTTATTTAGTTGTGTGTACACGGCCTTAGTCTATCAAAAGCTTTCTGGGCATCTAAGCTCAGTAAAAGAGCTGGGTGGGTGGTCTTATTGAGCAAATCAATGAGGTCGATAGTATGTCTCATGTTGTCACCAGCATGTCTGGTCGGTACAAAACCTACCTGGTCCCTATGTATGAGTCTAGGAAGTATTTGAATAAGCCTATTAGCCAGGATGTTTGTAAATATTTTTTAGTCAAAGTTAAGTAGTTAAATAGGTTGGTGATTGCATAACTGTGATATGGACATGAAGAAACTGATTGTATGAAGTGGTTCCTTTCAATAAAGAGGCAAACAAATCAAGTAGAGAAGGGCTTAAGATCGGGAGAACATTTTTATAATTAGGAATATGGTAGGCCGTCTAGTCCCCGGTATTTGAACATTTTTGACAACCTCAGTTAGTTCTTCAGAGGTAACAACGGCATTTAATGAGGAGAGGTGGGCTGGGCAAGGCTTATGCTGCGTACACAGGATTGTTTTTCAGCATGTCCAAAAAACAAAGTTTTTCCAACTTCATAATTAAAAACTACGTTGCCCACACACCATCGTTTTTGAAAAATGATGAACAAAGCGTGGTGACATACAACACATACGACGGCACTCTAAAGGGGACGTTCTATTCGCCTTTGGGCTGCTTTTATCGGATTCCTTGTTAGTAAAAGACGATTTGCGCTTTTTTGTCAGCGTGATGAATGTGCTTACTCCATTATGAATAGTAGTTTTACCAGAACGAGCGCTCCTGTCTCATAACTTGCTTCTGAGCATGCGTGGGTTTAAAATGTTGATGCACGATCATTTTTTACAACCCAAATTTTTTTTTTTTTAAAACGATGTAAAAAAATGCAGCATGTTCGAATTTTTTTTGGTCGTTTTTCAGAAGATGAAAAATTATGTGAAGCCCACACACGATCATTTTAAATTACGTTTTTAAAACAGTCGTTTTTTTCATGCCGAAAAATGATCGTGTGTACCCGGCATCAGGTAAGTGTAAAGAGGCAAAGAAGGAGTCAAACTTGGTCTGTGAAATGTGGTATTTGGGATCAGAATTTAAACAGTTATACAACTGATGATAAAAATCTCCAAAAACTTTAGACAAATTATGCGAGCAATACGTGGGGGATCCGTTAGGTTGCATAAGGAAATGAGTGGAACGGACGTGGGCTTGAGCCTATTCACTAACATCCTGTGAGGCTTATTTGACTATTCGTTACATTTTTGTTTA
Organism: Rana kukunoris; assembly: GCA_029574335.1. Taxonomy (NCBI): domain Eukaryota; kingdom Metazoa; phylum Chordata; class Amphibia; order Anura; family Ranidae; genus Rana; species Rana kukunoris. Next base: position 336,559,033 of record CM056049.1, on the reverse strand, counting down.
GCCCATAAGAGAGATTTGGCAACTTTATTCATATCCAAAGATTTGAGCTGACTTAAAAGAGAAGTGACAGTGCGTAGGCAAGCCACTGTAGGGGAAGAAAGCAATAACTAACTTTTCAGCTTTGCATAGTTTAGATAAGAGGGATGACCACTGAAGAGCTGTCCCCTACTTCAGACGAAAGCAATATCTAGATCAGGGATCCTCAAACTACGGCCCTCCAGATGTTGTAGAACTACACATCCCATGAGGCATTGTAACACACTGACATTCACAGACATGACTAGGCATTATGTGAATTGTAGTTCCTGAACAACTGGAGGGCCGTAGTTTGAAGACCCATGATCTCTAGATGAACAGAGGAGTGATCTGACCAGGTAATAGTGTTAATTTCAGAGGCAACCGTGACTGTCAACAAGGGGGAAGTTATGAAAAAAATGATCCAGTCTAGAGTATAATTTATGGGGGGGAGGGTGAAAAGAACGTAAATTGCTTATGCGTAGGATGTTTAATTCTCCATATTTTAAAAAGATTATGGGCTCTGAAAAATTTATAAAAGGAGGTAGACAGGCGGTTCACTTTAGCATCTGCGGTAGATAGGAATAACACACGCCTATCCTTGCCAGGTGACAGTCATATTAAAATCACCTACTATAACCATAAAGGGTTGAGAGAACTTTTCTAGCTTCTCAAACATTTCTTTAAGGATTTGTATTTGACCAGAGTTAGAAACATACACGTTGGCTAACATAAGAGAGCACTTAGAGGCCATAATAACAAGGTAATCTCATCAAACAAATGATATAAGTCGTAATAAAAAGAAGAGAAAAAAAGGTATGTAAAAAGCATAAAATAATATAAAAAGGTAAACAAGAAGGCAGTACATAAAACAGCCAAACAGTCCAAATTGTAAACCTGAAACAAGGCAAAAACAACCCTGAAAAAAAAATATAGGGGAAAAAAACCTAAAGGGCCAAAGCTTTTCAGGAAACCAGGGCCATTGGACACATTATAGCGGCATGGAGTCCTCCAAACTCTGGTAGGGAGAGGTCCCCAACAACTTACATTAAGAAAACCGGTGAACTACAGTGGGGATCGAAAGTTTGGGCACCCCAGGTAAAAATTTGTATTAATGTGCATAACGAAGCCAAGAAAAGATGGAAAAGTCTCTAAAGGCATCAAATTACAGATTAGACATTCGTATAATATGTCAAAAAAAGCTAGATTTTATTTCCATCATTAACACTTTCAAAATGACAGAAAACAAAAAAATGGCATCTGCAAAAGTTTGGGCACCCTGCAGAATTTATAGCATGCACTGCCCCCTTTGCAAAGCTGAGACCTGCCAGTGTCATGGATTGTTCTCAATCATCGTCTGGGAAGACCAGGTGATGTCAATCTCAAAGGTTTTAAATTCCCAGACTCATGTGACCTTGCCCCAACAATCAGCACCATGGGTTCTTCTAAGCAGTTGTCTAGAAAACTGAAACTGAAAATAGTTGACGCTCACAAAGCTGGAGAAGGCTATAAGAAAATAGCAAAGCAGTTTCAGATGTTAATATCCTCTGTTTGGAATGTAATTAACCACTTCCTTACTGGGCACGTATACCCCTTCCTGACCAGGTGAAATTTCAGCTTCTGGCACTGCGTCGCTTTAACTGACAATTGCGTGCGACGTGGCTCCCAAACAAAATTGGCATCCTTTTTTCCCCACAAATAGAGGTTTCTTTTGGTGGTATTTGATCATCTCTGCTTTTTTTATTTTTAAAAACTGCCATTTTTTCGGGAGCAGTGAATTTAATAATGCTTAAAGTGCAACAATAAAAGTGAAATATTCCTTTAAACTTCGTACCTGGGGGGGGTGTAAAGTCAGCATGTGAAAAAGCGCATGTTTCCCGTACATAGAACTGTCCCTGCACAAAATGACATTCTGAAGGAAAAAAAGCCATTTAAAACTGACTCGCGGCTATAATGAATTGTCAGCTTCCGGCAATTGTGAGAGAATTCCTTCATAAAAAAAAAAAAAAGCGTGGGGTCCCTCCAAATTCCATTACAAGACCCTTCAGGTCTGGTATGGATATTAAGGGGAACCCCACCGTAAAAAAAAAAAAAAAAAAAGTGGGGTTCCCCCCAAATATCCATACCAGGCCCTTCAGGTCTGTTTTTTATGACCCGCCCAGGAATTTTCAGGGGACACACACACACACACTAGTTCTTAGGGGGGAGGGGGCACTGGATTCCCTTAATTTGCATAGTTTTTCCCTCACTTCCTGTTTGGCTATGGGGCAGGAAGTGAAGGCAAATCTCCCCAATTGGACAGGGATAATACAAAATAAACTGACCGGGCCTTTAACCCTCCCCCACTCTATCCAAAATGAAAGAAAAAAAAGTGTTGATTATAGTTCTAGTTTAAGCACAAATTTCTGATAATTTTATTGAGAGGCCTAAGAAAATATAACCATGCCAATAGGCCAGGATACAGCGTTGCTAATATGTATGAATGTCTGTTAGGGACCCCCACAAACACCACCCAATGTTAAATAAACAATTTTCTTGATTTGCAAATAAGTATTATCTGCTCATTTTTTGGGGATGCCTGCACCCCTGATAGGGTGAAGACACCTCACAAATGTTGTCACTTTCTACTTCAAATTCATTCACTTCCTGTCACATGGCCAAACAGGAAGTGAGGGTAAAACCTTACTAATGTATTTTGTTGGGGACACACAGATCAATCTAAATAGTTTTCCATTATGTAAATTGCACTCTAGCATTTTGCTGTGTACACCCCAAATTATATAGACTTTGGGGTCCATTTACTAAAGGCAAATCCACTTTGCACTACAAGTGGACAAGCAAGGAAGAAAAAAAAACTTGGCTTCTACAGGATTGGATGTTAAAACCATCAGTGCTTCCCTTCTGATTTTCAGCAACTATGCTTGTACTGCAGAGTGGCTTTGCCTTTACTAAACCCCACGCTAACTAATCATTTGGGGTGTACACAGCAGTGCAATTTGCTTAATGGGGACACTAGTTAGATTAACCTGTGTCCCCAAGAAAAGACATTGGTAGGGTTTTAACCTCACTTCCTGTTCAGCTGTGTGACAGGAAGTGAAGCCAATTTTAAGAAAAAGGGACACAAAGCCCAACCTAAAAACACTAGCAGGGGTTCTAACACTCAATTGGCTTCCCTCAAACACCCACAATTAGAATAAGATTTTATTGCGCTAGATTTAAGCACAGCGCTGTAAATCAGCACTTCAAGCCTGTCTACCAATACACCCCCCCCCCCACCCACAACAGGCCATGTTTGCAGGTTTTTCTTCATCTTGCACATGTGCTTTAAAATACAGTCTGGACAGCAATTCTTGATAAGATAAATCCACAAAACATGTCCTGTCGGGGGTATTTGAGGACTGGGGACCACTACATTAAAAAGGAAACAATACTTACCGCTCTGTCTTTCCTTTCCTGGTGATTAAACATGGCAGCAAACATTTCATGCATACACACCAGAAAAGAAGCTTAGACAAAAATTACACCTGATTGTTTAGGCCAAAACTATTTCAGCTGCAGCTGTCAAAATCCGTAGCATGAAAAAGTAACAAAAAACAAACTTCAAAATTTGAAAGTAATTTTATTGGTCAACAAAACAAGGAAAGCAAAAAAAAGAAAAACTCACGCACACACACAAACATAAATAAATGTAAAAAAAAAAAAATATACATAGGTTCATTTCAGACAGTAAACAGAATATGGTTTATGCTTTGGAAATAGACCCACAGACAGGATTGAAACAGTCACAACATCTTGAGAATTAGTTAGCAAAATGATGCAGCAGAGAAATACATCAACGTGGACATCATTAAATAAAACACATTGCCAAAAAAAAAACCTTGCTCAAAAACCATCTCTGTTTAGCAACGACATTCTTGCCAGCCTCTCAGGGCAGCTGGCAAGTGCTCTAAACATGCTTTTTATAACATGTGTGCTAATGAAGCAATTGAAAACACATGAACAAAGTTCAGTCTCCAGTTTGGGTGAACTTGTAAGTAGTTACAGAAAAAACGAAAGAAACTGCGCTAAAATTGACAAAGAAAAAAAAGGGGGAACAATGTGCTCACCCCAGGTGCTGCGATTTGCATGTAAACAATAGATACAAGAAATAAACATAAGAAAAAAATAAATCGTGCTACATTAAATGCAATAACAAACACAAATAAAAGTGAATGAACACAGATGTGTGTAAAAGGTTGGCTGGTAAATCGAGAAGTAACCCATGTGACATCACAGGGCATGATGGGAATGTGATGTCACATGGGTTAAGGTCACATGGTGGCATAACCACGCCCACGCCCAATGCCAATATAAGTCCGTGCCCACCGCTCTGTCGGCATTTCAGCGCCGGACCTCGCCGTGTCAACATTGAATGGAAGAAGAAGCCCGCGAGTGTCACCCCGCGGCGGAAGACAGCGACGAGAAGCCCGGGGTGGGATGTGCGACCCTCACCCCGGCCGAAAACTTCGAAGCCCGCTGCCCTCCCACACAGGCACAGAGCTTCGTGGTGAAGGGGGCAGCGGCGGAAGACGGCGACGAGAACCCCTCCGCGTCCAAGTCCGGGATGTGCGACCCTCACCCCGGCCGAAAACTTCGAAGCCCGCTGCCCTCCCACACAGGCACAGAGCTTCGTGGTGAAGGGGGCAGCGGCGGAAGACGGCGACGAGAACCCCTCCGCGTCCAAGTCCGGGATGTGCGACCCTCATCTCGGCAGAAAACGTCGAAGGGGGCGGCGGCAGAAGACGGCGACACAGCGACGAGAAGGCCTGGCCCCCGCGGAGCAGCCAGGCAGAAGCCGACAAAGCCCGCGGGTGGTGCCCCGCGGCGGAAGACAGCGACGAGAAGCCCGGAGAGTGGCGCCCTCCGGCGGAAGACGGCGAAAGAAGCCCTGGCCTCGGGAGGAGCCAAGCAGAAGCGGAGAAGCCCGAGGTGGGGCGACACCCCTGTTGTTCTCCGCTGTTTTTGGCCGCCCCCCGGATGTGAAAGAGCTTAATTTTGGGGTGGGGGCCCGGCCGAGCATGGCGGAGAGCATCGATGGGTGTCCCCCCCCCCGGCAGAAAACGGCTAGAAGACCGAGGAGTGGCGACGCCCCCGTTGTTCTCCGCCACGATGTACCCCATACTCATTCACATAGGGTGGGGGGCCAGAATCTGGGGCCCCCTTATTATAGGGGACTCTCAGATTCTGATAAGCCCCCCGCCCGCATACCCCGACAACCAACGGCCAGGGTTGTCGGGAAGAGGCTCTTGTCCCTTTCGACATGGGGACAAGAGTGCTTTGGGGTGGGGGGGCAGTGCCCCCCTCCCCCAAAGCACACACTCCCCCATGTCGAGGGCATGTGGTCTGGTACGGCTCAGGAGGGGGGGGGGGCGCTCGCTCGTCCCCACCCCCATTTCTGTCCGGCCAGACTGCGTGCCTGGGAGAAGGGTTTGGTCTGGATCTGAGGGGGAACCCCACGCCGTTTTTGGCGTGGGTTTAACCCCTTATGTTCCAGATCAAATCTAAGAGACTGTTGTGCACCTGGAGGGGGACCCCCACGCCGTTTTTTTTTTAAATTTGGTGTGGAGTTCCCCTTTATCCCGGGCCTGTCAGGGGGGGAATGCCTGCTCGTCTGTCCATACAATGTATGAACAGCGATCTGTCATTTCCCCTAGACAGTCCCACCCCCTTTACAGTTAGAACACACCCAGGTAACATAATCAACCCCTTCCTCACCCCTAGTGTTAACCCCTTCCCTGCCAGTGACATTTTTATAGTAAGCAATGCATTTGTATACCATTGCTCGCTAGAAAAATGCCAAAGCTCACAAAAATGTGTCCGCCACAATGTCGCAGTAGCCAGAAAAATCAATGATCGCCACCATTACTAGTAAAACAAAAATATATTCCTAAAAAACCCATAAGACCAACCCCTACTTATAACTTTTGCCCAAACCAATCAAACGCTTATTGCGATTTTTTGGAACCAAAAATATGTCGAAGAATACGTATCGGCCTAAACTGAGGGCAAAAAGTTTTTGAATATATTTTGGGGGAGATTTATTAGAGCAAACAGTAAAAAAGTTGTCTTTTTATTTACAAAATTGTCGCTATATTTTTGGTTCAAGCAAAAATAAGAAAAAACGCAGAGGTGATCAAATACCACCAAAAAAAAAATGTTGTTGGGGGAAAAAAGAGGACACCAAATTTGTTTGGGGGCCACGTCGCACAACCAGTGTTGAAATGCAAAAACTGGCCCCGTCAGTGACCAGTAATATGGTCTGGGGCTGAAGTGGTTACAAATTAAGAAAACACTAAAGTTAGCCCAATTTATGGTCTTAATGTGAAAGATGATGTTACACCGAGTAAATAGATACCCAACATGTCACGCTTTAATATTGCACACACTCATGGAATGGCGCCAAACTTCAGTACTTGAAAATACCCATAGGCAACACTTTTTTATTTATTTTCAGGATATCAGTTTAGATTTACAGAGGAGGTCTAGTGCTAAAAGTATTGCTCTCGCTCTAACGTACGCTATGATACCTCACATGTGGGGTTTGAACGGGGGTTAAATATGTGGGCGGGACTTACACATTTAAGGCCCGCCCACATATGGAAGCATGCTTCAAACCACACATGTGAGGTATCATAGCGTGCGTAAGAGCGAGAGGAATTATTTTAGCACTAGACCTCATCTGTAAATCTAAACTGGTAACCGGAAGAACAAAAAAAATGCTGCGTGTTCGCTTCTGACTGCGAGCTACTAAGGACAGGGGCGTTTAAATTATTATTATTTATGTTTGTTGCGTAAAAATTCTATAAGACCTCCCCTTCAGGTTGTAAAGCATCAGTTCAGGGGGACCAAAAAATAAATAAAACACCTCTAATGCTTTCATCCGCCATTGCAGATTTGATTCTGGTAATGCATTTCGAGTGAACTGGGCATGCTCGAACACTTAGAAAAATAAGCTGGGTGTTTGAGCCTGAAAATGACATGCATCTTTCTGAGCATGCTCAGAAAGCTTGTTTTTTGGCTTAGTAATTTAAGGACATCCTTAACAGGTGTAAGCAGTTACAAGTGCACACAAACTAGAGGCTGACATTTCTTCATGTGTTTCCAATTGGTTCATTAGCACACATGTTATAAAAAGCGTGGATAGTGCACGTGTCAGCTGCCCTCAGAGGGGGCAGATTTGCTGTCTGGAAGTAATGGCGGAGCGAAACAGAGATGTTTTGGAGCAAGTTTTGTTTTTTTGATGTTTTGTCTGCTGCATAATTTTGCTAAATGTTTCTCAAGATGTTAATGACTAATGTTTTAATCCTGTGGGTCTATCCTGTTATTTCAAAAGCATGATTTATTTTCCAATGACTGTGTGAAATAAACCTTGGTCTTTTTTGTTTTTATTTTTATTTTTATTTTTTGTGTGTTTATTTGTAATTTTTTGTTTTGCTTTCCTTGTTTTGTGGACCAATAAAATTACTTTCAAATTTTGAAGTTTGTTTTGTGATATTTTTTTCACGCTATGGATTTCAACCGCTGCAGCTGAAATAGTTTGGGCCTAAACCATCAAGTGTGATTTGTCTCTAAGCTCTTTCCTGGTGTGTATGCATGAAATGTTTAGTCACCAGAAAAGGAAGGACAAAGCGGTAAGTATTGTTTCCTAGAACTGATGTCCAGACTGTCTTTTTAAAGCACATGTGCAAGATGTAGGAAAACCTGCAAACAAGGCCTGTTTGGAGGGGGGGGGGTGGTGTATTGGTGGACAGGCGCTTGAAGTGCTGATTTACAGCGCTGTGCTTGAAACTAGCACAAGACAATCCTATTCTAATTGTGGGTTGTTTGAGGGAAGCCAAATTGAGTGTTAGAACCCCTGCTAGTGTTTTTAGGTTGGGCTTTGTGTCCCTTTTCTTATAATTGGCTTCACTTCCTGTCACACAGCTGAACAGGAAGTGAGGTTAAAACCCTACCAATGGTCTTTTCTTCGGGACACAGGTCAATCTAACTAGTGTCCCCATTAAGCAAATTGCACTGCTGTGTACACCCCAAATGATTAGTTACTTTGGGGTTTAGTAAAGGCAAAGCCGCTCTGCAGTAGAAGCGTAGGCAATGAAAATCAGAAGGGAAGCACTGATGGTTTTAACTTCCAATCCCGCCAAGTTTTTATTTTTCTTCCTTGCTTGTCCACTTGTAGTGCAAAGTGGATTTGCCTTTAGTAAATGGACCCCAAAGTCCAAGATCCATACTAATTTGGGGTGTACACAGCAAAATGCAATTTCCAAAATGGGAAACTATTTAGATTGATCTGTGTGTCCCCAACAAAACATCACTCAGGTTTTTCCCTCACTTCCTGTTTGGCTATGTGGCAGGAAGTGAATGAATTAAGTAGAAAGTGACAACATTTGTGAGGTGTCTTTACCCTATCAGGGGTGCAGGCATCCCCAACACAAACAAGAAAATTGTTGATTTAACATTGGGTGGTGTTTGTGGGGGTCCCTAACACACATTCATACATATTAGCAACGCTGGATCCTGGCCTATTGGCATGGTTATATTTTCTTAAGCCTCTCAATAAAATGATCTGAAATTTGGGGTTAAACTGGAACTATAATCACTTTTTTTTGTGTTCTTTCATTTTGGATAGAGTTGGGGGGGGGGGTTAGAAGCTCTGTCAGTTTATTTTGTATTATCCCTGTCCGTTTGGGGAGATTGGCCTTCACTTCCTGCCCCATAGCCAAACAGGAAGTGATCGAAAAACTAGGCAAATTAAGGGACTCCTGTGCCCCCGCCCCCCCCACAGAACTTGTGTGTGTCCCCTGAAAATTCCTGGGTGGGTCATAAAAAACAGGGTGTGGCCTTGACAGGAAGGGTGGGTCATTTTTCTATTAGGGGGTGCCAAAATTTGGTCAGGCCTAGGGCAGCACAAAACCTAAATATCCTACTGCATATTAGGGCTTATTTAGACAGGATCCGATTTACAGCATGTTTTTAGATTGTGGGAGGAAACCCACACAGGCACAGGGAGAACATGCAAACTCCAGGCAGATAGTGTCACGGGCGGGATTCGAACCAGCAACCCTTTTGCTGCTAGGTGAACATGCTACACACTACACCACTGTGCTGAACGAACATGATCGCAGCTGAAAGCATGAGATGTTTTTTTTTTTTTTTTTCAATTCCATGCTTTCCAGCCTGGAGGACAGATGTGGGGTCTAATTGACCCCGCCTCTCTCTATAAAGAGGACCTGTCACACACTAGTCCTATTACAAGGGATGTTTACATTCCTTGTAACAGGAAGAAAAGTGAAAAATAATACAAAAAAAGGGACAAACAAGTGTAAAAATGAAAATATTAAGTAAAAAAAATAAATAAATAAAAAAAAATTAATTTAAATGCTCCTGTCCCTAGTAGCTCGCACTCAGAAGCGAACACGCATGCAAGTCAAACCCACATATGTAAACACCCTTCAAACCCCACATGTGAGGTATCATAGCGTGCGTTAGAGTGAGAGCAAGAATTTTAGCACTAGACCTCCTCTGTAACTCAAAAGTGGTAACCTGAGAAAAAAAGTCAAGCGTCGCCTATGGAGATTTTTAATAACGAAGTTTAGCGCCATTCCATGAGTGTGCGCAATATGAAAGCGTGACAAGTTAGGTATCTATTTACTCGGTGTAATATCATCTTTCAACTTATCCCTAAAAATTGGGCTAGCTTTATGCTTTCTTATTTTGTCATTCATGAAACAGTTTTTTTTTTGAAAATATCTATATATATATATATATATATATATTAAAAAAAAGGGGATTGCCTTGGGAGGCTCAACGTGGCTCAACGTGAATGGCACTGCACTGACAAGCCGTTCACCTCTGCAGCCAAGGGTTCGGATCCCGGTCTCGGCTACATGTGAATTGAGTTTGGTGGTCTCAGCCCGGCTCCCAGTGGGTGTGCTATGCAAGGTACGCCTGTGCTTAGTATGGCCACCCCCCCCCCCAAAAAAAAACACCACACTTGCACGCACAGGAAATTGGTTTAACACACACGCACTTTGGCCATGAGGTCTCCTAAAATAAAGAGAGGCGAAGGACCTACAGGGCTGGCTGGGTGGGCTAGACGCCCTCATAAGGGGAGTCCCTCTGTCCCATCGGGCTCCCAAGTGGAGCAGGTAGGGTGGGGTGAGTGGGAGGCCCCCCCTCACACCCGCCATTGCCACCGGGGGCATGGAGGAGGATGGCGATATATATATACGTTAAAAAAATAACAAAAAAAATATAAAAATATATAATTTTTTGTATTTTTTTTTTTAAAAAGGGGGGGGGGGGTTGTCATCTGGAGCCCTGGGGATCTCCGGGCCACTGGGGACCTCCAGACCCCTAAAAAAAAACATTGGCCCTTTAATAACAAAAAATATGGGGGGTTGCCACCCGGGCCCTGGGGGCCTCTGGGCCCCTGGGGACCTCCGGACTGCTAAAAAAAATTAAATTCCAAAAATTGCCCTTTAATAAAAAATACTAAAAAAATAAACTAAAAAATATATATATAAAAAAAAAGAGGGGGGTTACCATCTGGGGCGCTGGGGGGCCTCCAGGCATCTGGGCACCTCCGGACCCCCGGGCCCCTTACAGGTGTACTGCCTGTACCCCCCTGATGGCGGCCCTGGGTGTAATGTCAGCATGTGAAAAATGACATTCTGAAGGAAAAAAGCTGTTTAAAACTGACTCGCGGCAATAATGAATTGTCAGCTCCTGGCAATTGCAGGAGAATTCATTCATAAAAAACACCAAAAAAAAAGCGTGGGGGTCCCCCCAAATTCAATAACCAGACCCTTTAGGTCTGGTATGGATATTAAGGGGAACCCCGCCGTCAATTTAAAAAAAAAAATGACGTGGGGTTCCCCCCAAATATCCATAACCAGACCCTTCAGGTCTGGTGTGGAATTTAAGGGGAACTCCACCCCAAATGTAAAAAAAAATGGCATGGAGTCCCCCCTAAAATCCACACCAGACCCCTTATCCGAGCACGTTGACCTGGCCGGCCGCAGAAAAGAGGGGGGGACAGAGCGCGCCCCCCCTCTCCTGAACCGCACCAGGCCACATGCCCTCAACATTGGGAGGGTGTTTTGGGGTAGCCCCCAAAACACCTTGTCCCCATGTTGATGAGGACAAGGGTCTCTTCCCCACAACCCTTGCCCGGTGGTTGTGGGGGTCTGCAGGCAGGAGGCTTATCGAAATCTGGAAGACCCCTTTAACAAAGGGGCCCCCCAGATCCCGGCCCCCCCCTGTGTGAAATGGTAATGGGGTACACTGTACCTCTACCATTTCACCAAAAAAAAAAAAGTGTCAAGGGTTAAAAACGACAAGAGCCGGTTTTTGACAAGTCCTTTATTATCTTCTTTCTTCTTCTTTCCTTGGGGTTTCTTCCTCCATCTTCTTCTTCCTCTGCTTCTGTCTTGGGTCTTCTATTCCCGCATCTTGCCCGGAATGTTCTTCCATCTTCTTCTCCTTCCGCTGTCCTTCTCGTCCGCATCTTCTTCTTGTTCTTCTTCGCCGGAGCCGCCGCTTCCAATTGAAATCCCCGCTGTCTGCCGGACCACGCCCCCCCTCTGACGCCACGGGCAAGCTCTTAGGAGTGTGCAGCAAGTGCGTCAGAGGGGGGCGTGGTCACATGTCAGAGGGCGGGCAATTCAATTGGAAGCGGCGACTCCGGCAAAGAAGAAGCCGCGCACAAGCTTCCAAATGAATTGCCCGCCCTCTGACATGTGACCACGCCCACCTCTGACGCACTTGCAGCACACTCCTAAGAGCTTGCCCGTGGCGTCAGAGGGGGGGCGTGGTCCGGCAGACAGCGGGGATTTCAATTGGAAGCGGCGACTCCGGCGAAGAAGAACCAGAAGAAGAAGATGCGGACGAGAAGGACAGCGGAAGGAGAAGAAGATGGAAGAACACGCCGGGCAAGATGCGGGAATAGAAGACCCAAGACAGAAGCAGAGGAAGAAGAAGAAGATGGAGGAAGAAACCCGAAGGAAAGAAGAAAGAAGATAATAAAGGACTTGTCAAAAACCGGCTCTTGTCGTTTTTAACCCTTTACATTTTTTTTTCTCGTGAAATGGTAGAGGTACAATGTACCCCATTACCATTTCACACAGGGGGGGCCGGGATCTGGGGGGCCCCTTTGTTAAAGGGGTCTTCCAGATTTCGATAAGCCTCCTGCCCGCAGACCCCCACAACCACCGGGCAAGGGTTGTGGGGAAGAGACCCTTGTCCTCATCAACATGGGGACAAGGTGTTTTGGGGGGTACCCCAAAACACCCTCCCAATGTTGAGGGCATGTGGCCTGGTGCGGTTCAGGAGAGGGGGGGGGCCGCGCTCTGTCCCCCCCTCTTTTCTGCGGCCGGCCAGGTCAACGTGCTCGGATAAGGGGGTCTGGTGTGGATTTTAGGGGGGACTCCACGCCATTTTTTTTTAAATTTGGGGTGGAGTTCCCCTTAAATTCCACACCAGACCTGAAGGGTCTGGTTATGGATATTTGGGGGGAACCCCACGTCATTTTTTTTTTTAAATTGACAGCGGGGTTCCCCTTAATATCCATCCCAGACCTAAAGGGTCTGGTTATTGAATTTGGGGGGACCCCCACGCTTTTTTTTTCGTTTTTTTTATGAATGAATTCTCCTGCAATTGCCGGGAGCCGACAATTCATTATTGCCGCGAGTCAGTTTTAAATGGCTTTTTTGCTTTGAAAAATGTCATTTTGTGCAGAGAGAGTTCTAACCACGGGAAACATGCGCTTTTTCACATGCTGACATTAGAGCCCCCCATAGTACGAAATTTAAAGAAAAATTACACTTTTATTGTTGCACTTTTAGCATTATTAAAATCACTGCTCCCGAAAAAACGGCCGTTTTAAAAAATAAAAAAAGCATTGATACATGTCCCCTGGGGCAGGACTGAGGTCCCCAAACACTTTTTAGGACAAAACTTGCAGATTAGCCTTTAAAATTCACAATTAAGATTTCCCCCATAGACTTATACAGGGAGTTCGGCGGCGGCTTTACTTATCAATTGCATCGCGCTGCTGTGCTATGCCGGTTCATGCGCCTAATTAAGGCTTCATCCAGCGCACGTATTAAGGCATGTACCGGCGCAGCGCAGCTTCAATAGTAAATCACCCCCATAGTGTTAATAAACATATACCAAATCAATGAACAAAAACAATGCAGTGAGTGTTAATCGTTTGACTCAACTAGATTGCTAACACTTATCATTATGTGTCCATATTGACCATGAGCAACAACATATCATTAAATTACTAGCCCATTGAGCATGCTCAGAGACATCCAAGTGATTTTCACCCACAAAAAGCAACCTCAAAAATTCTAAGTGCCTGGGCATGCTCAGTTCAGCAGACATGCAGAAACATAAACAAAGCTGCAATCGCGGCTGAAAGCATGAGATCTGTGTTTTTTTTCATCCTACCCACATATTGTAGCCCACAGAGGCACTGCAGTAGGTAGACTACACCTAAAGTAGAACATGTGATGAATGGTTCATTCCTAAATCTAACCAAAGTGCTAGTTGATATAAAGCTATTAGTCCTCCTAGTCCTACACCCATTAATGGAGCAAACTTGACATTTTCTACACTGATAGTACCCAGTGAGGTGTTGAAAAAAACTGGGTCTCCCCAAAGAGGGATTAAGGACATTAGAGGCTAACTTATCACTTAGGGAAGGAGCTCCTATAAAGACCACTTAAGGTTTGCTAGGCAAAATTGTACGCAGAACACGATCAGTACCAAAAATATGACAATGTATTTGTATCAGATTTTTTATATTAAAATGTGGTGTAGAAAAGTTGGTAATAAAGGGAACAGTGAGAGGGGTATCTCTCCTGTAATCTGGGGGTCTATTACTCAGTAGATCTGCCTTCTCCATCTGGGCAACCTTGCCCAGAGTGACCTGCAACGACTCCAAAGAATAACCTTTTTCAACAAGCCTTTTAGTGAAAACATCTGCTTGTGTCAAGAACTCATTAAGCTCAGTGCAATCTACCCCCCCCATAACAGAAATCCTCAGGTCCAAAAAATTGATCTCCACAAGATTTGCCTCATGGTTTAAGTGAGTCCCCCTGTTGTTGGTATTTACATAACCCATAAATTCAGAGGGGATGACTCCCACCCCTGTTTTGGGATGATTGTTCTATTGTAACGTAGACAACCTTTCATGTCCCTTCAAAACCAGTATTCCTTTTTGTTCTTCTCGCTGTCCTTGAAAAAATGTCCCATTTCTTTAAAGTGTAGGAAGACTGAGTAGTTGTTTTGTCTCCCCAGTGTACAGGGATATGCATTTCTCAGTACAGTAGACTGTATATAGCATGTTAGTTTTCTTGTGTTCGGGTGTTTTTTGATGTACAAAGTCTGTTTGTTTGTTTGTTGGACTTGAAAAACATGAAATGCAAAGCTTGTTAAAGTTTTTATTTAACTCCAACCACATTTGGAATGGCTATATTACTTTATGTGTTCTGCTCCTCTCCTCTGTTCAGTGGTCCCATGTTTATGCTTGACTTGATGGATGTTTTAAACCCCAAAACCCCAAGTTAAGTATCCAAAATGTTTTCAAACGCTTCTAAATGTTTGTTGTTACCATCTTAACCTGGTGTTGCAAATATCCAACTCTCGGTTTTAGTGGGTGGTGTGATTCAAAAAGTAGATGCTAGTCTGTGTGGCTAGATTTATTTTTCTCAGCTTTTGCTATTTTAGCATGCAATTTTAAATTCAAAGAGAATATTTCAATTTGCCAGAATAATTTTGCAACCAATGAACCAGCAACCCATATAATGACAGCCTGAATACTAATAGCGATACTTAACCACTTCAATACCATGCACTTTCGCCCCTTCCTGCCCAGGACAGTTTTGAGCTTTCAGCGTTGTCGCATTTTGAATGTCAATTGCACAGTCATGCAACACTGTACCCAAACTAAATTACTATGATTTTCTTCCCACAAATAGAGATTTCTTTTGGTGGTATTTGATCACCTCTGCGGTTATTATTTTTTGCTAAACAAACTAAAAAACATTTTTGAAAAAAAATTAAGTTTTTCCTTTTTTCTGTTATAAAGTTTAGCTTTCTCCTTCACTGATTGGCACTGATGAGTAGGCACTGATGGGCACTGATGAGGTGGCACCGATGGGCACTGATGATTTGGCACTGATGGGCACTGATAGGCAGCAGTGTTGGGCACTGATTGGCACAGGTGGCATTGATGGACACTAATAGATGGCACTGTTGGGCAGCACTGATTGGGCAGGTACTGGACAGGTTTTAATGCTGGGAACTGATTGGTACTGTGATGGACACTGATTGGCATTATGGTGGGCACTGATTTGCACTGTGGTGGGAACTGATTGGCATTTTATTGGGCACTGAGAGGGGGTTATGATGGGGCACAGACTGGGCACCGATTGGCAGCTGATGGGTACAATTGATGGGGGCTGTGCTGATAATCAATGTGCTGATTATCAGCACAGATCAGCTCTCCCTGTCAGCGCAAACAGAGGAATGACGTTTACCGGCACTTCCTGGTTCACGCTGTGATCATCTGTGATTGGTCACAGCTGATCACGTGGTAAGAAGCCTCTGTCAGAGGCTTCTTACCACAATCAGAGATGGGTTGTGTCAGACTGACAGGCTGCACTCGCTATGGCTGCACTGCGCGCCCCCACAGGCAGGTGCCGGCATGTTATCCTGCTGGACGTCATATGACGCTCACTCAGGATTACAGAACCACTCCTGCCTGTCATTCTGCATATGGCGGGCAGGAAGTGTTTAAACCATGCAATATACACTGCTCAAATTTTTTTCAAAGAAACACTTTAAAAACACATCAGATCTCAATGGTGGAAAAATATCATGCTGGATATCTATACTGATATGGACTGGGTAAATTGTTAGAAATGAAAAGATGCCCCATAGTTTGATGGAAATTAAAATACTCAACCTACATAGGGCTGAATTCAAAGACACCCCGAAAAACAAAGTGAAAAAATGATGCAGCAGGCTAGTCTGTTTTGCTGAAATTTAATTGCAGCAACTCAAAATGGTACTTAGTAGTTTGTATGGCCCCCACGTGCTTGTATGCATGCCTGACAACATCGGGGCATGTTCCTTATGAGACAACGAATGATGTCCTAGGGTATTTCCTCCCAGATCTGTGACAGGGCATCACTAAGCTCCTGAACAGGCTGAGGTGCAATCTGGCGGCGTTGGATGGACCGAAAGATAATGTCCCAGAGGTTGTTCTATTGGATTTAGTTTGGGCGAGCGTGGGGGCCATCAATTACTTCATCCTCCAGGAATTGGCTGCATAATCTTGCCACATGAGGCAGGGCATTGTTGTGCACCAGAAGGAAACTTGGATCCACTGCACCAGTGTAGGGTCTGACAATGGGTCCAAGGATTTCATCCTGATACCTAATGGCAGACCTGCCAGTTTAGCAAATGCCAATCGAGCTCTATGGTACCGGGCAGTGAGCACAGGGCCCACTAGAGGATGTCGGGCCCTCAGTGCACGCTCATGAAGTCTGTTTCTGATTGTCTGGTCAGAGACATTCAAACCAGTGGCCGGCTGGAGGTAAATTTGTAGGGTTCTGGCAGTGCTTATCCTGTTCCTCCTTGCACAAAGGAGCAGATACCAGTCCTGCTGATGGGTTAATGATCTTTTACAGTCCTGTCTAGCTCTCCTAGAGTAACTGCCTGTCTCCTGGAATTTCCTCCATGCTCTTGAGACTGTGCTGGGGGACAAAACAAATAGCAAGTATTGATGAGCCATCCTGGAGGAGTTGGACTGCCTGTGCAACCTATAGGGTCCAGATATCACCTCATGCTACCAGTAGTGACACTGACCCTAGCCAAATAAAAAACAAGTGAAAAACAGTCAGAAAAGTAGGGAACCAATGTCAGTGGCCTCCACCTGTAAAACCATTCCTGTTTTGGAGGTTTGCTCATTGTTGCCCATCTAGTGCATTTAATTTGCACCAAAGCAGCTGAAACTGATTAACGACCCCCACTCCTTAACTGACCACATCAATATACCAGGAGTTTAATTGACATGATGCTATACTTACAAAAATGTTCCTTTTTTTGAGCAGTGCATATTCATCCTATGCTTATTCATTAAGGAATAGTTCACTGTTAATTGAAAAAAAAAAAAACATACACGGGTATTGTTGACTTAAATAAAGATTGCTTTCCTTTGGATGCTGCACTTATCACTGAGTTCTAGACAAAAGTTAGGCAACTCCCTAAGGTAAGAAAGTTCCTTAGGTCAAGTGCTCACAGGGTTCCAGTGAAAGTTCAGTTCTTGGAAACATCAGTTCTGAAGACTGCATTTTTTTATCTATAAGGAAGTAAATTCCACTGAGCATCAACATTTTAATAAAACTGAGGACAATGCTTCTCTGCACAGGCAGAATCTCAAATATATAATAATAAAAAAAAACAAGGAGCAATGGTAATGTGGTATTCATGACAAAGTCAAAGGATTGCAAATTATAACTTTGTGTCACCTAATTCAAGCATGATATTTCTTTTATCGTCAGCCACCATATTCTTTAATTTCTCGGGAGCTCCAGCAGTGAGAACTCTCTTACATGGTTCTCAGCTAAATTTCCTGTCATCGTGGTGTCTCACTCATCTTGCTAAAACAGTAATGCGTACACACGATAATTTTTTGTGATGTAAAAAACGTTGTTTTTTCTCACGAAACAAAACAACGTTTTTTTAAACTTAATTTAAAAAAACGATGTTGCCTACATCGTTTTCTGAAAATGCTCTTGCAAAGCGCGGTTAAGTAAGACACTTTCGACGGCACTCTGTTTCATTGAAGCACCCGTCTCATAACTTTCTTCTGAGCATGCGCAGGTTTAAAAACGTTGTTTTAAACGTCGTTTTGCCCACACACGATCATTTTTTGTGAAACAAAAGATGACATTCTGAAAAACGACATATAAAATTCAAGCATGTTCGAATTTTTTTTTTGTCGTTTTTTTTGGAGACATAAAACAACGTTTTGCCCACACACGATCATTTTAAATGACGCTTTACACTCAAAAGGGTTGAGCCTCTTCACTTAGCAAAGTGAATGCTCACTTGGCTTATTAGAGTAAATATGGCAAAGCTGTGTTCACTTTTAATACCCAATCGTGTGACAAGGAAAATCATGAAGTTGGTTAGGGCATATAACCGCTTTAAAGGGACACTAAATTTAGGACTTTTTTTTTTTTTAAATAACAAACATGTTATACTTACCTCCACTGTGCAGTTCGTGGCCCGGAAAGCTGTCTTCTGGGGTTCATTTGGCGGCTGTCTGGGATCCTCCTCGCAAAAGCTTTCCATCTTCATGTGAGGGAGCTCGCACGGTGGAAAGCTTTTGTGAGCGCGCTCCCGTGATACAGCGGCGGCCATAGCCACCGACTGTATCACTCGGCTCCGCCCCCCGGCGCACCGCGTCATACGCTGTGATTGACAGCAGCGCCAGCCAATGGCTGCACTGCTATCAATCCGCCCAGCCTAGCCACCAATGGCCAGGCTGGGAACCGAAGAGGATGACGTGGACGCACCCGGGAGTTTCGAACGGTAAGGTAAGTAAAACGGGGACTCGAGGGGGGGGGGGCGGTGCTGTGAGATGTTTTTTTACCTTAATGCATAGGATGCATTAAGGTAAAAAAAACTTTTACCTTTACAACCCCTTTAATGTACCAATGACTACATTTTCCTAAAACAATTTTTTCAGTTACCTAAAATTGTATAACAGGCAGGAATTCACTTATTAACCCCTAATAACCAAAGGCAGTATGTCCATGGTCTATTCTGAAAATTGTTCCCCCAAAAAAGTACACAGATTCCCTACCTAAGCTACCTTCCAGGATACCTGCTCCTACACATTCTTGTATCAGAATAATATTAACCAATTACCTCTGTCTTGGACATACTGTACACTCAGCAGAGTACTGTGCCACTCAGCAGAGTGCTATGATTGGAAAGTGAGCCAACATGTTAAAGCAGTCTAAGTAGCCTGCTTTATTGATGTTCTTGTTGTTTCCTTTATTTTTCTTTTTTTCTGTTTTGTTAGGGTTAAGGCTAGGTCTGAAGAAATGGTTAATTTTGAGTCAAATGTTCTTTCACGTAAGAAACACCATTTGAACAAATTATAAATGTTACCAGAACAATTGATCCATTGAGCTGATTTCTGTTGGACAAATTATCTTTTTACATTGATGCTTTTTTAGTCAATCAACTGTACACAATGCATTTTTTCTATTCGCTTTTTTTTTCTTATCTGATTTCATTGTATGGTAGTTTTCTGAATAAAAAATATATTTTCGGTAAATGTTTTTGGAAAGATGGTTTACATGAAAGTCTGGCAAGCTTTGTCTCATATTTATAGGTACATTTCTTTGAAAGAATTGTTAAAGCTAGGGTAGAGTCGGCTAGTGATAGGGTGAGGCCGCGTACACACGTACGAGAACCTCGTTGGGCTAAACTCATCGTTGCGCCCGACGAGGTTCTCGGCCGGCCGTCGAGTTCGTCGACCAGGCTGTCGAAAAAGGCATTGAGCCATTAGTCCCGATGGCCCATCGAGGAAATAGAGAACCTGCTCTCTATTTTGGCTCGACGCCTTGCTCGACAGTTTTCTTGGCGAAAACGTACACACAATCGAGCTTCTCGGCAGAATATGGATCCCAGCGAGCTTCTCGCTGGATTCTGCCGAGAAGCTCGGACGTGTGTACGGGGCCTCAGGGTTATGGACACATTTGTTTGTCTTTTTGTCTTGATTAAAAGCTAAAAGTTGTCCATTGCTTTTTGGTCTTATTAGTTATATAAATATATCAAATGCAAGTGGGAAGCGTGTTTGTGAGCAGTTTTAAATAATTATTTATCACTCGCTCCCTTGGGGGAGTGTCCCTGACAGCCAGGCCACTATATAAGGGGCTGGGTGTCATTCAGACTGGCAAGACCTTAGTAGGAATGAGAGCAAAATTAGCTCAGTATCAGATCATGAGCAGCCCAGTAGCAAATAAACATGTATGTTGTACTTGCTTGACAAATGCTTGACAAATATATTTTCTTTAAATTTCTAAAACCAGATCTATGGCCAGGATATGGACAGCAAAGTATTTAAATATTCCTAACAAGCAGTACATGAGCTTTAAAACAAGCCCTCACTTTAGCCAAAGCCACCACCTGCCTCAAATGTGGACGGACTGTGCTTCTTTTGGAGCAAGATCCATCCATCTACCTTTCCTTTTTAGCCACATGCTATGCGGAGTTCCATACAAATGCTGAAAGGGGCCCCAGTGTCTTACTGGGTCCCCAGCTACACTAAGAATGATCCCAGGCTGGGTGCCGCTCGGTGGGGGATTGGCTTGAGGAGAACCCGGAGGCAGGAGATCCAAAAGGGCTGTAACGAACCATCAGGGTTCCGGTGACCGGGAGATTGACAGGTGCATCTTAGACTGTCAACGGGTGACTCTGACTGAACTTATTGGGAGGATTCGCTCAAGAATCCATTTAGCTCACTCAAGTACTAGGTCTGTGGCAGAGGCCCGAGACAGGCCTGTGGCAGAGGTCTGTTCCTCCCAGCAATCTGTGACATTCCGGCTGCCAGGCTTGTGGCAGGAGTCTGTCCGGAGGTGCTTCACCCACTCTGGCTAGAGTGGCGATGAACCGTGCTACTGATGAAAGCAGGCTTGCTTTCCATAACTAACTGGGCCTGATACTGCAAATGTTCTTCTTCTGCTTCATCAACCTGTTCTATCCCACTTCGTGTTGATGTTGGCCGTGTTGGGCCTTGGAAATAAAGCATTTGAAAACTTCATTGCTGACTGGACATTCGCTCACTGCTTCCACTCACCCCTAGACAACATAACAGGATAACTTAAAACGCCGATCCCAAAAACATGTATATATCTAGATATAGATATATAGATATACTGTGTATATATATATATATATATATATATATATATATATATATATATATATATATATATATATATATATATATATATATATATATATATATATATAGATAGATAGATAGATAGATAGATAGATAGATAGATAGATAGATAGATAGATAGATAGATAGAGATATATAAAGCGCCCCCTCCGCTAAGTACACACACACATATGAGTATAAACACATGCTGTTTATGAAAATGTCAGTTGCACTTTACATGTTATATATCACAACATATATCATAACAATAATTCCAGGGCCATCTAAATTGATCACTTTTAAATTGTTGCCTATAGACACGTTTCTGTACCAAAGCTTCTTGCCATTTCACTAGCATGTGCAATTTTAAGACTTGACATGTTTTGTATCGAATTACAGTACTTAATGTTATTGTATTTTTACTGAAAATATGTGTTTGATAAACCGTTGTTTTAAAACCATGTGACATAAAAAATTGGAACCACTACCATTCTATTCTTCAGGGCTACTGCTTTCAAGTATTATATAATGATTGGGACTTTTAACTAATTTTCAGGCCTGAAATGTGTATTTATTGTGTGTGTGAAAAGGGCTCTGGCAGTGAAAATCTTGCTTGTTAAAGTGATATTAAAGTCTTGTTTTTTTTTCTATTAAAATATGAAACTTGTTATACTTACCTGCTCTGTGCAGTGGTTTTGCACAGAGCAGTCCAGATTCTCCTCTTCTTGGGTCCCTCATTGGCGCTCCTGGCCCCTCCCATCTGCCGATTTCCCCCACAGCAAGCGGCTTGCTATGGGGCAAACGAGCCAAGCCGCAACTCTGTGTGTCCATTCAGACACAGAGCAGTGGTTCGGCAGCCACGTTTCCATCAATGGTGCCACTGCTGTGTCTCAGCCATTCAGAAGGGAGAGCCTCGGACTGCTGAGGCACTCGTGCACATTGCTGCATTGAAATGAGGCTCAGGTTAGTATTAGGGGGGCTGAGGTGGCTGCTGCAAACAGAAATGCATTAAGATAAAAAACCTTTTGACTTTAGAACCACTTTAAGATATAAATATTTGAATGTTCACAGCCTGGCCACAGTTACACTTTAAGGTAAATTTAAACAATTGAGCAGCTTTAAAAAAACAGCAACAACACCACAGGTAGCAATTTTCTAATTTTGATGCATTACTATATGTATATTCAATAACACTAAAAAATGTTAGTAAATAAATTACAATTATTTTTTGCTACTTATTATTATTATTATAATTTTTTTTTTAAGGTGATTAAACATTATTAAACTATACCTAAAGCCAACATTTTTTTTTTTCATATTGGATAGTTTAAGGGAGGGTTAAAACTGTGGTGAACTTTTTTCTTTGCCATCTGTGTCTAGGGAAAATCCCTCTCAGAGAGTTGTAAAGGTGAGGCCGCGTACACACGACCAGTTTCCTGGACAGAATCAGGGCTTTTTTTCAGGGGGAACTCGGGGGAACTCAGTTCCACCACCTTTGGCTCAGTCCCTTTGGTGCCTGCTCACCACAATTACTTGTAAACACAGAAGTCTGGTTTCTGTGTTTACAAGTGACAGCTCTGCACTTTGTGTAACCCCCCTGAACTCTGCACTCTGTATGTAATGCAATTCTGGTATTTAATGCCCCTTTAAGACCCTTCTACTGTTTGTGAAATCTGAACGGGGTCGTGGTTGAGTTCCTGCACCTATTTTATGAGAAAAAAAGCTCTGGACAGAATCCATCAAGAAACTTAGTGGCAGAGCTTTTTTGCAGAGGAAAATGGTCGTGTGTATGCTTTTCGTCGAGAAAACTGTAGAGGAACTCGACGAGGAAAAAAGAGAGCAAGTTCTTTTTTTCCTCGACGGGAGTCATCGTGTTCCTCGTCGGGCTGGTTTTCCATGAGAAACACGTTGGTGTCAGTGGCGGCCCGCCCATATGGGCGCACGGGCGCCGCCCCCCCTCCCGCAGTCACAAAAAAAAAAAAGAATTAAAAAAAAAAAAAAAAACGGGCCCTTTAAGAACTTTTATTCGGCTAAAATGTCATTTTGACATTTTAGCCGAAGTTCTGGCGGCCGTCTATAGAGGGCGCTGCAGCGCCACCCCCTCTCGCAAGTAACACACTTTCAATGCTATGCATTGGACGTGTGTTACTGTTGCCAGCTGCCTGGTCTATTCGTAAAACCGGACATGGGACGCCGGTTACCCGAATAGCGACAGCTGGTTGGCTGAGGGGAACTGCCTATCAAAGCCAGTGGCTCTGATAGGCTTTTCCAGTCCCGCCCTCCGGCTCTCGGAAGTCTATGCTCGGTGCGCAGGCAATCTGCGGTCCTTGCATTAGACTGACAGCCGTTTCAGCCAATCAGGTTCCCGGATTCTGGTTTTCAGGAACCTGATTGGCTGAAGCTTCTCCAGGGCGGCAGAAGACATCGAGGGAGGACATGGAAGCATCAGGTAAGTGATTTTTTTACAGGGAAAGGGGCAGCATGGGGCACAGTGGCAGCATGGGGCACAGTAGAAGCATGGGGCACAGTGGCATCATGGGGCACAGAGGCGACAATGAGCACAGTGGCATGGGGCACAGTGGTGACAATTGATGGCACAGTGACTGAATATGATGGCATGGCAGAGAGGTGACAATTGATGGCACAGTGACTGCATTTGATGGCATGGCAGAGAGGTGACAATTGATGGCACAGTGACTGCGTTTGATGGCATGGCACAGTGGTGACAATTGATGGCACAGTGACTGCGTTTGATGGCATGGCACAGTGGTGACAATTGATGGCACAGTGGTGGCGTTTGATGGCATGGCACAGTGGTGACAATTGATTGCACAGTGACTGCATTTGATGGCATGGCACAGTGGTGACAATTGATGGGCACAGTAGCTGCTTTTGATGGCATGGCACATTGGTGACAATTGATGGCACAGTGGTGGCGTTTGATGGCATGGCACAATTAGTGACACAAGTGGTGACAATTGATGGCACAGTGACTGCAAATGATGGCATAGCACATTGGTGACAATTGATGGCACAGTGACTGCATATGATGGCATGGCACATTGGTGACAATTGATGGGCACAGTAGCTGCATTTGATGGCATGGCACAGTGGTGACAATTGATGGCACAGTGGCTGCATTTGATGGCATGGCACAGTGGTGACAATTGATGGCACAGTGGCTGCATTTGGTGGCATGGCACAGTGGCTACATTTGGTGGCATGGCACAGTGGCTGCATGTGATGGGCACAGTGAGGCTGCAATATTTTTTTTTTCGTTTGCGCCCCCCCAAAAATTTTGAGCACCAGCCGCCACTGGTTGGTGTGTATGCTTAGAAACCTGCGCACCTTCGGTAAAAGTAGCATTTGTAATGGAAATAGCACATTTGTCACGCTGTAACAGACTGAAAAGTGCAAATTGTCTCTTACCAAACTTTTACCTAACACGCAGTAACATGAGATTAGCAAAAGCAGCCCCAAGGGTTGTGCCAGTGGAATGGAACTTCCCCTGCCATTGTATGTGTTGAAGTCACCGAGTTTAAGAACGACGAGATTTGGTCTTGACAGTGTGTACGCAAAGACAGCTTGTCAAGTTTCTCGACAAGCCTAACAAGGAACTCGTCGAGGAAAACGATGTTTCATTTATGACAAGTTCCTCGGTCGTGTGTACGAGGCCAAACACGTATCCCTATTGTAAGATTTTCCCTCTATTTCTAGTCTGATGGAAGATAAAACATTGGATGTACCCTCATTTTAATTCTTATGACATTTTAAGACAATAAGGCTACATTCACATGGGCATAGATGGGTGGCCAGGGGCTGCCACTGGTGAGATTCAGTAAATTCTTGCTGGCGGATCTAAACACTGCATGCACACAGTGCGAACAGCAACAGCTATCTGATTTGCACTCTATATAAATCAATGTTTGACTCCACTGCTGTTCGTGTGTAACCGATCTTCTGAGAATTTACCTGTATGTATAGCCTTCAACTGATCCTGAATGCAGACAGTGTACATCCAGGGACAGTATTTCTGAGTTTCTGGACACACACCAACTGATCACAGTTAATCAACTAGTTTGTATGCACAGAGTGCAGATGCGTCCCGAGGTGGCTTTTAGATGCCTCTGAATGCAGCAGACTATCTGCTCTCCCACTGCCCATGTAAATGTAGTCTGATAGAGAGTGATCATCCCCAACAGGAACAGAAAGCAGAGTAGAGTAAGAATCATTTAATGTTCCAGTAAGTTTTTATTTCTATCTGCAAAGCCATTGAGGAGATTCCCCCCACACCCTCCCTGTCCCTGTAATACCTAAAAAAAAAAGGGATGTGGTAGTCACCAGGAAAGAAAAGCACCGAAGGCAATAAAAACATTATCAGAAGTTTCAAGTTCCTCTCTTGTACAAAATGTGTTTTTACATTTGTCTATGTCACCATTAGAAAGGTTTCTCATCACTTACTGCTTCAAGACTCTTATGCCTTGTACACACAATCCTTTTTTTTGATTAAAAAAGTCAGACGGAATTTTTTCATTGGATATTCCGACCGTATGTGGGTCCCATCTGACTTTTTTTCCATCAGAGTTTAGAAACAGAACAGGTTTTATTTTTTTCCGATGGAAAAAAATCGCATCGGAAATTCCGATCGTCTGGGTGGAACTCCGACGGAGGAAAAAACACGCATGCTCAGAATCAAGTCAACGCATGCTAGGAAGCATTGAACGTCATTTTTCTCGGCTCGTCGTAGTGTTTTACATCACCGCATTTTGGATGGTCATAATTTGGTCTGACAGTGTGTATGCAAGACAGCTTGAACGGAATTCCGACGGAAAACTCCATTGGATTTTATCCCATCGGAAATTACGATCATGTGTACAGGGCATAACCCAGCTATTCTCAACAGGGTTCCATGAAATCCTAGGGTACCTCAAAGTGTTCCTTGAGCTGTGGCTGATTGGCCTCCCATTTGATGGTGTTAGCATCAAATGGGATTTCCAGGGAAATGTCACTTGGTAAAATTAGCTCCAAGACACCAATGATCTTAGCTGTCTGCAAGGCTTTCTTTCTTTTTACTAGCCATCAATGTAAGAGACTTATTTTCCATTGACCCCCAAAAATTGATTTTAGTAAGGGTTCCCCAAGACATGAAATTTAATTTAGGGTTTCCTCTGGGTAAAAACTTTAAGAATCACTGCTCTATCCAAAACAAACCCATTTTGAATGAAGTTAAGCTCTAGGGAGTATATTGGCTGTACTCTTCATTCAAACTGAATATGGTACTACTCATGGAAGGAAATGTAGCTTTGATGTTCTATTATGCATCAATATAACAGTTTGATAACAATTATTGTTCTTTAACAAACAAACCAACATTCCCAATAAATAATTATGCTACCAAAAGTTGCGTGTACTGAATATTTAATTGACAGCGCTATATAAGTACCTAAATAATAATTACTCCTGTTTCTTCTTGCTGAAGGCTGCCATTTTGTTGAAGCCCAGAGCATTGACTTCCTTGCTGGAAACTCTCCTCCTCTCCTCAGTCTCAAAAACGATATGTCACTTTCTTCAGTACATTTCTACCCTTGATTGTATGTCTTGGCTCAGTAAGAAATGCTGACATAAGCTTTACAGTGCTGAAGTTCAGAGGCTGCCTATGTGAGAGAAGGAGAGAATGGCATGGTGATAAGATAAGGCCGTATCAATGTAATTTTAACTCCTTTGTGTCTCCCTGGCAGAAGAGTTTGTCCTGTCACCTCTCCTGCTTTTAATTTCTCTCTTCCTAATTTGTGTTCCCTCTGCACAGGCTGTGTCACTCCTGTTGCTTTCTTCCCCCATCAGCAATGGTAAATCCTAAAGCTGTCAGCTGATCGACCTCTAGTGGTTCTGTATGTATGCAAAGTGGCCACAATAGAAAGCAACTGAGCATGTGCAGAGCAGGGTGAGACAGGGCATTACTGGATTTTAAACAGTATAGGCACTTATTTTTTTAATGTTTTAGGCTTCATTTCCATGGACGTTTTTTAGCCTTTTTTACAGCTTAAAAACGCCTGTCCCTGTTTTTATTTTTTTATTTATTTTTATTAAAATTTTTTGAGCTGGAGCTCAAAAAATGCCGCGGTAGCTTTTTTTAGCGTTTTTGCACGTTTTGAGCGATTTTGCGCATTTTTGAGTACGTTTTTTTTGCGTTTTTTAACGTCTGGCGTTTTTACAGCTCTAACGCTGGAGCTTCAGAACGCACTGGTCCTGGTTTTTTTTTTTTGCAGCTTAAAAACGTCTCAGCCATCTACAGTTTAAAAACGTCATGGTGGGCATGAGACCATAGACTAACATGGAGAGCCATTTTTAAGCTGCAAAAAACGCTCAGAAAAGTGGCTGTAAAAACGTCCATGGAAATGAAGCCTTAAATAGCTATACCTGGTAAATGGGCCAGCCTAAAGTCATTTATCAGGATTTAATTTACTGACAAAAGTTCTATGGTAAACAGTAAAAACTGAACATATTTTCCCAGAGTAGTGTGGGAAGGATTCAAATATCTGGGGGAGGAGGGGGGGGGGGTTATACCCATTTGGACAATATCCATTCACTTTCTTTCTCTGAAACACAACAGAAAGTGAGACAAATGGGTTGATTTACTAAAAGCAAAAAAAATGTACACCAGAGCTGAATGAATGTGGTAAGATTCAGCTTTGCAAAGAATGCCCAATCATGTGCAAGGAAAATAAAGAACAGCATTTTGCTTGCACATGATTGCAGTGACACTTCTTGCTGTCCAAGAAACAAGGTTGGCAGGAGACAGAAAGTGAAAGTGCATGTCCAAAAATGGGGACATACGTATCAACAAAATCCTAACAATGTTTCTAACACGTTCTTATTCTACCGAAATCTACAAAAAGTTTTGGCTAGAGTTTCATTGCAATGTAAAGCAATCTTTGTCTTTCCTAAATATTATTGTATGTTTCATGAATCTATGTAATAACAGAAACCTACAATGTGATCTGTTTTTTAGATAGAGTGGAAGCTGTAAGAGACCTGATTCTGGTGAATTTACTTCCCTTAATTTCCAATTCGAACACATCTATGATCTGTATTGCACCTCCATGGAGTACCCCAGAGACCATCTCTATTGTTAGAGACTTTGATGCCATTGCAAATACGCTGCGGGATCCATTGGATGTTACTCAGGATGACACACGAGCTGTCAAAAGGGTGTTATGGAAAAAAGAAAAGACCAGTGAGGCTATTGGAGCATATTACTGTGAATGGAAATTTCGAGATACAGTAACCAGGATACGGACGATGAAGATGTCAGCACAAGGTAAAATGCACACATACCACATCATTGCCTGATCTGTCTGTTTTTATTAAATTGTATTCCTGCTTTTTCTGGCAAATTTGAAAAAAAAAAACTCTATATGGTTTTTTTTGTGTTTTGTGTTTCCACCCACACAGTTTTAAGAATTCTCACCTTTTTGTTTTTTCTCAAGCGCAGGTCTCATGGCTGACTATAAGTATTTTTTGAACTAGGCTAAATTGAGTCTGTCCTTACAATGGAGGAGCCCAGCTTCCAGCTCAGTCTTTGAATTTAGTTTACAACAATAATGAGATCTGCCAGCACAGTACGTACAGGGTTATCCACCTGAGCTCTGGAAGATTTACCCTTTCATGACCAGGCCACTTTTTTTGCGATATGGCATTGCATTGCTTTAACTGACAATAGCGCAGTCATGCAACTCTATACCCAAATTGATATCATTTTTTCCCCACAAATAGAGCTTTCTTTTGGTGGTATCTGATAACCACCACATTTTATTTATTTTTTCTCTATAAACAAAAAAGGCCGACAATGAACTACATTTTTTAAATACCAATAAGCCCATATTGATTGGTTTACATCAGTGATGGCAAACCTTGGCACCCCAGATGTTTTGGAACTACATTTCCCATGATGCTCAACTACACTGCAGAGTGCATGAGCATCATGGTAAATGTAGTTCCAAAACATCTGGAGTGCCGAGGTTCGCCATCACTGGTTTACATGAATGGTATAGCATCTACAAACTATGGGATACACTTATGGATTTGTTTTTTTAATGCTAGTAATGACAGGAATGTGAATGAATGAATGAATGACTTGTATAGCGCAACGCATGCGAACTGAATCGCCTCTGGGCGCTTTTTCCAGCCAGTGTCTGCTTGGCTGGTCATTTTTACCCCGTAGGATCTTGACACGCTAGGGACACACAGTCATACATACATATATACTGGGCCAATTTTTTGGACGAGATCCAATTTACCTACCAGCATGTCTTTGGAGTGTGGGAGGAAACCGGAGTACCCGGAGGACACCCACGCAGACACAGGGAGAACATGCAAACTCCAGGCAGATGGTGTCGTGGTCAGGATTCAAACCAACGACCCTATTGCTGCTAGGCAAAAGTGCTACTCACTGCACCACTGTGCTGCCCACCAGTGACACTAAGGCCCCTTTCACACTGGGGCGTTTTTCAAGCATTATTACAGCGTTATTCGAGCGTTATTACAATGTTATTACAGCGTTATTCGAGTGAAGCCTCATCTGCAATCCCAATGTGCTGGTAAAGCACCGCTAAGACCCTAAAGTTTTAGGGCGTTTTTGCAGTGCCTTGGTGTGAAAGGGTAAGGTGTTTTTACAGCGCTTTTCAATTCATTTCAACGGAGAGGGACGTTTTTGGAGCATTTTTTAAGCACTCAAAAGCTGCTCCAAAGATGCTGCTTGCAGGACTTTTCTTAACACCCCGCCAGTTCAACGCCTCAGTGTGAAAGGGTAAGGCGTTTTTACAGCTCTTTCAATTCATTTCAATGGAGAGGGGCGTTTTTGGAGCGTTTTTTCAGTGCTCAAAAGCTGCTCCAGTGACTCTGTGTAAAAGGGTCCATTGAGATGCATGGAGAGCGTTTTATAAACGTTTTTAAGAGTGCTATTTTTAACGCTAAAACTCTGTAAAAACGCTTCAGTGTGAAAGGGGTCTAATAGAGTGATCAGTTCTAAAAATATGCACTGTACTAATGACACTGGCTGGAAAAGAGTTAAAAATCTAGGGCAGTCAAAGGGTTAACTATGTGCCTAGCCAGTGTTTTTGTGTACACTGTGTGCTGTTTTTACTAGGGGAATACATGGATTATAGTCCCTGCTTTGCAGGAACACAGAATCCATTCCTTCCCGCCTGTCAGAACGGCAATCTGCCTTGTTTACATAGGCAGATTACTGTTCTCTGCTGTTTACCAACAATTGGCAGGTGCCGGAGAACATTGAGTGCCTGTCACCCGCAGATTGGATTCTGCTGTGAGTAGTTAAAGCAGAAAAGGCCCACATGTGGCGTATGCGCTCCCCCTACAGTGGAAATGCAGAATCATGTACAGTAGAGACATTAGAACCACTTTAAGATACCTATGTAAATGATAACATTTTAAGAAGGTGTTGTCCCAATTTTGCTGCAAACGTGGAAGAGGTATAAATAGGATTTATCATTTATGTTCAGTAGGTTTCCCTGAAAGTAATTTTTGTGTTGCTTTTCTATATATTTTTTTCTTGATAAGAATTATTTCAGCATCTTATTTCATCAAAAGATTTATAGCTCTTTCCTTAAATACTTGTTTGTGTGTCAGTGCAATCGATACAGGCAATGAAATACTGCTGTAAGAAAGTCAATTACAAGAGAAGCCACTTAGAAAGGAAGATGAAACTTTATTGACAGAACTAACACCATCACCCTTCTCACATACATGAGGAGCAGTAAATCAAACTGGGGGAATTCACTAAGCTGCTGTAGATGATTTATTTTAACTGTGTCTGCAATTTTATCATGCGATTATTGGAGCTTTATTATAATTCTCACCAAAGCATTCAATTTACATGGTAAAAGTTTACCTATGTGTTGAATGTTATTTTTTTTTTATTTTTTTAAGGAAATTGCCTTTTTACTCTGGCAGTCTGTTTTTCTCTTGAATTGTTTTATCTCATGACAGGGCAACTTCAAAGTCATATTCAACCAATATACTGCAGAGTAGGTGCATTATGGAATGGTGGGATTATTATTTATTTATTATAGGTACTTATATAGTGCTGACTAGGGTTGTCCCGATACCACTTTTTTAGGACCGAGTACAAGTACCGATACTTTTTTTCAAGTAGTCGCCGATACCGAATACCGATACTTTTTTTCAAGTAGTCGCCGATACCGAATACCGATACTTTTTTTTTTTAAATATGTCCACAAATGCAGCCATGTCCCCACACAAATGCAGCCATGTCCCCACACAAATGCAGCCATGTCCCCACACATATGCAGCCATGTCCCCCCACAAATGCAGCCATGTCCCCACACAAATGCAGCCATGTCCCCACACATATGCAGCCATGTCCCCACACATATGCAGCCAAGTCACCCACATATATGCAGCGATGTCACCTCCATATCCCCCATATATGCAGCTATGTCACCTCCATATCCCCCATATATGCAGCCATGTCAACACCATATATGCAGCTATGTCACCCCCAAATATGCAACTATGTCACCCCCATATATGCAGCCATGTCACCCCCATATATGCAGCTATGTCACCTCCATATCCCCCATATATGCAGCCATGTCATCCCCATATATGCAGCCATGTCACCCCCATATATGCAGCTATGTCACCCCCATATATGCAGCTATGTCAGCCCCATATATGCAGCCAGTTCCCACATACCTACATCCTGCATCGCCGCTGCCGCCGCTTAGTTAATACAGGCGGGGAAGAAAACAGCTTTCATTTGAATAGCTGTATCGTTTCCTGCCGCGCCGCGTATAGACACTCCCCCTTGCTCGCGATCTGTCCAATCACGAGCAAGGGGGAGTGTCTATGTGCGGCGCCGCGGGAAACGATACAGCTATTGAAATGAAAGCTGTTATCTTCCCCGCCTGTATTAACTAAGCGGCGGGGATGCGGCGATGGTGCGGTGCGGCGGCGACGGCGGCGGGGAGGGGGGGGGGACGAGTATTCTATTCTGGTATCGGGGGTATTTGCGGGAGTACAAGTACTCCCGCAAATACTCGGTATCGGTCCCGATACCGATACTGGTATCGGTATCGGGACAACCCTAGTGCTGACAATTTACGTACCGGTAGTACTTACATATCTATTGTACATTCACATCAGTCCCTGCCATCAAAGAGCTTACAATCTAAAGGTCTCTAACTCACATTCATACATACAGATACTAGGGCCAATTTAGACAGCAGCCAGTTAACCTACCAGCATGTCTTTGGAGTATGGGAGAAAACCAGAGTACCTGGAGGAAACCCGCACAGGAGCAGGGAGAACATGCAAAATCCAGGTAGGTGGTGCTGTGGTTGGGGTTTGAATTGATGACCCTAGTGCTGCCAGGCAGAAGCTCTAAACACTTAGCTACCGTGCTCATTTACGAAAAACAAATAGCCTGTTCACTTTGCAAGGGAAGCTTCATTTTGCAAGAGAATTTTTCCAGGAGCTTAGCAAATGGGGTGAAGCTAAACTGAGTTCTATCATCCCAATCACGTGCATGTAAAAATGCTTTATTCTTTTTTATTTTTCTTGCATGTGATTAGGTATTCTTTGCAATGGGAAATTTCACCACAAGCAAACGGAAATTACACCACATTCACTAAACTGTAGGGAAAATCCACTTGTAAAGTAAACAGCTTATTGCTCAATACGTCAACCTTAATATTTTTCTATCCTCATAAAGAAGGGGCTAACGAAGACTGTCAGACTGCATACATGGCACAAGAGATGATCCAAGACTGCATACATGGCACAAAAGACGATCAGAGACTGCATACATGGCCCAAGTGACTGTCAGAGACTGCATACAAGGCACAAGAGATGATCCAAGACTGCATACATGGCACAATAGACGATCAGAGACTGCATACATGACACAAGAGACTTTAGAGACTGCATACATAGTACAAGAGACTGTCAGATTGCGTACATGGCCCAAGTGACTGTCAGAGACTGCAGACAAGGCAAAATAGATGATCCAAGACTGCATACATGGCACAGGAGATAATCCAAGACTGCATACATGACCCAAGTGACTGTCAGAGACTGCATACATGGCACAAGAAACTGTCAGACTGCATACATGGCACAAGAGTCTGTCAGAGACTGCATACATGGCACAAGAGGGGTGACAGAGAGAGAGAGAGAGGGGGTGAGAAAGACAGAAGGATGACAGATAAATAGAGAAGGTGAGAGAGAGGGGTAATGGGGGTGAGAGAGGGAGGAGAAGACAGAGAGAGAGAGGGGGTAAGAGAGAGGGGCGATAGGGGGGGGGGGGGAGAAAAGGAGGTGAAAGAGGGAGAGGGGGTGACAGAGAGATGAGGTGAGAGAGAGATAGCGGGGTCAGAAAGAGAGACCTCAAGCCCTGTCTGCAGTCCCTTCAGTGCCCCTATGTCCCAATGGTGTGTGTAATGCTCAGTACGGTACCTTAGGATATCCATGATGGCCAGCAGCTGGCAAGACCCATTTTCATTGTGGGTGAGGACAGGAGATGCTCTGTTCCTTCCACTGGATCTATGATGTGACATGGAGCGGCCCCAGGCTGCCTGCATTTCCCGCCTGTCCTTGTTCTTCGAAACCCCGGTCAGTCTGGGAGCAGTGAGGAAGTTTAAGGAGTCCAGGGGTTCCAGGCTCTGGGAGGCACCAGGTACGGTATGCCCACTGTTCCTGGCACCTTTGGAGGTCTTGCTGCTCTCCTTCGCTGTCCGACTCCTCGCACCAGCTGTCACCAGACCAGGACCCTCCAGCTCCATGAGTAGGTCCCTATTGGCCCTGGGCCCTCGTGTAGTACCCTGCAGCTCCATGAGCATCCTTTATTAAACCAGTCCTGGCCAGTCCAGTTACCGCCCCCCCTAGCTGGGCGCTCTAAGGTGGATGCCTTAATGGTAGCGCTGGCCCTGCTAAACTGTGTACAGGTGCGAACAGGGCCAGCCACTGGCACTAGCATAAGGACCAAGTGGGGCATTTTCTGTCTGGAAAAAAAACACAGAACTAGTGGGTTTTAAGATATGTTTTTCAGCTGTTTATCAGTGTTTTTGAGCCATAAGCTTTTATGGCAGTAGGGTTTTGCTAAAAAAAAAAGCTTTAAAAACTACAAACACTACAGCTAAAAAACAAAACGCTGAAAAACACTACTGCAAGAACGCTGCAAAACTCATTACACAACTGCAGCTTTCTACAGCTAACACTACCGCGATTTTATAACGTCCAGTGTGCATGAGGCGTTAAACAGAAGCATTGCCAGTCTGGGGGAAAGGGAGTGTTATATACACAGCAGATTTAGATACACTAACAAATGTAATCCAAACTCTAGATAATACTTATATAAGCAGTTACAGAAACAGTTTTTTCCCTTTTGTGATAAAGGTTTTATATAAATAAATAAAAGATGATAATTTTAAGTCCCCCGGTCAGTGATAAGTAGTGTGTCTCAACCTTCTAACTACTAGCTCTGCAGGACAGCTTATTCTGTTGAAAAACAACAGATTTATTGGCAGCATGATTTGGAGACACAATCGAATGATGATTTGGCTCAGTCATGAAAGGTAAATGTAGTGCCCTCACCTCCCAACCTCCAAGGGCCTGGTGGTAACCCTCAGTGGCTGGAAGGGCTGACATTCCTCTTCGGGGTGCAGGTTCCTAGGCATGATGTACAAGGTAAAAAGATGGGCGCCAGGCAAATTGGTAGACTCTTTAGACGAAAATAGAACTAGGCAGACAGCTCTAGAGAAAAATGGCCTTTAAGCTGAATTCAGCAGTCTGTATTTCGTAGCAACTGCTGTCTCCTATAGCAACAAGCTCAGCTCACAGCTGGATTCCTCAAGCTTAACTCATAGCTACTCACTGGATTCCTTGAATGAGTCTCTCCTAAAGCTTTCCCAGCCACTTCACAGTCCCTGACTGATGAAGAGTCTCCTCTGGTACTCCTTCAGAACTCCATCCCTTTACACATGCATACCTTCCAACCCGCATGGATTCTGCAGGACTGTCACGCATAGACACATTTTCCCCACAGCCCTG
Source organism: Rana kukunoris (assembly GCA_029574335.1). Taxonomy (NCBI): domain Eukaryota; kingdom Metazoa; phylum Chordata; class Amphibia; order Anura; family Ranidae; genus Rana; species Rana kukunoris. The sequence goes on along the minus strand of CM056049.1, from coordinate 336,523,917 downwards.
CGATAGAGGACATTTTCCCACACATGAAGAGATGCTAGTAGAGGCAGCACGGAAGGAGGAGGTAAGAAGATATCACCCTGAGCCCCCCCCGCTTATCCACTAATAATAACTGCAATGTTGGGCAGTTGATGATGGCAGCCCCCCCCCCCTTCTTATCTAGTGTAATGTCGGGTGTTCAAGCCCCCCCTTATCAACTGTAATGTCAATGTCGGCCGATCGGTGGCAATATCCCCCCCGCTCAACAACTTGGATGCCAGGTAAAAAAAAAAACATCATCGTCACATGCCTCTGAGCAACAAGAGTGGTTGACCCTCTGGCATGCTCCCCTGCAACGACCAGGCTCTCTCCGACAAAGCCCCTGACATACGTGGCAAGGCCCCAGGTTTCAGGCCTACACCTCCTCTGCTGCTCCACACACATCCACCCAGGCCGCAGCCCGAGTGGACAGAATCCCCGATCACATGGCCTTCTCTGAATAAATACCTTCTCCCAGCATTCTTGTCAGCCAAATAAACTCCTGCTGATTGGCTGACAGAAGAATATACACTCATAACCTGAATCCACTCAATTTCATCACACTGATGCCAAAGGTAACAATGCCATCTATTGAAAAAAGGGAGATATTACAGTTAACACCTGGCTTAGGAGAAACCAAATTGATCAATAGACTACAAATTAGCCAGGCTAGCTACCACCTAGCACAGCTAAATTTGCTAGCACTGTTTAGGACAAGGGTGCTACATGAAGGATGTTTTTTAATTACTTTCTAAGACATGTGCGTTACACAGTGCTTAATTTTGTACTAGTTTAGACTATTGTACTTTACAAAAAAGCTTTGGCTTTACATACACTTCACATGTGTTTTTAAATGCAGGCTGTGTATTTGGTATCAACCTCTTGTAGTTTTTTGTACAGTAGTCCCATTACCCATACAATAAACCTGTAAGTGTTACTGAACTACTGCAGAGAAATATTTGGTCTCCTGGCCTGCCAGACAGGGCTGCGTTGTGTGGCAGAGCTGTGAAAATCTCAGGAAATAAAGGACAGAAATCCTTTGGCTGATTTATATGTATTGCATCTCTGCATTTAGCTGTTTGTCTGGAATTTTGATTTAATATGACTGTTTTCCTTATTTTGCAGCTTCATTTATCCCAACATCATTAACAGTCACTGGAAGTATAGGGGACAATATCACCCTCAGTTTTGTAAAGAAGGTTCCGACTGATGAAGATGCAGTATTTTTCAAGAAAAGTAAGTGGCAGAATCATGTTTTTTCTTATTTGGCTAGGAAACTTATACTAATGCCCTGTACACACGATCGGTTCGTCTGATGAAAACGAACCAATGTATTTTTTCATCAGATATCCGATGAAGCTGATCAGTCTTGCCTATACACCATCGGTTAAAAATCCGATCGTGTCCAACGCTGTGACGTAAAACACAACGACGTGCTGAGAAAAATTAAGTTCAATGCTTCCAAGCATGCGTCGACTTGATTTTGAGCATGCGTGTATTTTTGACTGATGGATTTCCCCACAGACGATGTTTTTTTAACTATACAAAAATTTTAAAACAGGTTCTATTTTTTTTCACTGATGGGAAAAAAACTGATGGGGCCCACACATGATTGGTTTGTCCGATGAAAACGGTCCATCGGTCGGTTTTCATCAGAAGAACCGATCATGTGTACAGGGCATAAGCATTATTTCAAATGGCATACTCCGGATAAGGATATCAAACTGTGGATTACTCGCTAAAAACATCCTTATCCAATTTGAATGCATGGTTGTTTTCTCTAGGACATCAGTAATGTTTATATTGGGTCATTACTGGACCCATATTTCTGCTTATGCAAAAGGAAAAATAAGAGTAAGAATGGCACTGTATGTAGCTAAAAAGTGTAACCTTTCATACTGAATTTTATATTGGGTTCACAAAGGTGAGGTTGAACCCTATTCATTTTATTAACCAGTTCAATACAGGACACTTTCACTCCCTTCCTGCCAAGGCCAATTTTCAGATTTTAGTGCTGTCACACATGAAAATTACTCAGACATCCAACACTGTACTCAAATGATTTGTTTTATCATTTTTTTGACAGCTTTCTTTTGGTGGTATTTAATCACTACTTTTTTATTTATTTTTTGCTAAATAAATGATTCTTTTTATTAGTCTCTTTGGTAAAAATACCCCCAATCTGTGTATTTTATTTAGTCTGTATGAAAGTTATAGAGTCTAAAAACTACAGTACATTTATAAAGTTATTTCTCACACACATCATAGACATACTTGCAACTGCAGTCCAAAACACATTCTGCTACCCCTCCCAAAAAAAGAGGTACCAAATGTGTGAGACTTTTTCACAGCCTAGATTCATAGAGGGTTCCATAAATCCAAGGAGTGCTTTTGGGCAATAAAGGCTCATAAATTACAGATCTAATTTCCTGATCACATTTTTAAGGTGCTGGAGCACCAGGGCAGTGAAAAGATATACAAAGAAACACATTTTGGAAAGCACACACCCCAAGGTATTTTCCAGGAGGCGTAATGAGTCTTTTGAACATGTAATTTTTTGCTACAAGTTTTTGGAAAATGTGGAAAGAAAAGTAAACCGTATTTTTTGGTTTACACAAAGTTGTCAATTTATAAGATATTTGTAACACACAGCAGGGACATTCTAAGAATTTTGCCCTAAAACACATTATGATACTCCTCTTGAGTATGGCGATACCACATGTGTAAGAGTGGGGTGTTTTCCGCGCCAATGATATATATTAAAGTAAACTAATACAAAATAATACAAAATATATTTCTCTCCTCAAGAGAAATAATACTATGTGGTGCAGATAGGCAATTTAAACGTAGTGTTCAGCTGCTCCTCAGTGTAGACAGTGGTGTGCTGTAAATAGTGGATAGAAAGGGTGAATGAGGGCGCTAGGAGATGTAGTTTGCTTAACTAATAAGTTAAGTAAAAAACCCAATTGAGGGTGTGAGTGAATGCATCAAATGGATGCCTAATTAGCAACAATGCATGTGGTCAATAACAATGGTGCAAAGTAACAAACAATCAAACTTCAATAGATGGGTGAACAAAATAGCTATGTGAACAAAACATTTTTTAGTGTACATAAATGTTGAGTGATGATAAAAACCTTCTATTCATTAGCCTACTAGAAAGGTGAATAGACCATAGTTAAGCAAATTACATCTCCTAGCGCCCTCATTCACCATTTCGATACCACATGTGTGGCTGCACTGGAATGGCTGATCAGGACACTGATGAAGCTGCATTAGCGTGGCTGCACCTGCGTAGCTGATAAAGGCACTAATGAGGCTGCATTGGTGGGACTGCACTGGCTTGGCTGATCATGAGGCTGATGAGGCTTCTATTGTGTGGCTGTTTTAGTGTGGCTGATCAGGACACTGATGAGGCTGCTATGGCATGGCTGTTTTAGTGTGGCTGATCAGGACACTGATGAGGCTGCTTTGGCATGGCTGTTTTAGTGTGGCTGATCAGGACACTGATGAGGCTGCTATGGCATGGCTGTTTTAGTGTGGCTGATCGGGACACTGATGAGGCTGCTATGGCATGGCTGTTTTAGTGTGGCTGATCGGGACACTGATGAGGCTGCTATGGCATGGCTGTTTTAGTGTGGCTGATCGGGACACTGATGAGGCTGCTATGGCATGGCTGTTTTAGTGTGGCTGATCAGGGCTCTGATGTGGCTGCACTGTGTGCTTACATACTGTGTAAACAGCACAGTATGTAAACACATTCTAAAATCCTGCTCTCCTTTCCTCACACATGGTCTGTCCAAGGCACACAGCGGTCACAGAGTGTTCCCGATGCACTCCCAGGGGGCTCCCAGGAATCCCACCCATGGGAGTATGTCCAGGGACGCCCTCTAAGAACTAGAGAGCCATGCTGAGGCCGTATATTGGCAATACAGCGGGCGGCAAATGGTTGAAAAACACAAATGCATGCAGATCTGTAATCATTAACCACTTCCAGACAAGCCGCCGCAGTTATACTGTGGCAGGCTGGCCCCCCTTTGTGAGCCATCGTAGCTGTACGTCGGCCCTTTAAGACGCCTGTTATATTGTATATTGTATGCATTTGTGTGCACAAAAATTCATTTAAATGTATTTTTAGATATGTGTTACATGTTTGATAGATGACTGCATGCAAATTGTGTGACGTGCATTTTTTTTTTTCTAGCAAAAAAAAAAAAGAAAATGTTTTATTTGTATGTGAAAAATTAATAAGATTGCCCCAGACAGCTAGTGGTTATGACTTTTCCAAGCAAAAATCAGTAACTAAAAGCATGGTGGGGTACAGATATGTAAAGAGATACAAAGATATGAGAATTCATTGGATTTTAGAATCTGGCAAGTAAATGACCACATTGTTCATCCCATGGTCACACATTCTGAGCCAGGATAAATTGTTGCAAAACTAACATCATTTTTGGAAGAACTTGCAGATTATTGTTTTCCATGACCGCAGTACACTAATAGTAATAACAATAGTGAAAAGTCCAACGTTTAGATCACACCCTATTACACCCCAGTACATAAGAACATCTCATGAGCCTGTCATGTTTGTAATTACTTTCTGTTATAATTATATAAAAAAGATTTTAAGGCCCAGGACAGGTCCAGTTGCTGCATAGAACCAACACTTCACATAGTCTAACATTTTTTGTCACTAGGTTTGATTTGCAAAAAGCAGGACAACATTAACATATAACTGGCTGCAGATCAGTTTTAAAGTCAGATCAATATCAAAACTCTTGATTTGTATGCCCTGGGTCAATGACTCAAAGTATGGAAGTGATTGGATCACCATGGCAGCCTCCATTTTTCTAATAGTACAAGTTTAATATGTTGTACTATATTGGTAAACCCTTCTAAATATGAACATGGTCATTAATGGTAAACCCCATATTCAGTAAAAAGTTTATAACGCATTCATTGAGAAACAACAGCAAGGGTGTGCTATACCCACTATGGGCTAAAACTTCACTTTTATTCAAAACTCATAATGTAGAAAAAGAAAGGAAGTCATAAGGATGCCAAGTGTATAAACGTATAGGGCAATGCAGAATTATTGCAAAAATACAAAATGATGGAACAGATATAGAGCTGCCTTTATTATGGGGATATAACAGCCAGACAGCAAGTATGTCTTTAGCTGCCGTTGGTAAATTTTTCTGTGAGTGGAGATGTGTATATGGTAGGGTCAGTACCATGGCCACATACCACAACCCAAGGGCATGGATTGATACTGAGGGTTACTGTTGTTACTAAAAGGCTCAGCTGCCCATCAAAATCAAATGTACCACAGTACCCTTCCAGCCTGGGAAAATAATATACTCCTATCAATCCACTATGCCCACCAGTCCACAAAATCTCCCATTTTCTCCTACAACTAAACCCACTAAATCTAAGTACAAATAATGAAAAATAAAACAAAACTAACTATTAACCAAAACAATTCCCTAACCCAACAGGTATTGCCTTAAAACAAGGCTTCATCAGGGGTGTATAGTGCAGAAAATGTGTTTAAGAAAAGCACATTTTTGCCCGAAGGTGAAACATGTTGGGCTAAGGGAGATGTACTATGGTATATTTGATCTTGATAGACAGCTAAACCTTTTAGTAACCACAATAACCCTCAGTGTCAATCCATACTTTTGGCTTGTGGTTTGTGGCTACTGGCCAGGATACCAACCCTACCCTATACACAACTCCACTCAGACAGAAAGATTGACCAACGGTAGCTAAAGACATAATTGCTGTCAGGCTATTATCTCTCCATAATAAAGACAGTTGTATGTCTATTCCATAATTTTTGCCTAATTCCGCATTGCCTTATAAGGTTATACATTTGGCATCCTTATGACTTCCTTTCATTTTCTTCATTATGAGTTTTAGACAGTTATGAATACAATTTTGGTGGGTTTGGTACGTGGGTATAGCACACCCTGCTGTTGTTTCTCTATTAATATTTCCCACGTAAAGACCAATCTTACAGTATAAGTATACATCAGGTCATTGTTTTTATGTTTTGAACTATAACATATTGATGCACAAGCCATTTTTGGAATGTCTAAAACTGGCATTTCATTCAAACAATGGTAATAATGGCTACCCTGTGGGCATTCAGTACACTTTTTGTGTACAGGATACTCCCAAGAATCTGATTTTCAGTTTGCCTTATTTCCAGCTGAATGGGAATACTACACCGCAAGCCAAGTGTTTGGCTCATGTTTGTGCTCTAGCTCAATTCACTTAAACTGGGTCATGTTTGGTGGTGGTACTGCCTGCCGAATATGACCTGTTGTATAAATGTTGCTATGCTGTGACCTCGGTAGTGTGTTCTAACATGGCTGTTGGCCACGCTAACTTGTGAGTGGGTTGTGAGAGAGTGGTAAATTTGTGACTTAACAGCCTATATTACAACCCCCTAGCTGCCTGTGTAAACAAGACGTAAGCTTTTTTTTAAAATCTTTGGTGAAATGCTGGCGAAAAGTATTCCATGTCTGGAGGGATAGTGAGGTGTCCCTTTATAACATTTCAACTGATTGTGTGGCTATAACAGGCAGGCTTTCCCGCTTAGAGTTATTAGAGAGGATAGCTATGAATAAGCACTGTATGATAGTGTGAAACGCGTCAGCTTTTCTCCTGATTTTTTGCTGTGATATGTTCATGTTGTGACCAGTTTTATTAAAAGGAACCATTTTTTTGGAGTGCGGCCGTCCCGGTTTTTCTCCATACATTTTTGCATACTTAAGAGGATAGTTCAATATTCAGCTATATTTTCAGACCTGTAGGGGACTGTTTTAAAAACAGGATTTTTATAACAGCTTACCTGTAAAATCCTTTTCTTGGAGTACACCATGGGACCCAGAGCCATATTCATTACATAATGGGTTGTATGGTCACCAGAGGTGATTGGACACTGGCACAATCAATCAGACAGTTCCTCTCCATATAGCCCCTCCCATCAAGGGAGTACCTCAGTTTTGTAGCAATAAGGTTCCCTTTAGGAAGGGGGGGGACCTCTGTGTCCCGTGGTGTACTACAAGAAATTGATTTTACAGATAAGCTGTTATAAAAATCCTGTTTTCTTTATCGTACACAACGGGACACAGAGCCATATTCATTACATAACGGGATGTCCCAAAGCAATGCCCTATATGAAGGGGGAGAGACACAGATCAAGCAGACCACCATGGACAAGAAGCTCTATACTGCCGCCTGCAGTACACTTCGCCCAAAGGCGGAATCCTCATGTCCCCTCACATCTATCTGATAAAATTTGGAGAATGTGTGGACTGAAGACCAAGTTGCAGCCTTACAGATCTGAGTAAGAAAAAATAAATTACCGCTCCAGGTGGGTATGCTAAACAATAGCCTATTCAGGAGATCGGCAATGCACAAAGCAAATTGTAGAGGAAAAAGGGATGGACAGCCGCACTCCAAGAAACCTTTAGGTTGTCTTTAATATAAAAAGATGAAAAAATGCACTACAAAAACCATCAGAAAATAGGAATAGCAGCCTAAGGCTGCGTACACACGATCAGACCGGTCTTAAGACCAGTTTCATCGGACCAATTTGAATGGACTGTGCTTATGTGTGAAACCACTTTGAACATTGAATCCACGTTTTCAGTCTTTGCACATTATTTTATATATTATGCAGGACGCTTTCATCTTTATATTTGTAGGTGTTTGATATACCACAATTTGTCCATTTACAGCTTTAGCGCGATTTTTCTTGCGATTTTTCTTGCTTCAGATGGTGTGTACGGCCCATCGGACCGTTGTCCGTCAGGACCAAAGTTTTAAAACTTGCTTTAAAATCTGTCCGACGGACACCTGTCCGTCGGACAGATTCGATGGTTAGTACACAAAAGCATCGGACCAAAAACCCGCGCATGCGCAGAATCAAGTCGACGCATGCTTGGAAGCATTGAACTTCGTTTTTTCAGCACTTCGTTGTGTTCTACGTCACTGTGTTCTGGTCTGATCGGATTTTTGGCCCGATGGTGTGTACGCACATCAGACCATCAGACCACTTCAGCGTGGTCCGATGAAAACAGTCCGTCGGACCAGTTTTATCGGACCGGTCTGATCATGTGTACGTGGCCTAAGCATTTCACACTATAGACCAGTGATTAAGCCATGATTAAGCACTGATCTATAGTGTAAATGCGTAGGCTGCTATTCCCATTTTCTGCTGGTTTTTGTAGTGCATTTTTCCATCTTTTTATATTAAAGACAACCTAAAGGTTTCTTGGAGTGTGGCTGTCCATCCTTTTTTCCTCTACAATTTACAGATCTGAGTCATGAAGCCTGGTGGTGCACTGCCCATGAAGCACTTATCGCCCTGGTTGAGTGCGCCTTAACAGAAAAAGGAGGAGTCCTATTCTTTAAACTGTAGGCTTGAAAAATTGTCTGTCAGATCCGCCTGGAGATAGTGGAACTTGACTCCGGTTGTCCCTTTTTGGGACCATCTGGCAAAATAAACACAATATGTGTCTTACGAATATGAGCGGTTGCCTGCAGATACACTCTCTAGATCTTGTGAAAGCTGTAAAGGTGTAACAACTTTTCCTCCGCTGTCTGCGGAAAGAAAAGCCGACACCACCTTAGGTAAAAAGGCAGGTTGGTGTCGTAGTACAATTTTGTTTTTATGACAAACTAAATAAGGTTCTTTACAGGAAAGAGCTGCTAATTCAGATACTCTTCTAGCCGAAGAGATAGCAATCAAAAAGGCCAACTTCCTGCTTAAAAGAATCAGCAGAATGTGGCGAATAGGTTCAAAGGGTTGCTTCTGCAACACTGATAATACTAGATTCAGATCCCATGGGCACAAGGGAGACTTGACTGGCGTATTGATCCACAGTACCCCTTAAATGAAAGCCTGCACTAGGGAATGAGATGCCAATGGTCTTTGAAAGAAGACTGATAGAGCTGATATTTGTCCCTTAATGGTACTAAGGGCTAATTTCATATCCACTCCTAGCTGGCAAAAGGCAAGAATCCTACTTATGTCATATCTCTGAGGATCTCTCTGCCATCTTTATGATCTTGGCATACCAGGGTCCAGGGTCAATTTGGGGCCACTAAGATTACCAGAAATTCCTTCCCTCTTGATCCTGCAAATCAGTCTCTGTAGAAGGGAGATTGGTGGAAAGGCATAGATAAGCGAGAACTGATTCCATGGGATCTGATCCGTAGGCTAGAGGATCTCTTGTTCTGGACACAAAGTTGTCCAACTTCCTGTTGAACCTGGAAGCTAGTAGATCTACATCTGGGGTCCGCCATCTCTGGCAAATGACCTGAAATATTTCGGGGTGGAGAGACCACTCTCCTGGTGATAGCTGCTGGCGACTCAAATAGTCTGCTTGCCAGTTCTATACCTCTGGAATGAAAATTGCAGAAAGGCAAGGAATATGTTCTTCTGCCCATCTCAAGATGTGATTCACCTCCTTCTGGGTGCCCTGGCTGCGGGTGCCCCCTTGGTGATTGATGTAAGCTACTGATGTAGCATTGTCAGACTGAATCCAAACCGGGTGGCCCTGTAACCTGGTTGTCCAGGTTCTGAGGGTCAAACATACTGCCTGTAACTCCAGTAGGTTGATGGGTAGATCTCTCTCGGCTTTGGTTCAGGTTCCCTGGACTGAAGCCTCTTCCAATACTGCTCCCTAGCCCGTTAGGCTGGCATCTGTAGACACCACCTTCCAGGTGATTGGGTGAAAAGATCTTCCCTTCTGCAAGTTCTTGGTCCTTAACCATCAACTGAAGTCCCGGCGCACCTGTGAAGACAGGCGCATGGGTAAATCTAGAGTTTGCATCTTCCTGTTCCAGGCAGCTAAAATATCACCTTGAAGCAGTTTTGAATGAAACTGAGTGTAAGGGACAGCCTTGAAGGAAGCTACCATCTTCCCCAATAGCCTCATGCAAAGGTGAATGGATGGTCTCTTCTTTGCTCTGACCTTGTGGACCAGATCCCTTAGTGATTTGATCTTTGACTCTGGTAGAAATACACGGCCTTGGGCTGTATCTATGATCATGCCCAGATACTCTACCCTTCTTTGAGCTTGTAGTGAGGATTTTTGTAGGTTTACCATCCATCCTAACTTCTCCAGGTATCCTAATGTAGTGGATACAGCGTTATCTAACCCTGCCACTGATTTGCTAGCAGAGGGGCTAGTACTTTTGTAAATACTCAGGGTGCGGTGGCTACCCTGAAGGGCAGAGCCCGAAATTGGAAGTGGCGATGCTCTACCGCAAACCTTAAGAACCTTTGGTGAGTGGGATAGATATGCACATGTAAGTAGGTGTCCTTCATGTCTATTGACGCCATTAATTCTCTACCTAGTAGGGTGGCGACTACTGAACGAATAGTTTCCATTCAGAAATTATCTCACGGGCGCGTGCGTGCACGTGAGGACGTGACGCGAGGAGGATGGGACGGTGACAATGCGAGACTCGGCGGGGATCGAGAAGCTGGAGCGAGGCGCTGTACCTCCGGAGGGTGAGACAACTGACCTGGAGGCCGCGGGGGACCCTCAGCAGACGGGTCAGAGACGCCCTAGGGACATCGGTAGAAGCGGAGCCGAAATCACCCGGCATGACACGAGGAAGACCGCTTAACCGGAGGACGGCACGCGGTACACGTGGTACACGCCAGCAGTGAGCCCCGTCTCCCCCCCCACCGGGGCCATCTCTTGTTAACTCCAAGGTATTTAAAAAAAAAGCCCCCGGCTACAACGGGTCACCCGGCTGATTCAAGCAGGTAGTATACTCAGCGAAGAAGGAAGGTAAAGCTCTTTTTTTCTTTGATGTATACAAGGAACCTTAAACTATGAAATGAAATATATTCGGAACTACACGGTACAGGAAGACAGAAGGTATGAGAGCTGCATGATATATGATATTTACATGTAAAGAGGGGAACGTACCATTGTGGCTTGGACTGGTTAATTAGGGAGGACTCCTTTGTAAGATGGGCTTAAACTGTCTCAAAAAAAAAAAAAAAACTCCAAAAGCCTGAATCCCTCCACTAAATGTCTGTAAACTTTTGAGCATATTGCAGCAATATTTTAAGAGGCAAGAAGTACCTCCTCTTTCCTTCTCATAACGGTGTGGTAAACATATATGTGGTAGAGATCAGTAATTGCGAGAAAAGGAGAGGAAACAATAGAAGCATAAGAAGGTCTTTGATCTCTTGATTTTCCCACCTATGTTCCATATATGAGTGGCAATTTTTTCCTCTTCATTTCCTTTGTTTCTCTATTGTTTTCTGGCTCCCTTGTTGAAGTACACGTAGATTGGGGGAAAGAAAAGGGGAGAAAGTCGCGAAGGGGGCACGAATGTAAATGGGACTAGGAGGAGCTGCATATAGAAGACACTGGAGGCAGTAAACCCCAGCCTCTATTCGCCCCCCTCTAAAACTTCCGATACCCGAGACAGGTCTACCCCCCCCCTCCCTCACAGAGGACTAGTGCAAACCTCTGGATGCTAGAGTGAATCAGGTGAACCCTAAGTGGTAAACCAGAAGGTATATAGGTATTTACAACTACTGTCAACAAAGAGAAACCCAGGCCCAGTGGTGGTAAGGGAGTAACAAGCTGGCAAACTGGGGAAAAGAATCAGAAAAGTGAAGAATAATATGTCCAGGATGTCAAATAGATCAACAAAAAGTGGCGCCCCCAAAACATCTGGAACTGGGGCAACATCAAGTTTGATTCAACAATATATGTCCAAAGCAACAAGTTCTAGGAACACAGGATCCCCAAAATCTGCACAAGGAAAACAGAGAAAAAAATGGAAGAGAAAAAAGCTCAGAATACAACTATGGGGGATATATCGGGGGACCTGCGAGAGGACTCTAGAGAGGAAGAGACCAGAGAGGGGGACGGAGAGATAAGCAGAAGAGAGGAACAGAGACCTGAAGACCAAATTCCAACCATGGGGGACATGGAAAAGATGCTGATGCGACTGGAAAACGCAATTAAAGGAGAAATACATAGTCTAAGGACGGATTTCGGCCATCTTCTTTCAAGAGTAGAAACATTGGAAGAACAACAGGAGAAACAAAAACAAGAGTCAATCGAGCTAAAAGACCAAATCTCCCAGCTCCATCTCCAACAGCGAAATATACTCTATAAACTGGAGGACCAGGAGAATAGATCTAGAAGACAGAACCTGAGAGTTAGAGCGGTCCCAGAGGGAAAAGGGGAAGACTTGAAGAAAATTATCTGGACAATATTAAACCCAATATTAGGCACGACTGCCGAAGATACGATCAAAATCGAGAGAGCCCATCGGGTGGGAAGACCCAACAGAAACGACAATGATAGACCCCGGGATGTTATTGTTAGATTCCATTCGGTCGAAGAGAAAGAGGACATATGCAGGAAGTTGAGGGGAGCCCCACCCCTCATATACGAAGGGTCCCATTTACAGATCTATGCAGACCTGTCCTCTGAGACATTGACCAGGAGACGTCTTCTAAAACCTCTTCTAGAACAACTACTGTCCAAAAAAAATTAAATATAACTGGAGGTTCCCAGCATGCTTAGTGGGCTCGAAAGATGGGAAATCAGCTTCACTGAGATTCCCGGAGGATTTGGGGGGTTTTTGCAAAAAGTTAGATCTACAGATACCAGATCTTCCGGGATGGGTCTAGCTGGGGGGGGGGGCGGTGGAGGGGAGGGGGGGGGGCAAGAAGAGAACAACATAGAGACCCTCTTTTTGTTTAAGAGGGGCCCCGAGTCTTATATCTAAATGTTTCTCTTTCTTTTTCCTTAAATAGAAGGAGATTGTGAATATAGGCCCCATCCTAGAGGGAAACTAGATCAAAGGGAAAATTGGTCTAGAGGCCGATTCTTGGCCAAAAGGGGAGGGGATAGGGGAGGAGGGGGGAGGAGGGAGGGTGAGGAGAGGGAGGGGAGGGATGGGTATGGGGAGGGGAAGGGGATGGAGGGGAGGGAGGTCCACCACACCAAAAAGACCAATAGGAGAGTGGAAGGTTTCTAACACTAGACAATGCCGATAATAAAATGTGTATCATACAATGTAAAAGGTCTAAATAGCCCCACAAAAAGACATAAAGTTTTAAAGGAATTAAAAAGAATTAAAACTGATGTAGCATTCCTGCAAGAGACCCACCTTACCATAGAATCGACTGTGAAATTAAACTCAATAGATTTTCCCGTATGGTACTATGGGGACACCGTTTCAAAGCGTGCGAGGGGAGTGGCTATCGGGTTCGCTAAAGGAGTGAGATTTCTGTTGAGCGACAGACTGACAGACCCCGAGGGTAGATTCCTCATACTAAAAGGGAAAATAGAGGACACAGAATGCACCCTAGTAAACATATACTCACCAAACAACCAACAGATAAAATACTTAATAGATGTCCTGGGAAAGGTAAGGGACTTTAAAATAGGTAGAGTGATTATAGGAGGGGACTTCAACTTCTGTATGGACCCAAAGGTGGATAAGACAACTCAGACAGTAGGGACTAACATAAAACAACTTAGAAACCTAAAAAATATTTTGCATAGCAGTCAACTAGTAGACGCCTGGCGAGTGTTAAACCCGGGGACACGAGATTACACTTTTTACTCTCAGGTACACGGATGTTACACACGGATTGATCATATCCTCGTTGACCACTACTTGTTGGAGGAGGTGGTGAACGCTACAATTGAACCTATGACCATATCAGATCACGCCCCAATTAGTGTGTCCTTTAATATTTCAGGTAATCCTAGGACATCCCAAATCTGGAGGCTTAATGAGGAATTGTTAAAAGATGTAAATAGCCTCACCAGGGTTCAAAAGGAGTTAGAGTACTTCAAATTAAATGACACGAATGACATATCCAAAGCTACATTATGGGAGGCCCACAAGACCGTAATTCGAGGCACGCTGATATCTGAGGGAGCAAGAAGGAAAAAAGAGAAACGGCTCCAAAAGGAGAAAATAATCAAGGAGATAGCCAGGCTAGAACAAAAACATAAAAGAGGGGCTCAGCAACAAGATTTATACCAAGAATTAGTGATCAAACGCAACCAACTCAAGTTCCTACTATTTCAGGAATCCAAAAGAGACCTACAGATTATTGCAAGAGAAAGGTATATGGGTGGCAATAAAACTAGTAAACATCTGGCAAGGCTGGTTCAGAAAAAGGAGGGGAAGAAATTATATAGAAAAAATTAAAAATGAACAAGGAAAGGAGGTGTTTAAACCAAAAGATATAGCTGAAATCTTCCGAGCTTACTATGAAAATCTATATGCAGTTAAACAGAAAAACTGGGACAACGAGGAGAAAAAAACCAAAATATTGGATTTCCTGCAGGGGGCGAGACTCCCAACGATAAACCCAATAGATGGAATAACTATGGAAAGGCCGATCACAGAAAATGAAGTACAGCTAGCGTTATCTGGTAAAGCATCGGGGAAGAGCCCCGGCCCCGATGGTTTTACCGCTCTCTATTATAAAAAGTGCAAAGATATCCTCGTACCCCGATTATGCCAATATTTTAATGGTCTAGGAAAGGATTACACCCCGAGTAGAGAAGCAGCCGAGGCAATAATAACTGTCATTCCAAAGGAGGGCAAAGATAAGAGGATTTGTTCGAGCTACCGGCCAATATCCCTGCTAAATGCAGATTTAAAACTGTTTGCAAGGATACTGGCCGAGAGAATAAAACGCGAGATGGCGGGGCTGATACACCCCGATCAGACAGGGTTTATTCAGGGTCGAGAGGGAAGAGACAACGGGGTAAGGACCCTCCTCCTGATTCAAGAGATGAGGAGAAGTGGGGTCCCCAGTCTACTCCTGTCGATAGACGCTGAGAAAGCGTTCGACAGGGTAGACTGGGGATTCATGTTACGGACTCTGGAGGATATGGGATTTGGACGCAGGATGATGGGTTGGATCGGAACTCTATATAAAGCCCCAACGGCGAGGATAAAAATAAATGGAGATTTGTCTCATTATTTTACGATGGAAAATGGTACGAGACAGGGGTGTCCCCTGTCTCCACTGCTATTTGTGCTGTCCCTTGAACCTTTGTTGTCTAGAGTCCGTGAATGCCCCGAAATAAACGGAATTAAGGTGGGTAAAGAGGAGCATAAACTGGCTGCATTCGCCGACGATGTGCTTTTCTACCTGACCAACCCCAAAACCTCTATCCCAAAACTATTAAATGTATGTACCCAATATGGGTAAATCTCAAATTTTAAATTAAATATTACTAAAACGGAAATATTAAATGCCAGTACACCCAAGGAGGATATTCGGATCCTTAGATCAGAATATAAATTCCCATGGGTAAAAGAGCTCAAATATCTAGGAATCTACTTAGCGAATACGGAAAAGAGAATTTATGAAATCAACTATATCCCCTTGATAGAAGAAAGAAATCAAAAAGGAAATAACTAGAATAAAAAACAGACCAATCTCATGGTTCGGACGAATAAATTTCTGTAAAATGGTGTTGATCCCAAAGATCCTATATAAGTTCCAGATGATCCCGATCAAGCTTCCAAAACAACTGCTCCGTATTCTTCAGAAATTAATCATGAATTATATATGGGGAAATAAGAAACATAGGATTTCATTTCAGACCCTCAGACAGACCAAAAATAAGGGAGGATTGGCTATCCCGGATCTCAAAAAATACTATGAAGCAATAAACCTGTCGAGAGTAGCGGAATGGGCCAGAGTAAACTTAGAAAAAAGATGGGTTAGGTTAGAGAGCACCATCGCTAAGGCGGATTTAGGAAAAGTAATTTGGAATCCACCACAATTTAGAGCACTGAGCACAGACACACATACAATTACTAAGAATGCACTCAAGGTGTGGGATTACACACAGGGAAAAATTGATAAAAATTTCAATTCCCCCCTTATCTTCTTAAAAAAATAAACGATTATTTCCCTCCAGGGAAAAAAGAGGTTGGGGGAAATTGGATCCTGAACGACAAGGCACAAGTAAGAGATATCACACACCACGGACACCTATTAACATATAGACAAATAGAATTAAAAGAAAATGTTATGACACTTAACGAATGGAGGTACCTACAGTTAAACCACTTTATTCAAAAACTACCCCATCCCTTAAGAACAGGAGATCAACTCTCTGATATAGAAAAACTATGCTCCCTGGAAAATGGGAAGGGAACTATATCAAAGATCTATAAGATCTTAGTACAGTGGGAGGAGTTAGAGGTACATCCCTTCATTAAAAAATGGGAGAAGGAACTAGGGATACGCTGTGATAAGACCACAATTGAAAATATTTTCAAACTGACCCACACCTCAGCTACCGACAGTCGATCTGCCGAAATGAATTATAAATGTTTATCAGGCTGGTACTTAACACCAGAAAAACTCAGCAAATTTAAGATCGATCAATCGGCTGATTGTTGGAGGGGATGTAAATCCCCCGGAACTATGGCCCACCTTTGGTGGGAATGCCCAAAGGTTAAAAGATATTGGGAAAAGATTCTGAGGATAATAGAAGAGATAACAAAGGTAAAAATAAAAAGAGAGCCCTGGACGGTACTCTTCCATGGAGGAAGGGAAGGGATCAAGAATTACAGGAACTCTTTGGTTCCGCACTTCTTAAATGCTGCAAAAAGGCTGATACCAAGGAAGTGGCAGGAAACAGAATGTCCTACGGTGTGGGAATGGATAGATACCGTAGAGGAAACATATATGATGGAAGATTTCAGGGAGAGTATGGAAGATAACTGGGATCACTTAAAATGGGAAAATTGGAGATTATTCAAAAGAACATGGAGCTATGTAGAAAACCTACGGCAAGAGGATTAACTTAGTTAGACAAAATAAGGGAGTCTTGATGGTGTGGCGGGGGGGGGGGGGGGGGAGAGGAGGGGGGGGGGAGGGAGGGGAAGGGGAAGAGAAAAGGGAAATCAACATATGTATAGTGAATAATAAACCATATACCCTATAAAAAGTTTAAACGAGAAGGAAAAAAAAAAAAAAAAGGGGAAGAATATTTTCCACAAATGATGCAAACCTGAAACAGAGACGAAAAGTAAGCACCTCCAACATGAGCTGGTCTCTTGTGTGCAGTAAAAGCTGAATGTGGAAAAAAAAAAAAAAAAAAGAAATTATCTCACATCCAGAATGGGTCTGACGTCTCCGTTTGGTTTTGGGATCACAAAGCTGTTTGAATAAAAACCTGAACCTTGCTCCCTTAAGGTACTTCTGTGACCACCCCTTGGGACAGCAAGTGATCCAATCCCTTGAAGAAGGGTGCTCTTTTTAGAGGATCTTTGGAGAGCCCTAAGCTTTGGAACTGAGAAGATGGTATCTCTCAGAACTCCAGCTTGTACCCTAGTGATACAGTGGATACCAATCATCTGTCCTGGATCTCTGTCTGCCATACTGCTGAAAACTGACAAAGCCATCCCCCCATTCGGCCGAGTGGGTGTGCCTCTTCATGCAGAGGTTTTGGGGTTTTGCTTGTTAGCCTTAGAACCCCCACTGTTTTTTTGCTTCTCTGGGCCTGGTCTTCCTTGGCTTTTGTGGCTGGCTGAAAATGCAGTCGCCACTGGCTGGAGGTAGATTTACCAGGAGCAGGGGACAGAGAACGTTTTGCTTGTTTTTCGCTTGTTTTTCTTCTTCTCTGGTAACAGTGTAGACTTTCCGCTGGAAATCTTTTGGATATATTTCTCTAAGTCTTCCCCGAAAAGGCGTTCACCATGAAAAGGAAAACTCGCTAGAAGCTTTTTGCGTGGCACTTCCGCAGACCAATGTTTTAACCAAAGGACTCTGCGCATATGCACCAACTGGAGTGTAAGACGAGATGCTTGCTGGATCAAATCTCTCATAGCATCTATTGTAAAACACAAGGCCTTGGGAAAATGTTCCCACAACTTGGCCTGCTCTAGAGACAACTCCTTAAAGGTGTTGTAAAGGAAAAAAAAAAAAATCCCCTAAATAGCTTCCTTTACCTTAGTGACAAAAACAAAAACCTGACTTGTCAAGTAGATGACATACAGGTGTTTAACGACCCTTCAGAAAAGAGGTTGGAATCCTTATTGAAATCTTCCTTACTGCTGTAGCTGCAGTGGGTATGTGTCAGGATTTTTTTTTCCCTAAATAGCTTCCTTTACCTTAGTGAGGTCCTCCTTCACTTACCTCATCTTTCAAATTTGCTTTTAAATGTCCTTATTTCTTCTGAGAAATGCTCACTTACTGTTCTTCTGTCTTTAACTACACACAGTAATGCAAGGCGTTCTTCCTGGTGTGGAGAAAGCCTCTTAAGGGGGAGGGGGAGAGCTGCTGGCTTTGCGGCATTCTGGCCCCTATCTGGGCACCATTTTCAAAACTCGGCATGCTACCGCTATTTCCGCTTGTCCCGATAAAGCATGCCAACCTAAATTGTTGGGGCGGGTGCCTGGAGGCATGGAGGACCTTCCTTGTGCCTTTCCTGGCGTTTTAGTGTCCTGTTTCCAGGAGGAGAAGTGTGGTGTTGTGCAGAGCTCTGCAGCAGAAAGTGTGCTTGTGGGTCTGACACGTCTATGGATTAAGGTGAGTAAGTTCAGCTCTTTACTCCCTCCGGTGGCCAAACTTGAGAAGACACCCATCTAAAAAAAATGGAAAAGGTCCCTAAGAAAAAACTTAGGCTCCTTTTCCCTTACCTTTATCCTCACCCAGGGGCGGACTGAACATTGAGAAACTCGGGCACTGCCCGATGGCCCCATGCCACTAGGGGGCCCCATCAGGGTTGCAGGCTCATTAAAACCAGGGACAGTATGTAAAAATCTGTTTTTTTTTTTTTACATCTGTCCCAGATATGTTCAAAACCTACATGCTTTTGATGTGAAAATCCTGAGATTTTAGCTGCCCCGCCTCTGTACTGCCACCTGGCTTGGTGGCCATATGTAAGCCCGGGGGCCCCATAATCTTCTATTGCCCGAGGGCCCCATGAGTTGTCAGTCCGCCCCTGTCCCCACCGCAGGTTTAACTGCTGTTTTTTACAGACAGTACCAATCTTCACCCATCTCCGCTGGCTTTGTGTGCCAACCTTTAGGGGTATGGTTTCCTATTTAAAGGATACCTCTTCCCTGGGCCTTGTAAAAGACTCTGACCAGGCCTTTTAGCTGCAATAGCGAACGTGTTGGAACTTCAGAGCCCAGTCTTCAAAAGAGAGACATTACAGGCGACGCCTCCTGCGTGAGGCCCCGGATCTCATTCAATTTTAGCGTAATAATTTAGCGTCCTGGATGGACCCGACGGTCTAGCTGCTTTAGCCCCCAGAGGGTTCTTTAATCGAGCTTTCCTTAGCACTTCTCCACGCGTCCAATCCTTAGACACTGGTGAAAAACTGAGGTACTCCCCTGATGGGAGGGGCTATATGGAGGGGAACTGTCTCTGATTGGTTGTGCCAGTGTCCAATCACCTCTGGTGACCATACAACCCACTATGTAATGAATATGGCTCTGTGTCCCGTGGTGTACGATAAAGAAATAACGTATTCCATTATGTTCTTGAATGCCATATTAGAAAAATCAAATCTGTATATCTTTCAAATGAAAATATGTTACCTTCATTGTGTTATATTCCTGTTTATGTATTTCAGATTCCTTCTTTCACTCTGTACCAAAGCATGAGGTGCCAAACCTCCTAGAGCACACCATCATGAATGTGCAGCCCAAGGATGCAAGTGTCTACCTAGTGCGTTACATTGGAGGCAACCATTTTAATACCGCTAGCACCAGGCTTATTGTCAGACGTAAGTTCAGTGTTTTATGGTTAATATACTATTGCTAGTCCTACAAAAGGACAAATCAAAAGTATGGATTAATACTATTCAATCATAAATATTAAAAAAGCAACGGTGCTAAAATTGTGTAGTGAACCACATGTAAAAGGTTTTCATGGTGTTGTCCAATATCAACTGGCCACAATAGAATTGTGACTGTAATAGAATTGTGACAACATGGTCGGAATGACTCTTTATATGGTAAGGGATGAACATGGTCTTTCCATTCAAAGTGCTCTACATATACCGGATATACTCGCCGTATAAGACGACCCCCTTCCTTCTAGTCTGTCTGGAAGCTGAGGGGTAGCCAGAACAACCACTGACAGGAACGCTGACAGGAACATGCGTTATTCAGCTTTTTCCAATCTCACTGTGCCCATTACATGCCTCACTGTGCCATCAACATGCCTCACTGTGCCATCAACATGCCTCACTGTGCAATCAACATGCCTCACTGTACCACCCCATGCCTCACTGTGCAGTCAAATTGCCTCACTGTGCAGTCAAATTGCCTCACTGTGCCATACTTTTAGTCCTGTACTGTGGGAGTCCATTAACCACTTAAGTACCAGACCAATATGCTGCTAAATGACCCAAGGGTTTTTTACAATTCGGCACTGCGTCGCTTTAACAGACAATTGCGCGGTCGTGCGACGTGGCTCCCAAACAAAACTTGCGTCCTTTTGATCCCACAAATAGAGCTTTCTTTTGGTGGTATTTGATCGCCTCTACGATTTTTATTTTTTGCGCTATATACAAAAATAGAGCGACATTTTTGAAAAAAAAACAATATTTTTTAATTTTTGTTATAAGAAAAATCAAATAAACTAAATTTTAGTCAAACATTTAGGCCAAACTTTATTCAGCCACATGTCTTTAGTAAAAAAAATCACAATAAAAAAAAAAATAGCTACCTAGCGGGAACAGCGACACTAATACAGCGATCAGAAAAATGATCGCTTAGTGATACTGGCAATAGGGAGTGAAAGGGTTAACTAGTGCGGTGATCAAGGGGTTAAAACTTTATTTGGGGGGGTACGGGGGCTACCCTGAACCTAACACTAACTGCCTGTCACACTGACACTAAATGCAGTGATCAGTACATATATGATCACTGCATTCAGTGACACTGTGACAGGGGGGTGGGGGGAGTGATCGCAAGGGGTTAATGTGCCTGTGTGTCCTGGTGTCAGTGTAGTGTTGGTGCCACTCACTGTGTGTTGTCTTCTCTCCTCAGCGGCGGTTGAAAATACCGCTAAAAGGAGAGATTACATCACTTCCCCCTTCCTGTGTTTACACAGGAGGAGGAAGTGACATGCAGGGGGAGCGCGCGGATTGGCTGGGAGCGATCCGGAGGGGGCAGGTAACGACCCACGTCTAGGCAGGGACGTACAGGTACGCCAATGTGCCTGTACGTGCCATTCTGCCAACGTAAATGTACATGCGGCGGTCCGCAAGTGGTTAAAAAGCCACACCTCCTCCTCATGCTGTTCCGTGATAGGCGCCTGTGTTCCGCCTATCACAGAGGAACTTTCGTCCGAAGCCCGAGGATGAGAAGAAATCCGTGATAGGCGGAACACCCAACAGAGGCTCTGCTGGGAAACCAAGTGTTCTGCCTATCACACCACAAGGAGGAGGCGTGGCTTTTGAATAATAGATGCCCGAGGTCTGGTGCCAGCATATAAGATGACCCCCGGTTCTTGAGGCAAATTTTTAAATCCAACAAAATAAATAAATTAGTTGTATGATCCAAAAGAGGAATTTACTCCTCCAGGAAAAATATACACTCTGACAGTGTCTGACTGCAGCAGTATGAGTGTATCGATACACTCATACTGCTGCAGTCAAATTTTTAAACCCAAAAGGTTGTCTAATACACTGGAAAATACAGTACTGAATGTATACAGAATCATTGTAATCTTGGTTAAAATGACCATCAAGTTCAACCTATTGGCATAAATCCAAACTACTGTTGATTTAGTAGGGAAGTAAAAAAAAAAGACCACAGTAAAACAATTTGTAGTTTATACTTAAAAGGCTGAAGCAAGAATTCTTTGCCTAGATACAAGTACATTAAATGACTGTAAACCTCTGAAATTAAAAATTAACAGAGCATATGTGCACTTGCCTCAATCCAAAGCACCTACTGTGATTTATGTCTGCTGTCTTCAACCTCTGTCACTTCTGACAGTCTATGCTGACCCCACTGCATCCTGGGAGTCCCTCTGCTTTCCTAAAAACTGACTACACTAAGCAGGAGAACACATCGTGGTCAGTTCTCTAGCTATGGTGGGAACTCAGTGTACTCTCTTCCAACGATCAGACTTGTCCTCACACACCCCAACTGAACAGCCATTCACTGGAAAACTCAGCTGCTGTTTCCCCTCCTTCAGTTCTTATGCAGCTAAGAACAGAGGACAGAGGAAATTTGATCATTTATAAAAAAGGGAAAAAGGTATTTATAATGTATTTTTATAGCTACACAAAAATGTTTTGTCTTTCATTTATATTTTAAACTGAATGGGTTGTTTTACATGGTGATCGTATACAATCACATTAATATCTTCAACAGCATTGCTTTCTAGTACCCTTTAAATAAGAGGAGCTTTGTATACACTAATAAGTGAACAGCAACACAAATGTAACTGTACTCTTCGATTCTCACATACATAACAAATTATTTATTTTGTGTGTCTAATTTTACTTCACAGGATGTGGAGCACAAAAGTGGGGACCACAATGCAATAAGACATGCCCAGATTGCCATAATGGTGGAGTCTGCCATGAAGACACAGGGGAATGTATCTGCCCTCCTGGCTTCATGGGAACAACATGTGTAACGGGTAAGTAAGCACTTATCCCTGCAATGCGATCTACAGGGCCGCCATCAGGGGGGTACAGGGATTACACCTGTAAGGGACCCGATGGTCCTCAGGGGACGTGCGCCCCCCCCCCCGTTTTTTTTGTCGGACCCCCCCCTTTAGGAACTTATGGTAGGGAACCGCCCCCCGTTTATTTATTTTTGTCTGACTTTAGCAACTCATGGCAGGAGAGAGAAGAGAACACTTGACTTGACTTTGTTTTGTTCGTCAGCACCAAAACCCCCTCCTTATCATCTCGCTGCAGGCAGGAGAGAGGAGCCACCCCCTCCCCCGGTTCTCTGCTCCAGGGAGGCCCTGCCTAAAGCTGTGTAAGAGGCCCCAAAATTTGTGATGGATGGCCTGGCAACCTATAACATCACAGCGCCTTGTACGGTTATTAGCCATACACCACTGCTGAACATGGATAGTGAACTGATGCCCACTTTTGCACACACATTATCAAAATATACCAAATCTGCCCTAAACCTGTGCTAATCCTTCTTTTGCAGCATGTGGTGAACACAGTTTTGGTACAACCTGCAGAGAAACCTGTGAAAACAAAGAAAGCTGCAAAGGGCACATGTTCTGCCTAGTGGACCCATATGGCTGTTCTTGTGCTACTGGCTGGAAAGGACTTATGTGTGATGAAGGTAAGATACATAAATTAAAGAATAAATTATTAAACTAGAAAAGGTACAATTTCTGGGGAAATTGTGTGACGTGTTCTTGCCTCCACCAATACTCCTGACTGGAGACAGTGCCCCTAGAGATTGTATTTTAAAAGCCAGAATCCCCTTACAGCTGTGTGGGAGGAGCTATAGAAACTCCTCATGACTGTGTGTGAGCAGTTATTTATCTCAACGTCTCCTAGGAAACCAATGTAAACATATGCAAGCTCTCTAAGCACACAGAATACTTGCTTGCTGTTTTTGAAAACAGTTAATATCTTTATATTATATATAGTATGTCTCTGAAATATAAAAATTTAAGGCAAAGTCGCAGTTTACAAATTGCCTTGCAAATTTTAGTTTTCAAAACTTTTACCTCCATTGAAATAATGGATGGTGTGTGTTGCAAACAAATGGATGTACTGTGAAAACGATTTGGACAATTTCTTAGCCATGGACCCGTGTAGTGGCAGCAGGGATAGTTGAACAATTTGATATAAGATTTGTGTAGGTCGGCTTGAAAATGAGGGAGTGGTCGCAGTTTACAAATCATGTAATGATATTTCAGTTTTTGACATTCCGCACTCTACCTCTCACCATTCATTCCTATTGGAAAATGTCACCGCAAAAATGACAATATTTTGCGAACCATTTGGCAAAACGTTCCACAAAGTAATAGCCCACTATTCGGGAACAATCCACTCGTTTTGATATATTACCCGTCTATGTAGCTTAAAAACTGTGGGAGGAGTTAGGGTGGCAAATTTGGCTATAATAATAATATATATGTGAGAGAATAGTAAGTGCTCTTGCTATGCAAGACCACTTAATAATCCACTGGAGTCTAGGAAAGACACAATTAGCTACTTGCTGAAAGATAATAAATGTTCAAACTTATTTTATTTGACAATAAAATGAGTACTGGTAAAATGTGAAGTCTATCCCCAACACAATTTATTTTTGTGTGTGAGAAGAAAGGTGGCTTTCGAGTGGTTGTCTACCACCCATCAGAACGAAAATTGACTAGTAGTCCCTGTTTAGGAGAGGATGGCTACATTGATAATAGAATGACGACATGGTGGGGTGTTGTTGAAATTGATATACTGTATTTGTAGTAAGATATATTGGTGTACTAAGATGAAGTTGCTCTATCATCTGGAAGGATATTGGGTGTGTTGATGCTTAAGTTGTGACATAGAGATTGAAAAGTCTGTCTGTAACCATGTGCTTTAACACTTATATGTTGACCAGGGCTTGGACAAGGGGTGGGCGGGAAGTACAGTTGCCCTGGGCACAACGATTAACTGTATGGAAGAGAAAAAGACACATATATAGTAGAGATGAGATGAAAGAGCTGCTCACCCCATTCTTGGCATAAAGAAAAGAGAAAGGTTCCCCAGCAGGGTTTTTAGGCAGCGGGGTCAAAAGATTAAACAGTTTCCATATAAAAATGATATTTATTAACCGATAATATCGGATATCACAATGTGTAAAAAGTTGTACAATGTATATCAAAAAAAGGGGTACAAAAGTATCTCAATCCTTGTAGCAGTAGACACAAAAGTATCTCAATCCTTGTAGCAGTAGACATAAATAATTATACATATCGTTATGTTGCAGGTGAATGCACAATGTAGATCACCGACGCGTTTCGACCGTTCGATCGGTCTTTTCAGGGGGATAGGCATTCTAAAATATAAGGATTCAAAAGTATTACAAAACATATAAGCATACATCATGGTGGGTCTATCACAATGATATAATTACCGCTGGAATAAGGAATCGAACATGCTGGTAACCGTTGGGTAGCCGGGGGGGCCTAAGGCTGTCTCCATCCCCCCAACGCGAAGGGCGGCCCATCCACAAGGGCCTACAAGGAGCCAGAGTGTGGACACCCTCCAAGGGGTGGAGGAGTCGGCACCTGCAAAGGACACCCATAGAATTGTATATAGGTTAAGAAGGATTGTATAAATCAATTCAGCTGACAGCACAGCAGTATATATGGTATTCAAGGGGCTAGAGGCAGTTGCTAAGTGCCAATATAAAATGGATATCAGGGCATCTTATAAAGTCCATTGGGGTTGTTCAATAAGTAAGGAGTATACAATAATGTAGAGCGATAGTAAACTAGGTAATGTGTGAAAGGGGTTGGTTGGTGTGAAAGGGGTAGGTCGGTGTAGGTGGTAGGAGAAGAAAATAAATGATCACCATTATGGGGCAATCCAATGTGAGGAATGTGGAAAAATATGCGTTATTTAAGGGAAGTGAGTGCATGGTATGAACACCTGTGTATATTGGAGTAATGAAGGTGATGTGGTATGAAAAATATATAAAATGATGGTGGTAGTAGGATGGGTGAAATGAAGATAAGTGAATAAAGTGCTATAAGAGTATATAGATAAATAGTTACCTGATGCAATAAATAAGTAGAGATATTTTGTGTGGCCAGTAAAGGGATCCTGCCTGCAGGTATGCATGGCAGGTAAGGACAAGGTGCAGAGAGACCATGGGTGCAATAGCATCCGATCTGGCCTGTGTGGAATCAGATAATGACTCCACATGGACCTACCATTTTATAAAGTCCAATGGGTGTGGTGATTAAATTAATCACATGCAGGTGCCGTGGGTTTTCTAACCACCAAAGGAGTGAAGGTCCCAGGCGCCAAGGGTGAAGGCGGCTCACTGGTGGCTCCCCCGGCGTCCCAAAGGGCCGGACAGCCCCGGCCAAACGCTGTCCTCTCCGCCGCAAAACGCGCGATGTCATGCCGTTGTGCGCGCACATGCGCACTGCGTCAAGACAGTCCAGAGAGGATTGGAGGGACGCCGCTGGCAGGGTAAGGCTGGCAATGGCTGCCCAAGGGATCCCCCTGGGCACTCTGCGAGCGGAATAGGGGGACAGGAGGAACCGTCCCCCCAACCCTGCCGGGAAGCCCTGAAGGACAGAGCCACATCCACACCGGAGGGGGCAGAGGCAGCCCGACCCCACAGGGGCCCCAAACGGTGACAATACAAAGTATACATGTATGGCGGTTGCCATCATAAACACCATAAACACTATGACAGAGAAATCGTAACAGAAACTGATTGAATTGTATTATATTATTACAATAGCCGTGTGTGACTATCATGGTTAAAACTCATACCAGGATTTGTATATAATTAGTTGGGACAGATATTGGGAATAGTATCTGAACATATAGCACAATGGAGTTTGTAATAAGTTACTCCTGATGCTAGGGGGGGATGTGACAACCAAATTCCCCTCCGGGGGAGGAGGTAGGTAACCCTCCTGTATGGCCGAAGTCCAGGAGCAACCCAAAAGGGTACCCTGGTTATAGGTCAAAAATAAGGGGTGCATGAGTTAAAAGCCACGAAAACGCACACACGGCGCACACACACAGCGATTAACTGTAGGCTAGTGTCAGTATGGCAGTGGATGGTACCAGTAGAGCAGTGAAGGTGTCAGTAAGGCAGACACGTTGGTATCAGTAGGAAAGTGTAGGTAGGGCAGATGGTGGTGTCAGTAGTTTTTTATTGTTAATATTTTCATGTTTTACAATATTATTTTTGTATTATTCATTTACAGTTTTTTTTAGGAGCCCGCATATCCGACATACCGTGTGCGCACGCCAATGGAAGTGCTGATTTTAAATTAATATAATCATCTGCCATCAGCATGGTTTAATGTATTGCTTAGCTTGCTTCCTTCTTCCTTTCTTCTTTCTTAACAGATGTATAGGGTTACATACAACAAAAATTACGGTACAATTGGTCAATTACTTTTTACATTGTGTATTTTAATTTTTTTCTCAGTTTAGGAGATTTTATATGTATTTCCACTTAGGTATACTTTGTAGTAATGTAGACATTACTTACATCTTTTTTTTAGCTTGTCCGGATGGTTTCTATGGACCCGACTGTAAGATGAAGTGTCTTTGTGCCAGAGGAGCCTGTGATAGGTTCAAAGGTTGCCTTTGTCCCCAAGGATGGCGTGGGCTTCGCTGTGAAAACGAAGGTAAAGCAAGGTAACACTGTGTATTGTTACATATTGGTGGCTGCAGGACACACGCAGATATAATATTTTTCCTATTGTGCTTTTGCGCAGCCTCAGCCAACCTTTACAGCAAACAGACATTTTCAGGAAATTATCTGACAGTGTACAGTTTATAAAGTCAGTTTGCTGTTCCATGGACTATTGCTATCAATGTCCTGTGTTTATATGATAAAGTCAGCGTCATGCACATACACACGACCATTTTTCATGATGAGAAAAATGCAATTTTTTAAATTGGTCATTAAAAACGGTCGTGTGCAGGCTCCAGAGCATTTTTCTCTACGAGAAAAATGGGCATTTAAAATTTAGAACCTGCTTTATTTTTTATCGTCGTTTTTCTCGTAGTGGAAAATGGTCGTGTGTACGCTTTAACGATGTGGAAAAAAACACGCATGCTCAGAAGCAAGTTATGAGAAGGAAAATTTGCATAATCAGCCCAAAGGGTGGCACCATTCGAATGGAACGTCCGCTTTATAGTGCCGTCGTACGCGTTGTACGTCACCACGCTTTGCTCAAGCATTTTTTTTTTCACGATCATGTGTATGCAAGGCAGGCTCGACAAGAATTGCGTTGAGAAAAACTTTTTTTTCCCCATGACATTAAAAAGAGGGAGCTGTGGTGGCTCAACGTGATTGGCACTGCGCTGATAAGCGGTTTACCTCTGCAGCCAAGGGTTCGGATCCCGGTCTCGGCTACATGTGAATTGAGTTTGGTGGTCTCAGCCCGGCTCCCGGTGGGTGTGCTATGCAAGGTAAGCCTGTGCTTAGTACGCCCCCCCCCCCCACAAAAACAACCACACTTGCACGCACACAAAATTGGTTTAACACACACGCACTTTGGTCATGAGGTCTCCTAAAATAAAGAGAGGTGAAGGACCTACGGGGCTGGCTGGATGGGCTAGACCCCCTCACTTCCTCATAGGGGGAGTCCCTCTGCCCCGTCGAGGTCCCGTTGAGCTCCCAAGCGGAACAGGTAGGGCGCGGTGAGTGGGAGGTCCTCCCTCACACCCGCCATTGCCACCGGGGGCATGGAGAAGGATGGCAGATTGCCTCTGGGGGAGGGTCTGCCTACTCCTAACTCCTGCAGTCCGGCTCCTCTCTTGAGTTCACGCACAAAAATACACTTTAAAAAAAAAAAATGACATTAAAAACGGTCGTGTGTACGTGGCATTTGGTAACATATATTTTATTGATTGAACCACAATTGTTATTGAAATCCAGTGTTTCTGGTCGATATTTCAGTAAAGTCTTGAATTTGTGACTTTTACAGTCATCGGACAATTTTTTGTAATTTTTGTAATTTAGTAATCTTTTCGTAAAGATGCTCCCAAAAGATCTATTCATAGACGTCCTGCTACAGTACATCATGTTTATCACACTACCTATAAGAAGAGAAAAATGGAGGCTGCTTTCACTGATATACTTCTGGGAATATTAGATTCCTCTCTGTCTTTGTCTTCAATAATTTATGAGTCACTGGCTGGGAATTGTCAAATCTAATAGTGAGGTCAGAACTGTTGTGTTTTGATATGTGTATATTGCTATGGCAGTTGACTAATAGGATATTGAGTTGTTGGTGATTATATGCTGAATTGCAGCTTATTGTTTTATACCAGGGTATATAGACCTAAATTTCATGAAGGTCTGGTCAATACAAATCTAATTCCATGAAACTCCTCTTTCACTAGACTGGTGTCTGATAGAGACCACCTTATTCAATATACATTTTTGCACAGACTTTATTTAACCCCTGCTAGATTGGCTAAAATATTTCTCTCCCAATTGCCTAGTTGTTGGTGATGTAATTATTCCCATGCAGATTTAATTCATATATTCTGGAATAGTACAGAAATACAACAAGTAAACTACAATGTATAAATTCTTTCACACCGTTAAACATAATTCTTTCTGTGGAAATTTGCCTGCTGGGATTGGTTGGCCCCTACAAAGGTAATCCGAACTCTCCTAACTTTATTGCTCTATTACACAGCATTATCCTTTCTTGGAAAAAATCTCATGCTCTGACCATCACGACCTGGAAAGCTTTAATAAATAAAACCCTACCTCTTTATAAGGCTACATATGCCAATAGAGGGGTCCGGCAAAATTTGACAAAGTGTGGGGAGGATGGGTGAATGATGCATCTACTAGATCGGGGTGAGAACTGTCTCTCTTTGTCTTCAACATTATGTTACGCCATCTAGCGCTTTACATTACGATGTGATGGGGTTCGGTATCAGTTGGTTCCCTCTCTGAAGAGTTGATTGTATATCTGGATATCATAGTGATAGTGACATATGATATTATTATGGAGAAATACTAATATGTAAAACTATTGTGGGCCCTTACCCTGACATAGATCCTTGTTATCCGTTGGGCAATGCTGGCCACTTGTGCTCATGACTCATTTATGCTTTGTGTTTTTTTCTTTTTTTGTGTTGTTACATGACACGTGTCATGCTAATATTATGTTGAAAGTTGAAATAAAAAAAATTTCCACCAAAAATTCTAATCCCAGCAGTCGCCCGAATCTCATGTTTGTTGGTGCGCAGGCGCCGTATAGCGCCGTATAGAGCCGACACGCAGTTCGGCTTCTTTTGGCAACTCATGACGCTCCTTATGTAACGGGGGTAGTTTTTGTCATTACGTCAATCACTTACCTGCTGGACAAGAACGCCCAGCTGCTACCCGGAAGCCGGGGAGAAAATAGCTGTACGAAGGTATGTACAGCAAAAAAAAAAACACATACTGTCATTGTTGCAAGTGAGCACAATGTAAGGTTAGAAAAATGTTTTAGGGTGAACCTCCGCTTTAAGCCACTCTAAGCTGTATACACCATTACCATTATTTCCCCCCTCTGTGTATGATTTATAAAAATAAATGCTGCAAATACCTACCGTATTTTCACAGCCGAGATTGTGATCTAATGACCAGGCAGCTTTCTACTTTTCTCCTCTGAGAGATGCAGCGGGTGGGGCTGAATTTCCCCCGCTGACGTCAGTCTGGAGGAGGGGAGGAGGAGAGAGCTTGCTGGTCATGTGATTGCAATCTCGGCTTATAAATGAGGTATTTACAGCATTTATATTTATAAATGATTCGCAGAGGGGGACACTGCAATGGGAGGCAGTACTGATGGTTTATACATGTTAGTATTATAAGAGCAGCAAGAGGGGTGAGGGGTGGCACTGTCACAAGCAGATAGACAGAGAGGGGAGTGGGGAGGAGGACACAGAAGCAGAGAGGAGAGCTGCAGATAGCAGGCTGCAGATGACAAAGGTATGTAAACTAACCACGGTGTCAGGCTCAGCAGCCATGATACTCAGTGGTAAGTTTTACAGAGGGGAGGATATAAACTGGCAGGATCAGCCTGTTTTTTTTTAGGTGTTACAGGCGGCCAAATATTTTTTTATTTATTTTTAACAAACGCTTTAAGTAATTTGTATGGAATATATTAATGATAATAAGAAATTCAGTAAAATAGATCCCTCAACCAGCAACAATAGCCCCCCCCCCCCTCATATCAACAATACATCCCCCAGCAACAATAGACCCCTCAAACAACAGCAACAATAAACCCCCCAGCAACAACAGATCCCAGAGCAACCAAAGACCCCCTAGCAACAATAGATCCACCCCAGGAACAATAGATACCTACCAGCCAGCATTGGCTGCTGTGAGACCTGGTGTTGGCCAACACCTACCAGCCAGCCAACTGTTGATCTCCCAGCAGCCAGCATTAAAAGACCCTTCAGCAGCTAGCAACAACAGACCCCTCTCTCATTAGTAGATCCCTCCCAGAAACAACTAACCCCAAGTAACATAAGACAAAACCAAAAGTATGAACGGACCCTCCATTCGCTTATTCCCATGTTCTCGCTGAACGTATCCCTGGTCCTCAAGCCCCTCTACACATCACAGTCCCTCTTCACATCACGCCCCCTTTATATCAATGCCCTCTGCCCCCCCTTCACAGCACAGTACCCACCTTTACATCACAAACCCTCTTTACATCAGTATCCCATGTCCCCCCTTCACATCACAGTCCCCCTTAACATTATGGTCCCCATTTACATCAGTGATCTCAGGCCCCTTTTTACATTGCAGCCGCCTCCCCCCCTTTACATCACAGTGCCCTCCATTTGCATTGCAGCGCTCTTGTCATATCAGTGTCTTCAGCCCTCTTTACATTACTGTGCAAACATTTAAGGCAGGTGTGAAGAAATGCTTTCACAAATTTATGTTTTAATTGGTAATTTTTTTTATCAATTTACAAAATGCAAAGCAAACAGAAGAAAAATCTAATTAAAATCAATATTTGGTGTGACTACCCCTTGGCTTCAAACCAGTATCAATTTTTACACTTGCACGCTTTGTATACATTTGCACAAAGTCAGAGATTTTGTAAGACTAATTTTGTAGGACTCTAAAGTCAGGTGAATGATTAACCAATTATAACAAATAGCTGCCAATGATCATCAATTTCATATGTAGCTTGAAACACAGTTATTAAAGGAACACTGAGGCCTCGTACACACGAGGCAATAGATTTGTTCAAATCTGTCCGTCCGACAGATTTGAACAAATCTGTCTGCTGGGATTTTGGTTTGCTCGCGTGTACACACGAGCAAACCAAAATCCCCGCCAGCAGAGAGCGCGCTGACGTGTCGGTGACGTGGCGGTGACGTGGCGGTGACGTTGACGCCGCCACGTCACCGCACCAGGAAGTAAAACACTTCCGCGCATGTGCCGAATCCATTCGGCGGCGGTGCGGGACGACATGTCTGCTGGTAAGTGTACTAACCAGCAGACATGTCGGGCGGGCGTATTCCCACCCGATAGATTTCAAAGCATGCTTTGAAATCTGTCGGGTGGCCAAATCGATCGGCTCGGCCGTACACACGATCGAATCTGTCTGCTGAAACGGTCCAGCGGACCGTTTCCAGCGGACAGATTTGATCGTGTGTACGAGGCCTAAAGGTTCGTTTTTTATTAGGTCAATTAATTGCTGTAAGCTAGAGCATTTAAATATCACTTACCTTGTTTTTTCTTTTGACCTCCAAAATACAGTAATCCAGGTTTGAAAATGCCATTTCCTGTCTCTCCTCTTCTTGCTTTCCACCAGCATCTGAGCCATTTTGCATGGTGGAAAGCAGAATGTGCTCACCCCCTCCCTATGACTACAGCCCTGCGTGAAGATGCTCTCTTATCCCTCACAGGCATGGAGGCTAAGCCTAATGGGAACTGTAGTTCCCATTAGGCCGTGATGTAGCAAGAATGAATGTGCACCGCAAACCAGGAAGTCAGTGAGAATAACGATTCAGGAGTGACGGAGGTGAATAAAACAGCTAAATTTCAACAGGTATCAAACTAGTTATAATGCAAAACATTAATATAGAGAAGGTAGGAATCGCGCTAATCATATGTCTATGACCAATGAAGGGCACAGTGCATGATGTGGTTATTTAAAAATTGCAAAATAAAAAAAAAACAAGAAAAGTGAATTAATGACAATGACACACAAGCATGAACCTGTATGCAAAATCCACCTAATAATCACTGAAAACTTGCTGAAGCTAGGTAGCCATGATCAAGTAAAAAAACACACAAACCTAAGTGAAATTCAGTGAATAGTGCTGGACTAAAAAAGTCTCAAAATATATGAATCTCCAAAATAAATTGAAAAAATATATCAAAGTATATAAAAAATAAAGTAAAATAAAAAGTCCCCCTAATAGTCATAGAGAAGCTGACTTATAGTCTATTTAGGTGGGTCTGTGCAGTTTGATTCTTCAGGTGAAAATAGATGTACCCTTTCCACACTTTTGATATATGCGTAAACAGGAAGAAAAATCTCAAGCAGGTACAGGTGCATCTGTCTCCGGAATGTCGATCACACATGGGTTTTCACAGGTTTGAAATGTAGAGTCTCAGCACCAAAAACAAAACAGAAACAGAGAGACTGGCATAGTGTAAAACCGTATAAACAGCTATTCAATCACACCTGTGTAGGGCAGTCATGCAAACGGGGGAGGGGATAGTGCAAACCCACCACCACTGTACACACTGACCCTTACCAGAAATGGACCCCGCAGGGTAGATGTAAACAAAAAGGAAGGAATCGTGGTTCAACAGCCGTAGGGACATCAGCAGATGGCAGTGTTATGATGATAACATGAAATGACATAAGAACTCACATAGTGTAAAACCAAGTCTTTGTGAAGACGAAACGTTGGGAGGAGACGTTCCCACGCGTACCACTAAGCCGGCCGGCACTTTTGTTTTAAAAGCTCCACACATTTGCATCTGTTGTAAGTGCATTTTATCTTTTTCCTTAATAAATCCATTGGGTTTTACACTATGTGAGTTCTTATGTCATTTCATGTTATCATCATAACACTGCCATCTGCTGATGTCCCTACGGCTGTTGAACCACGATTCCTTCCTTTTTGTTTACATCTACCCTGCGGGGTCCATTTCTGGTAAGGGTCAGTGTGTACAGTGGTGGTGGGTTTGCACTATCCCCTCCCCCGTTTGCATGACTGCCCTACACAGGTGTGATTGAATAGCTGTTTATACGGTTTCACACTATGCCAGTCTCTCTGTTTCTGTTTTGTTTTTGGTGCTGAGACTCTACATTTCAAACCTGTGAAAACCCATGTGTGATCGACATTCCGGAGACAGATGCACCTGTACCTGCTTGAGATTTTTCTCCCTGTTTACGCATATATCAAAAGTGTGGAAAGGATACATCTATTTTCACCTGAAGAATCAAACTGCACAGACCCACCTAAATAGACTATAAGTCAGCTTCTCTATGACTATTAGGGGGACTTTTTATTTTACTTTATTTTTTATATACTTTGATATATTTTTTCAATTTATTTTGGAGATTCATATATTTTGAGACTTTTTTAGTCCAGCACTATTCACTGAATTTCACTTAGGTTTGCGTGTTTTTTTACTTGATCATGGCTACCTAGCTTCAGCAAGTTTTCAGTGATTATTAGGTGGATTTTGCATACAGGTTCATGCTTGTGTGTCATTGTCATTAATTCACTTTTTTTTTTTTTTTTTGATTTTGCAATTTTTAAATAACCACATCATGCACTGTGCCCTTCATTGGTCATAGACATATGATTAGCGCGATTCCTACCTTCTCTATATTATTGTTTTATGTCGTATAACATTTTTGAATCGCAGCTTTCACCTGCTAGTTATTTACTGGGTATGCGCAATTTTTTTCTTTTATAATGCAAAACATTACTTTTTACTTTATCAGCTACTGTCAGACTTTAATTTACGAGGAAAATATTTTTGTCTTTACAACCCCTTTAACTTAAACAGAAACAGCTATATGAGAGGCTTAAAACTGGGTGAGGAACAGCCAAACTCTGCTACTAAGGTGGAACATAGTTTCATGTCATGTTTGGGGCTGCATTCCTGTAAATGAGTTGGAGATTTGGTCAGGATCCATGGTGTCCTCAATGCTGAGAAATACCGCCAGATACCTATTCATCATGCCATACCATCATAGAGGAATGTAATTGGCCTTAAATTTTCTCTGCAGCAGAGACCCCCACACATATACAGCCAATTTTATTGAGAACTATATTCAGCATAAATGAGAACAAGGAGTCCTGGAAGTTATGGTTTGCCCCAACAGAGCCCTGATCTCAACATCATTGAGTCTGTCTGGGATTACATAAAGAAACACAATGGGCCAGATTCTCAAAAGAATTACGCCGGTGTATTTACAGATACACCGGCGTAATTCGAATATTCCGCCGGCGTATCATTTTTTTGTATTCACAAAACAAGATACGCCGGAATTACGCTAGGATTCGATTTCTGCGCCGAATATGCAAATGAGCCGATACGCCGATTCCCGAACGTTTTTGCGCCGCCTCGACGTAGTTTACGTAGTTTGCGTACGCGTAAGGTTACCCCTGCTATAAGGAGGGGTAACCTTGCGTAGTTCGGCGTAAGCCATGTTAAGTATGGACGTCGGGACAGTGTCGTGTTTTTCCGTGGTTTACGTAGCTTGCGTAACTCGTCGCGAATAGGCCTGTACGTTAATTACATTGCCGGCGTAATCGCTGTATTTGCGGCGTACGATGGAGCATGCGCAGTGGCCTATGTTTAAGGCCGGCGCATGCGCAGTTTGTTTGGCAGGGGGGTGCGCTTAATTTAAATACAAGCCGCCCCTTTTGAACTACGCGGCCTTACGCCGGGCCATTTACACTATGCTGCCACAAATTACGGAGTAATTTCTACCAGAATCTGGCCCAATGACTTGAGGCAGCCTACATCCGCAGAAGATCTGTGGGTGGTTCTCCAAAATGATCTGTGGGTGGTTCTCCAAAATGTCTGAACAACCTACCTGTTGAATTGCTTCAAAAACGTTATCTTTTGTTCATTTAATTTAGATTGTGTTAATTGATAAAAATAAACTATAAACACCCAAGACACTGGCCCATGGGTGTCTTATAGTAAATACAATCCTAAATATGAAAACGAACATCATTTTACATTTAAAAAAACGGTGTCTGATACAAAAAATATGAGGCACACTTTCTCAGGCCACGTGCTATATAAAGTCCTAATATACTGTATATAATGTGAACGTGAACATGGAAATGCATACTATGTGGGAATTTTAAAAGTAATGGCAGGGTGGAAAAACAGGAAAAACAATTAGATCAAAGACAAAATCTTGATAAAGTCCAAACAAAAACTTAAATGAATACCAAACAACACGTTTGCACTTTTTATGCAAGAACACCATAAAGATCTATGGCGATTTACAAAGTTCTGCAGTGTATGCATGTCTTTATTCCATCCTGTTTTACATAATTGCATTTAACTTTGCTCCGGGTTCAGTAAACAGCAAGTGAAAGTTATTCTCTGTCTGATCAATTGCTCAATTGCCTATTCTGTTAGGCCTTGTACACACGATCAGACATGTCTGATGAGACTGGTCTGACGTACTGTTTTCATCAGACAACTCTGAACTTGTCTGATGGTCTGATGTGCGTACACACCATCGGACCAAAATCTGATCAGACCAGAACACGGTGACGTAGAACACAACGACGTGATGAAAAAACGAAGTTTAATGCTTCCAAGCATGCGTCGACTTTGACTTCGATTCTGAGTATGCGCGGGTTTTTGGTCCGATGCTTTTCTGTACTAACCATCGAATTTATCCGAAGGACAGGTGTCCATCAGACAGGTTTTAAAGCATGTTTTAAAACTTTGGTCTGACGGACAACGGTCTGATGGGCCGTACACACCATCGAACTGGTCCGATGAAACTGGTCTGCAGACCAGTTTCATCAGACCGGTCTGATTGTGTGTACAGGGCCTAAAAGTATCTGTATTCATGTTAGCTGGTAATTTACAGTGGTAATAAACACACAGAAATATTTTTGAGGCTAGTATGTTTATTTTTTTTTAACTCCATTTAGTATGTTTATTAGTCTTTAGTGTAGTGTAAAAGGCAGAATCAGCAATACAGTGGCAAATTGATTAGCATTTCCACCTGGCAGCACTAGGGTTGTTGGTTCGATTCACAACCACAGCACTACCTGCCTGGAGTATGCATGTTCTCCCTGTGCTTGTGTGGGTTTCTCGTCGTAGTCGATGACGTCGCTGCATTCTTGCCATTCAAAAGAATGGCGGTTCTTTTGAATGGCTGTCCATATGCACAGCTTTGCAAGAAAAGCTTGCCAGGAATCCCGTCAGGAAAGCCAATGTTTTTTTCCTGACGGGATTCCGGGCCGTGTGTACAGGGCCTGACGGACTCTAAAGTTGGGGGTATTCTTTCCCATTGATAAAGATGGATCAATAATTTATTTGTTAAATATAATGGCGTTTAACAATTATGAATTTTGGTGGGCACCTCCAAGCACTAAAACCTTTGGAGAGAAACACGATACCAACATTTTAATGTCCTTTGTCAGCCATGACACGTAATTGAAATATTCCTTTTTTAGTCTACATATAAGAAAATACAGAAGAAAAGTCAAGCATGTTTCCGTTCTAAATGCCAAAGCCTTCGGGTGTAGATCATGTCCTTTTAATGGACAAACAACTTCTTTTATTTTCAGTGTTTTTTATATAATTGTCATATCGATAAATTGTTTTTTTTTTCTGCAGGTCCGCCGCACATTCCACCACAGATACAAGAAATGGAGACAACATTAGAGTTAAACTCCGGGATAGATTTTAAGCCTACTTGCAGAGTTAGTGGCAACCCAGCACCATCTGCACACGATTTTAATCTTTTTAAAGAAGATGGCACTGTCTTTGAGGTAGGATATCTCACTGCTATTAAAAAACAATTGCATTAGCTAACACAAGGCAGATCCAGGCTCTATTTTTTTCATCACCCTAAAAGAAATGTGGTAGTTCAGAATATATCAGCAATCAATTACTGTCTTATCTGTACATACTATAATTAGTATGAATCACTACGATGTTGTCTTGCTAAAAACTAGTATACGAGAAATAGTATCTCACTGGACATTGCAGGTGCAGACAGTGCAAACAGAGGGGGTTATTTACGAAAGGCAAATCCACTGTGCACTACAAGTGAAAACTACAAGTGCAAAGTGCACATGAAATTGCACTGAATTTGCACTTGGAAGTGTAGTCGCTATAAATCTGAGGGGTAGATCTGAAATGAGGGGAAGCTCTGCTGATTTTATCAATCACATGCAAGCTAAAATGCTCTTTTTTATTATCCTTGCATGTCCCCCTCGGATCTACAGTGACTGCACTTCCAAGTGCAAATTCAGTGCAATTTCATGTGCACTTTGCAATTGTACTTTGCATTTGTAGTGTAAAGTGGATTTGCTTTGTTTCTTTATTTTATATATGTACAATGCATATACTTTTCAATAAGGTTGGTTTTTCCAATTAAAAAAAGTGGATTTGCAATCTGCAATATCCAGTGAGATGGTATTTCACGTATGTACTAGTCTTTAGTAAGACAACATCGTAGCGCACAGTTGCTTTCCATTTTTATGGGCTGAATCCCAGGGGCAGTCAAGGGGAGGTTTTAGCAGACTGTATTCCTTTGTATGGGCAGGTATTAATTGAGGCTAAAGTTGAACTTTTGGAAATTTCGACAACAAATGTTTGATGTGAGCTTTTGGTCGGATATTCCAACCATGTATAGGCTCCAATTTCCGACAACAAATGTTTGAGAGCTGGTTCTCAATTTTTCCGACAACAGTTTTGTCGGAAAATTCCGATCGTCTGTATGCAATTCTGACACATGCTTGGAATCAATTTGACGCATGTGGAATCATTGAACTTCATTTTTCTCAGCTCGTCGTAGTGTTGTATGTGACCATGGCGATCGGAATTTCTGACAACATTTGTGTGATCGTGTGTATGCAAGACAAGTTTGAGCCAACGTTCCATCGGAAAAAAATCCACGGTTTTGTTGTCGGAATGTGCGATCATGTGTATGCGGCAAAACACTTTTGGCAGATCTTATATCGTTTTATTGTATGTGAATAAATATTATGTGAAGTCTTCCTATTGGAACCTATAAAGGTCATTATTATTGATAAAGCTCATTAATACTTGTGGGAATTCTTCTTTAATATAGACCGTGTCAACAAATAAAAGTAATCAGCAGACAATTGCCCAGTTTTCCATAGGGAAAATTCTACCTCGAGACTCTGGGCTTTGGATCTACAGTGTAAAAACCGAAGCAGGGATGACTGACAAGCAAGTATATATCTCAGTAAAAGGTAAGAAGGTACTAATATTGTTCTCTACAACAAGTAGAAGTATGTGACTATGAAAACAGTCAACCTACTTACTCTTATGCCCTATATACATGATCGGTTCATCTGATGAAAACAGACTGATGGACCGTTTTCATCTGACGAACTGATCGTGTCTGGACCCCATCAGTTTTTTTCCCCATTGGTAAAAAAAATTAAACCTGTTTTCAATTTTTCTTATGGTTAACCACTTGCTTACTGGGCACATAAACCCCCTTCGTGCCCAGGCGAAATGTCAGCTTCCGGCACTGCGTCGCTTTAACTGAATTTGCGCGGTAGTGCGACGTGGCTCCCAAACAAAATTGGCGTCCTTTTTTCCCCACAAATAGAGCTTTATTTTGGTGGTATTTGATCGCCCGTGCGGTTTTTATTGTTTGCGTTATAAACAAAAAAAGAGCGGCAATTTAAAAATATATATATATTTTTTACTTGTTGCTATAATAAATATCCCAATTTTTTATTTTTTTTTAAAACTATTTTTTTTTCTCAGTTAAGGCCGATACGTATTCTTCTATGTATTTTTGTAAAAAATAAATAAAAAATAAACGCAATAAGCGACTGCTTTGCGCAAAAGTTATAGCGCCTACAAAATAGGGGACAGAATTATGATTTTTTTTACTATTTTTTTTTTACTAGTAATGGCGGCGATCTGTGATTTGTATTGGGACTGCGACATTACGGCGGACACATCGGACACTTTTGACACATTTTTGGGACCATTCACATTTATACAGCGACCAGTGCTATAAATATGCACTAATTACTGTATAAATGTGACTGGCATTGAAGGGGTTAACACTAGGGGGTAAGGAAGGGGTTAAATGTGTATCCTGGGTGTGTTCTAACTGTGTGGGGGGAGGGGGGTGACTGGGGGAGGTGACCGATGCTGTGTCCCTATGTACAAGCAGGGCTTTTTTTCAGGGGGAACTTGGGGGAACTCAGTTCCACCACCTCTGGCTCAGACCCTTTGGTGCCCGCTCACCACAGTCACTTGTAAACACAGAAGTCTGGTTTCTGTGTTTACAAGTGACAGCTCTGTACTCTGTGTGTAACCACCTGAACTCTGCACTCTGTTTGTAATGCAATCCTGGTATTTAATGCCCCTTTAAGACCCTTTTACTGTTTGTAAAATCTGAACGGGGTCGTGGTTGAGTTCCTGCACCTATTTTCTGAGAAAAAAAGCTCTGTGT
This sequence comes from Rana kukunoris, assembly GCA_029574335.1. Classification (NCBI taxonomy): domain Eukaryota; kingdom Metazoa; phylum Chordata; class Amphibia; order Anura; family Ranidae; genus Rana; species Rana kukunoris. Next base: position 336,483,509 of record CM056049.1, on the reverse strand, counting down.
ACAAGAGACACAGATCGGTCTCCTCTCCTCTGACAGCACGTGGAGCTCTGTGTTTACACACAGAGCTCCACGTCCCTGCTCTGTCACCGCCGATCGCATGTACCTGGCGGACACCGCGGCCGCCGGGTACACGCATCGAATCCTCGGCGATGCGACGGCACTGTTTTCCCCGCTGCGCGCCACCCAGTGGCGCGCGCGGGAAATTACAACAACATTGACGTCCAAAGACGTGACCCTGGCAGCTCAGATCCGCGCTGTTGACGTCTTTTGTCAATAGCGCGGATCTGTAGTGGTTAAAAAAAAAAAAAAAACGATTATCTATGGGGAAATCCATCAGTCAAAAATCAACGCATGCTCAGAATCAAGTCGACGCATGCTCGGAAGCATTGAACTTAATTTTTCTCAGCACGTCGTTGTGTTTTACGTCACCGCATTTGGACACGATCGGATCTTTAACCGATGGTGTGTAGGCAAGACTGATGAAAGTCAGCTTCATCGGATATCTGATGAAAAAATCCATTGGTTCGTTTTCATCAGACGAACCGATCGCGTGTACAGGGCATTACATGCCTTTTTAGTTTTGGATTTTCCCATTCCCACTGGTCTGTTAATTTCTTCTTCTGAAAACAGTGCTACTGTTTTAACAGTATGTCATGGGTGGCTGGCTTCTCGTTTTTGGTTTTGGTTTTTGTGCATGGGCTGTACAATATGTGGCATGGTTTGTTATTGTTTATACTGTATTTTGCCATGTTATTAGCTCATTAATGTTGGTGGTTTATTTAGTGGGGGAGTCCACGTTAAGGCTGAGTGTTAAATTTAGCAGCTTACCATTTTTAGATGTGATGTCTGCATTAGTTTTCTTTTATATTATATATCTTTATTTTTACTTCCTGTCCAACATTCACTTACTGTTATTTATATACAGAGGCTGCTCTCCTACATTTAGGCTACATACACAATCTTAAGCCCTGTACACACGCTCGGTTTTCTCTGTGGTAAAAAGTCCACTGAGAAAACCGAGGGGAAAGCCTGAAACCCGGCAGGAAAACTGCCATGGAGCTTTGGCCATGTGTATGCTCCATCACCACTGCCTCGCAGTGTTTTCCATAGGTAAGTAGTAGATTTGGCGGGGGAAAAAAACGCTGGGAATCCCGACGGGAAAATAGAGAGCAGGTTCTCTATTTTCCCGCCGGGATTCCCAGTTGTTTTCCTGATAGGAAAACTGCGAGGAAGCATACACACGTCTGGTTTTCCTGGCCAAAAGCTCTCCTGGCAGCTTTCCTGCTGGGAAAACTGGTCGTGTGTATGAGGCTTAAGTTTCTTATCTTAATTACATAGAGGGACGTTGCTTTGTAGTTTACAGAGGATAGCTGAGAGGTTAAAGCCTTGTTTGAGATGACACGGTCTACAGGTATTTTTTTCTGTACTTGCAGTACCTGTAAAGCTGCAGTATATGACATTTTTGTTCCTGGGGTTTTATATACACACTATATTGTCAAAAGTATTGGGACACCTGCCTTTACACGCACATGAACCTTAATGGCATCCCAGTCTTAGTCCGTAGGGTTCAATATTGGCCCACCCTTTTTTTAGGGGTTGGGCTTGGCCCCTTTGTTCTAGTGAAGGGAACTCTTAAGGCGTCAACATACCAAGACATTTTGGACGATTTTATGCTCCTAACTTTGTGGGAACAGTTTGGAGGGTGGCCCCTTCCTGTTCTAACATGACTGCGCACAACGCAAGGTCCATAAAGACATGGATGAGCGAGTTTGGGGTGGGGGAAATTGACAAGCCTGCACAGAGTCCTGATATCAACCCGATAGAACACCTTTGGGATGAATTAGAGCAGACACAGTGATCCAGTCCTTCTTGTCCAATATCAGTGTATGACCTCACAAATGTGCTTCTGGAAGAATGATCAAACATTCCATAAGACACACTCCTAAACCTTGTGGACAGCCTTCTCAGAAGAGTTGAAGCTGTTTTGAAAATGTTTAAACATTTTTATTGTTGAAACCCCAATGTCAAGATAGAACTACTAAAACAAAAAGTCCAACGTTTGCTTTCCAAATTCTACTTTAATATGAGGAAAGTATTATCTTAAAATCTGTATATATATATATAAATAAAAAAAATCGATATAATAATATTAGATAAAAATAAACAACTGAGCATGATAAAATTGTGTTTCGACAGTTTTGTTTTCTTTATAAAATGAATTCGATTTTTTTTCTGATATTGCTAAATACAGGCACTATAAGAGCAGATTTTCCGTTTGGTCTTGCTTTCATATTTTCTACATTTTGACACAGCAGGGTTGATTTACTAAAGGAGTAATGAAAGTAAATGTTCACTTAGCTATATAACTAAGATGAACCAGTGTTCCTTTTAATCGTTATGTGCAAGCTAAACAGAGGCGGCTCTAGGCTTTGTGAGGCCTTAAGCAAAACTTGGACACGGGGGCCCATAATGGGTAAAAAAATTCAAGCAAATAAAAATGGCTGCAGAAAGTTACACGGCTCGAGCACACGAGGCAAATTAGGTGGCCGCGAGGCCCCTGTAAATGCAAGGCCTTAGGTGACCGCTTAATTTGCCTAAATAAAGAGCCGCCTCTGAAGCTAAAATACTGATTTAATTTTGCATGCACGTGATTGGATAATTGAAGTGAACACAGCTTCACTTTATTTACTAACATAAATGAACATTTACTTTAGAAAGTGAAAATGTATACTTTTTACTTAAAGGGGTAATTCCCCCAAAAAACTTTTTTTTAACATTGATTGAGGCTCGTTATGTCAAGGGGAATCGGGTGTTTTTCTTTTAGAATTTAAGCAGTACTTACCGTTTTAGAGATGCATCGTCTCTGTCGCTTCCGGGTATGATTGTCTCGTCTGGGCGAGCCTATTTGATTGACAGGCTTCCGACGGTCGCATACATCGCGTCACGAGTAGCCGAAAGAAGCCGAGCGCCGGAAAATCGCGACGCGATGTATCTGAACGTCGGAAGCCTGTCAATCAAATAGGAACGCCCTTCCCCGATGACCATACCCGGAAGCGTCGGAGACGATGCATCTCTAAAACGGTAAGTACTGCTTCGTTTCTAAAAAAAAAACCACCCGATTCCCCTTGACAAAACGAGCCTCAATCAATGTTAGAAAAAAGGTTTTTGGGGGAACTACCCCTTTAATCAACCCTAATGGTTGATGATATTTCTCCAAATACTTTTTTGTATTTCTGTTCTGCACACCGTATATATATATATTTGTCATTCTTGTATTATTCTGTTCAGTTGCTCCCTATCCACAGCACGGACCGAAGCTTAACAAAAGTGGACCTAACTATCTTAATATCTATGTTAATATTGAATCTTATGGAGGAGATGGTCCAATATCCAATGCTTTTGTACTATACAAACCGTCTAAGAAACTTACACGATGGAATACTTTAGTTGGTAAGAAAAACTAAACTTGATTATTAGGTATGGGCACAAAGCTGGAGAACGTGTCTGCTGGAGCCTGATATTGCACTGGAGATTCATTGATCACAGTGCAATGCTTTACAGGCCCCTGGGAAAAAGAAAAAAAATTCACTTTTTTAATGCAAATGTATGTGCATATATACATTTTTCCCAAAAGGTAAACACAACCTTTAAATAACATTCTAGAGATCCACCTAGTGTAATGCAGCTTCCGTTACACAACAGAACACTTGGACATTTGGTCATATGCTACATTTTTGTGAACAGATATATTATTATTATTATAGGTACTTATATAGCGCCGCCAATTTAAGCAGCGCTTTACATATACATTGTACATTCACATCAGTCGCTACCCTACCTAACTCACATTCATATACTAGGGCCAATTTAGGCAGAAGCCAATTAACCTACCAGCATGTCTTTGGAGTTTGGCCCTAGTATATGAATGTGCGTTAGGGACCTTAGATTGTAAGCTCCTTGAGGGTAGGGACTGATGTGAATGTACATTGTATATGTAAAACTCTGCGTAAATTGATTACGTTTTATGAGAATTTAGAGAGCTACCAATATGATGTTCATCATGCGAGTGCCAGATACTATGTAAATGGAAGAGGGTCAGTGGCTATTATTTCTACTGCCTGGAAAGCCTCATACACACGACCGGTTTTCCTGGCAAGAAAGCTGCTGGGAGAGCTTTTTGCTGTGAAAACCATGCGTGTGTATGCTTTCTTGTTGAGAAAATTGCCGGGAATCCCAACAAGAAAAATAGAGAACCTGCTCCCTATTTTCTCGTTCGGATTCCCAGCAGTGAAAGTGTTTCCTGCCGAGAAAACCGTACTTCAGTATGCTTACCTGTCCCCAGGTAAATCCGTGCATGCTCGATGAGACCTTGAGGCATGCGCGGTAGCATACAAGGGTAGTGTAGGGTGTAGCAAGATTGGGGCGACGGCATTTAATGTGATGAGTGCCGACTCGTCGTAGTCGATGACGTCACTGTGTTCTTGCCTTTCAAAAGAATGGCGGTTCTTTTGATTGGCCGTCTGTATGCACGGCAAGCTTGACAGGAATCCGTCAGGAAAACCAACATTTTTTTCCTGATGGGATTCCCAGCTGTGTGTACAAGGCCGAAAACCTTATTTGAGTGGTTTGTTAATCTGTAGAATAGATATGATATTCACACATTGATATGCCATATGTATACATTGTTTTGTCTCTATGGGAAGTAAAAGGGACTTTTGTAGTTTGGTGACTTTATTATTTATCAGGGTATTTTATATAGATAACCTTTGTACAATAAAATACACGTGTCTAGTAATGGGAGACAGATTTTTGTTGAGCCTACAAGACAGTTTATAGGAGGTGGAATAGTATTACTAAAACATCTTGGATGAACATTATATGTGCCACATGATTCTAGGTATTAGTGGTTGAGATAGTCCAAAAGGGTAAGTAGTAGTATGTAATGAGTGACAAAATAAGACAATACAGCTGTAAGACAAAGTCAGTAAAATGTATTAGCTATGCATAATCTGCTGTTCAGACATTATTTGTGTTATTATTACAGGAATTTATAGAACACCTTCAATTTGTGCAGTGCTTTACATATTGTACATTCACATTCATTTGATCTTCCTTGAGACAGTGGCAACTTTGGTTTAATTGAGCTGTATTACGAGTTTAATTCATACTATAATGATGGTGTGTTTTCTTTTAGTTCCCATAACTGATAAAATTGCAAAACTTGAGAATCTGGAGCCAAGAACTGAATATAAGGTCTGTGTTCAGCTAAGTCGCAAAGGAGATGGAGGTGTTGGTCATCCAGGACCTGAAAGTCTCTTCACCACAGAGGCATTTGGTACGATTTTATCAGATTGTTTCTTTTAAATGTCTTCCAATAAATTCCAAATATTAATGAGCCTTCTAATCATATTATATGTGATCTCCTCAAATTCATTAATTAGGCATCTTTTAACATCATACAAGTTTTCAAGTTTTGTTTTATGTGGCTTTTTTCCTTCTGTTATCTATTAACCAAGTATTGCTAGTTCAGCACAATCAGGTTTTTCTTTTTCTTCTAAACCCCCATAAACGTCTATGGGCCAGATTCAGGTAGATGGGCGCTTCTTTACTTTGGAGTAACGTTTCTCATTTACGTTACTCCGCCGACACTTTCAGCGCAAGTACTGTTATTCACATAGCACTTGCGCGTAAACTTGCGCCAGAGTAACGATAATGCGCTGGCGTAACCCGACGCAAGTGGAAGTGGGTGTGATCATATGTAAATGATGGGCGGAGCCCAGCGCAGAGGCTTACGTTCAGCGCATCATCCACGGAGCATGCGCAGTAAGTGAGGCTTCACTCGCCCCCTTGTGCGCATGCTCACAACTTCCGTCGGCACCACTTCACGGGAAACGTCAGCGCAATGTGTTCCGTTGAGCATTTAAATGCGCCCGTAGATGCGCCATTTCGGCACTAAAGTATATCCCGTTCCCCCTCCCCACAGTGAAGTTACTTTTGTTCTGAGATGGCTGCTCCCGTTCCCCGCAAACACACAGGAGAAAGCTGAACTCTAAAGGCCAGGAGCTGTCAGCCGTCATCTCGGCTATGGAGACCTATGATGTCTTCCTCCATGGCTGTAAAAGTTGACAGACAAGCATGGACAGAGGTGTTGTCCTGCAAGTGGGGGTGCTCAGCTAGCTCTTATCGTCGGTAACGCTGCTGTAGCTGCTCTCCTGCTGACCTGTGGCCGTCTGGAGTAAAGATAAAGCAGCTATTTGTAGAAATAACTTTGCGTCGGACGGACGAGATATGCGCGGCGCATGTAGCCAGCGTATGGTGCTAATCCGTTCGTGAATCGGGTAATATCCCTCATTTGCATATTTGCAGGGGAAATCAATAGGCGCGACTGATGCGCCAAGCGAAATTATGCGCTGACGATACTCTGGCGTCGGAAAGTTAAGCCGATCGGAAATGGCCCGTTTTCTGTCGCATCTAGTTTGATGGGTACGGCCACATAGAAACGACGGCGCATAATCACAGTTACGCGGCGCATATCGAATTACTCCAGTGCAAGTCTTGCTGAATCTGGCCCTATGTGTGCAAGTGCACGTAGGCTAACATAGAGGGGCGCTCAGAGACAGAAAGAAAACATCAAATGCCCTTAAAGTGGCATTTTTGATGTCCTGTGTCACAGGCATGAGACCTTACTACTCCCCAAACTGGAATCAATGAGGAATGGTAACAGGGTGTTTTCACCTACTTGTTGTCGAAACCACTGCTTCCTTAACTGATCCTTGGATCTTTCTACATCATGTTTCTTCTTTAGCAATAAAGTTACTTCATCCATGATGATGTCCTGCGTGTTTTTCCAAGAAAATGTAATACAGGCTGTCCTCGGGTTACAAACATCTGATTTACAAGTGACTCCTACTTTGAAACCGAAGGAGACAACAGGAAGTGAGAGGAAATCTACCCCAAGGAAGGGAAATTCACTCCTGTAAGGCCTCGTACACACGACCGAGGAACTCGTCGGAAAAGACACATCGTTTTCCTTGACGAGTTCCTTGTTAGGCTTGTCGAGGAACTCGACAAGCTGTCTTTGCGTACATACAGTCAAGACCAAATCTCCTCGTTCTCAAACGCGGTGAATTCAACACATACAACGGCAGGGGAAGTTCGATTCCACTGGCACAACCCTTGGGGCTGCTTTTGATAATCTCATGTTACTGCGTGTTAGGTAAAAGTTTGGTAAGAGACATTTGCACTTTATTAGTCTGTTACAGCGTGACAAATGTGCTATTTCCATTACAAACGCTACTTTGACCGAAGATGCGCAGGTTTCTAAGCATACACACCAACGTGTTTCTCGTCGAAAACCAGCCCGACGAGGAACACGACGAGGAAATTGAGACTCCCGTCGAGGAAAAAAGAGAACTTGCTCTCTTTTTTCCTCGTCGAGTTCCTCGACAGTTTTCTCCATGAAAAGCATACACACAACCGTTTTCCTCGGCAAAAAAGCTCTCCCACCAAGTTTCTTGGTCGTGTGTACGAGGCCTAAGAGTCATTATGGTAAAATCGTGTCAGCCCTGGGGCTTTTTCACCAATCCTTGTTTCCACAACAATCCAACATTTTCCAAATCCAATTGTCATAGTGTCGCTAAGTGAGGTGAAATCTTCTGAACAGGGGCACAGACAGGAAAACAAATGTTACCGGAGTGTTAATCCTTCCCTATGCAGCCAAAAACTTAAAAGTAATTTTTTTGGCTGGAGCTACATTAAAAAAATGTACCTGTCCTGACTTACAAACAGATTAAACTAAGAACAAACTTACAGACCCTATTATGTTTGTAACCTGGGGACCGCCTGTATACAGTATACATATTTCGTTATTGTAACTACTGGATTGTATGTTTTAAGACCTTACTACTGAGTTTTAAAGGGATTGTAAACAATCGCCTTGTAAAACAACCATTCAGTTTAAAGTAGAAATGAAAGGCAAAACATTTTTGTATGGATATATATATATATATATATATATATATATATATATATATATATATATATCATAAAATATACCCTTTTCCCCCTTTTTTTTTTATAAAAGATCACATTCCCTCTGTTCTCAGCTGCATAAGACCTGGGGGTAAGGAGGAGAAGCAGCAGTACACTGAGCTTCCCAGTGAATGTCTGTGCAGCAGGGGACATTCAGGACAAGTCTGAGCATTGACAGGAGAGTACACTGAGTTCCCAGCATAGCTAGAGAACTGACCACTGTGTGTTCTTCTGCTTAGTGTGGTCAGTTTTTAATAGGAAAGCAGAGGAGCTAGCAGGAACACCAGGGATTTCACATAAAGGAAGCAATACAAAGAGAACAGGATACTTTCTCATGCAAGTACACGGTACATCAGGCACAAATCAGGAATATGAGGTGTTAGGTTAACACTAACAAACGCCTTAAGGGCTGTCCACATAGGCTGAATATTGGGCACTATTGGCCAGTTCAACATTGACCCGTATGTATGGCAGCCGATCTGACAAAAGGTGCATAACCGATTGTGGAAAAGGCATGACCGAAAAAAGGTCTGCTTATCAGCATCCAATCAGCGCTCTCAGCAGGCACATATCAGGAATATAAAGTGTTGGGGTAACAAACGCCTTAAAGGCTGTACACAGGGGTAAAATATCGGGCTGAGAGCGCTGACCAGTGTGTTCAGGCAGGGGGAGGGGGATGTCTTTCTGTCAGAACTCATCTCAGCGAGGAAGGTTGCTGTACTAACATCAGATTGGTAGTACAGGGTTCTCCTCCCAAGCTCTGCAGTTTTTTTCGTTTAGCCCATTGGGTTGAGCGTAAAAAAACGTATACAGTAGTGTGTACTAGGCTTTACACTCGTTTTTCTTTCCTGGATATCTTGATCTAATAATTAGAAATGTTTCTTCTTAAACACATTCCAACACAAAGTTAGTTAATGTCATTCAATGATAACTAACACTCTTAGGATGCCTATCCGATTTTTTTTGGTTCAGTTATTTAAAATGTATTGTTCTAATCTAAAGTTTAGATCTTCATTGTTGACAATGTTTGTCAGTGTGAATTAGTAATTATTTGCTAACACTGTTTTTGTTTTACAATATCTTCTCTAGGTCTTCCCCCTCCAAAAGAAATCAGTCTGACACCTAACAGCCAGACATCTCTAGGCTTGACTTGGCTGCCCACCTGGGAAGGCTCTGAAGAAGAACATGTCAGTCAGGCTGAATGCTTCAGTCCAGACATTCCTGAAACCACTTTTTATACAACAGCCCCAGGAAATAAAACTGGAATTATTATAGATGGCCTCAAGCCAAAAACATTATATCAGTGTAGGGTGAGAGTAAACACAAAGTCCCAAGGTGAATGGAGTGAACCAATGTTTGCATGGACATACAGTGACCGTAAGTTCCACAGTCTCTGAATACATTTCTTACCTATAAGCTGAAGAACAGTTTCTTTCAAAATCGGTGTTTATTAGCTACAGTGCTCTAAGGCCCTGTACACATGATCAGACATGTCTGATGAAACTGGTCTGCAGACCAGTTTGATGATGTGTATGGCCCATCAGACCGTTGTCCGTCAGACCAAAGTTTTAAAACATGCTTTAAAACCTGTCTGATGGAACCTGTCTGTTGGACAGGTTCGATGGTTAGTACACAAAAGAATCGGACCAAAAACTTGCGCAGGCTCAGAAGCATTGAACTTCGTTTTTCATCACGTCGTTGTGTTCTACGTCACTGCGTTCTGGTCTGAACGGATTTTGGTCCGATGGTGTGTACGCACATCAGACCATCAGACAAGTTCAGAGTTGTCTGATGAAAGCGGTCTGTCAGACAAGTCTCATCAGATATGTCCGATCGTGTGTACAGGGCCTAAGTGTTGTAGAAATACAGAAAGCACAGCCTGAGGTTGCTCTTTGGGTTCTCATAAGGCCATAACCATAACCATCACCTTGTTTTCTAGTGTGTGGCTAAAACCCTTGTTCTGGAGAAGATGGGGTATAATGTTTAAGATATAGAGGTTTATGGAGGAAGGGGGTTTGCTGCAGGGAAGGGTAATGGAGATTGAGGGTTTTAGGAACAGAAGATAATACGGTGGTCAGGTTAGTGTTGCAAAAGCTTTATTCTGACAGGTAGGAATTCCAGGAGAAATACAAAAAGATGCAATAGTGTTCTGTACAGATTTATTTAAACATATTAATGCTTTTCTAAAATTACACATGCATATTTCACATTATTTTAACCTGTTATAGAATTATTTCCATATAATGTATTGGTACATTATAAAGCTGCTGTTTCAGTTCTGTATTTTGAATAGTTCCTCTTTAATCTGTTATTATCATTTTAGATTATATGTTATATAATATATTATATTTTATTTTATGTTATATTGTATATGTTTACAGAGAATCCCCCACCAGCCTCAAATATCAATGTATTAAATGTCACGGATTCAACAGCCATTATCACCTGGTCCATTCAAGAAGGTCATTCGATCACAACTGTCATTATCCGCTATAAGATCTTTGGTGACACAGGGTACAATCATGACATTAAGATCAGAAATATAACCATTACTCAATACCAGCTGAAGGGACTTGAAGCTGACACAATTTATTTGATTGAACTATGTACTGAGAACAATGTTGGGCAAAGCATTTCCAATCCACTCCGAGATGTCAGAACCCGTCCAGAAATCAAGGGTGAGACTGTCAGAATTAAAATAATTTTCTTAAGAATTAAAAAAAGGATTGCAAATAATTTAAACAATAATCATGAATGTTGCTTATGAATACCTCATAATTCATAATATGGTTTTAACCTAATAATTTGCCAACAATAGTCACTAGGGATGAGCTTGATGTTTGAATCCAACGTAAGCACCCTCCCCATGTTGAGGGCATGTGGTCTGGTTCGGAGGGGCGCTCTCTCGTCCTCCCCTTTTCCTGTGCCCTGCCAGGTTGCATGCTCATATAAGGGTCTGGAATGGATTTAATGGGGGGAACACCACGCCATTTAGAAAAAAATTGACGTGGGGTGTCCCTTAGTATTTATACCAGACCTGAAGGGCCTGGTATGGATTTTGGGGGGGACCCCCACGGCATTGATTTTATATATTGCCAAGGAGTTCACCATAATATCTATACCAGACTTGAAGGGCCTGGTAATGGACTAGGCGGAATCTACGCCGATTTTTTCATTGATTTTTATTTATATTCCGGGATCCGACAATACATTTTTTTCTTTAGAAATGTCATTTTGTTGCTGTACTGTTATGAACATGGGAAAGATGTGCTATTTTACAGGCAGACTAAGGGGACCCCCAGGCACGATATTTAACCACTTGCTTACTGGGCACATAAACCCCCTTCGTGCCCAGGCGAAATTTCAGCTTCCGGCACTGCGTCGCTTTAACTGACATTTGCGGGGTCGTGGGACGTGGCTCCCAAACAAAATTGACGTCCTTTTTTCCCCACAAATAGAGCTTTATTTTGGTGGTATTTGATCACCTCTGCGGTTTTTATTTTTTGCGCTATAAACAAAAAAAAGCGACAATTTAAAAAATATATATATTTTTTTTACTTGTTGCTATAATAAATATCCCGATTTTTAAAAAAAATAAATAAATAATTTTTTCTCATTTAACCCCTTCCCTACCAGCCCATAGGGGAATCACGTCATGGTGATCCCCTCGCCGATGAGACAGGACGTTGCACAACGTCCTGTCTTCACGGCGTTCTAGGGCGCGCGCGCGCGCCCGCGGCACCACCCGCGATCCCGCGCGCGTGCCCGACGGCCGTGATTGCCGCCGGGCACCCGCGATTTCCGGCAATCACGGCAGGAGTGTGGATCTGTGTGTGTAAACACACAGATCCACCTCCTGTCAGCGGTGAGGAGACTGATGTGTGTTCCCAGTACAGAGGAACACACATCGATCTCCTCCCCCTGTGAGTCCCCCTCCCCCTACAGTTAGAACATACTTTAGGACACATTTTAACCCCTTCAGCGCCCCCTAGTGTTAACCCCTTCCCTGCCAGTCACATTTACACAGTAATTAGTGCAGTTTTATAGCACTAATCGCTGTGTAAATGTGAACGGTCCCAAAAACGTGTCAAAAGTGTCCGATATGTCCGCCGCAACGTCACGGTCACAAAAAAAAAAACGCAGATCCCCGCCATTACTAGTAAAAAAAATAAAATAAAAATGGCATAAATCTATCACCTATTTTGTAGACGCTATAACTTTTGCGCAAACCAATCAATATACGATTATTGCGTTTTTTTTTTTACCAAAAATACGTAGAATACGTATCGGTCTAAACTGAGGGGGAAAAAAGTTTTTTTAAAAAAAATATTGTGAGATGTATTAAATAAAAAGGAAAAAATATTGTGTTTTTTTTTTAAATTGTCGCTCTTCTTTTGTTTATAGCGCAAAAAATAAAAACCGCAGAGATAATCAAATACCACCAAACGAAAGCTCTATTTGTGTGGGGAAAAAAACATAATGATTTAATTTGGGTACAGTATTGCCTGACCGCGCAATTGTCATTCAAAGTGCAACAGCGCTGAAAACTAAAAATTGGTCTGGGCAGGAAGGGGGTGAAAATGCCCTGTATGGAAGGGGTTTAGGCCGATATGTATTCTTCTACATATTTTTGTAAAAAAAAAAAAAAAAATCGCAATAAGCGAAAATTTATAGCGCCTACAAAATAGGGGACAGAATTTTTTTTTTTTTTATTATTATTTTTTTACTAGTAATGGCCGCGATCTGTGATTTTTATTGGGACTGCGATATTGCGGCGGACATATCGGACACTTTTGACACAAATTTGGGACCATTCACATTTATACAGCGATCGGTGCTAAAAAAAAGCACTAATTACTGTATAAATGTGACTGGCAGGGAAGGGGTTAACACTAGGGGGTGAGGAAGGAGTTAAATGTATTCCCTGGGTGTGTTCTAACTGTGTGGGGGGAGGGGGCTGACTGGGGCAGGTAACCGATGCTGTGTCCCTATGTACAAGGGACACAGATCGGTCTCCTCTCCTCTGACAGCACGTGGAGCTCTGTGTTTACACAGTGCAATGCGCCGACACTGTGTTTACCCGCTGCGCGCCACCCAGTGGCGCACGCGGGTATTGCACTCAAAATGACGTCCAAAGACGTCCACTTGGCACTTGAGAGCCGTGCTGTGGATGTCTTTTGTCTATAGCGCAGATATCAAGTGGTTAAAGGAATATTACATTTTTATATATGTTAAATGTTTTAAAGATTGCTTATTACTGTAATGGCTGTTAATACTGTATAATTGGCCTTTTTTGTCATTAAGTAAGATGTTTTCTTTTCACTCAGGTGCTTATGAGTCAAAAGACAGCAATATGCTCCTCATTGCTATTTTGGGCTCTGCTGGTATGACCTGTCTGACAATTCTACTTGCATTTCTAATTATGCTGCAGCTGAAGCGAGCCAATTTCCAGCACAGAATGGCACAAGCTTTCCAGAATGGAGTGGTACGTTTTCTCAATAGTGTGTTTTGTATAATGCTGATTACAGAGAGACGAACCCTGATAAATTCTGACCATACAAATGATTCTAAATGCCTTGGTGGCCATATGCAAAACATTTGTAGGTTAAAGGAAACCTGTAGGGAAGATTATTGTCATTGCCTCCTGAAAATACTAGTTTCTTGGCTGTCATGTTCATCTACTGGCTTTAATACTTTCTCAGTCACGGACCAGAAGAAAACCACCAATGAATTGCTTTATATTTATTTTAGTGCATACTTCTTTTGGGCCTGCCACTCTCTCAGTGCTCGCCGGTGGTCTTGGGGGAGTGTGTTAGTGCCACGGGGGGGGGGGGGGGGCACTCCAACGGCAGCCCGGGGAAAGCTGTTTGTCAACCCCCCCCCCCAAAAAAAAACATCAGTTGCCACTGCATAAGACCATTTAGAGGTAAATAAACTCGATGCATTGGTACAGGTTAGAATAAATGGTGGTTTGAGCATAAATCAGCACATAAAAGGTAGGTTCAGACAAAATTTGCTAGACAATAAAATCACTATGTCAAGGTAACTAAGAATAGATTTCTGTTCCACTAGACTTTATTTAACTTATGGTTCAGCAAAACACAGTGCATCTAAGCATTAATTACAATGTAAAAAATAGTACTATAACTAGAGTACGGTCTAGGAGAATGGCTAGGATATGGTGAAATGTCCCCTGAGAGGTACCTCTTAGCATACGTACTAGATAAAGGAACAGTCTTTAGCCCTAACTCTTCAGCCAGCTTACATTGGGGCTCAATTGTATAGTTGGTGCACATGATAATAGTCCCAGTCAAGCCTGCAAGCAGAAATAAGGCTACAAGATGGCTGTATAGTCAGTTTCTAAAGGGCTCTGTCTCTCTAGCAGGAGATAGTAAATCCCTACAGCAGCAGCTCACCAATCCTAGCAATTTTGCAGTTCACCTTCTAGTCACACACAGCAATTAGTCCACTCTCTGCTCTGCTCTGCACCCAGGTAAATCTGTCTGTCAGCAACCCCCCAAATTAGCAATGCAGATCCCGTTCAGGCTGCCAATATGCAGCAGTGGCGGTACACACTGGACAGTGATGTTCAATCTCTGGTCTCCCTAATGGCACGAGTAAGCTGTGTCCTGCACAGTGTGGGAAAATGCAGCTTTTCCCCCTTCTGCCAATAATTTTCTCTCTGGGGAATGTAGTTCAAAAGGTTCTAATTACACAGTAGAGTCTCTCCTCAGACTACAGTTCCCACAGTGTAGTGCTCTCGGACTCAGTCTATTGAGCTCTTCTTACTCAGCAGCTCCTACCTCTTGATGAAAATTGCTGTTAATCAGTTCAGCACTACAGCTGCAGCCAGCATTTCTCTCATTCTCTTTCTTAGCCAAGCACCTAATTACACCTTTATTGGGTTTTCAGGGAGCTCATACTGAACCACATCAAAGGGAATACACGCAGGAAAAAAACAAGAAAGGTGTTGACCCATGCCAGTATTACTTTGTTGTCTGCAACCCAGAATTGAAAATTGCTCCAGTGGAATGAAAGCAGTAAAAACTTTATGGATACACTGATCTTTCCCCACTCTGTAATAATAAAAAATAAGGTTTTCACTGCAAATGTGTTTTTTTCTGTGAAACTAAATACAAGTAATACGGTACATCTATAGGCAGCACATTTGTAAATAAATTGATTTAACTTAGTGTTCTCTTGTTCAGAGAGAAGAACCAATAGTGCAGTTCAATGCTACAACACTCAATCATTTAAGAAAAGCTAAGAACAGCCCTGATCCTGTAGAATACCCCGTCTTGGAGTGGCATGATATTAAGTTCCAGGATGTGATTGGAGAGGGGAATTTTGGGCAAGTTCTCAAGGCCCGTATCAAAAAAGATGGCTTACGCATGGATGCCGCCATTAAAAGAATGAAAGGTACAGTACATAGCATTTGTGGGTCTGTATGCAGGTGTGTGACCAACAATGTGGTTATAACAATACTTTTTTTTTGTTTTTGTAATTAGAGTATGCATCTAAAGATGATCACAGGGATTTTGCCGGAGAACTAGAAGTGCTCTGTAAACTCGGTAGTCACCCAAATATTATTAATCTCCTTGGAGCCTGTGAGCATCGAGGTGAGTATTTAGGCTGAAAATTATTTTCGCTTCTTCAATTGCTGCAACAAATATGATCATATACCAACCATGATCTTGCACATGGATTGACTTACATTTTTTTTTTTAAATGAGACGCAAATTATAGTAATTTCTGCTCTGTAAGTGTTATTCAATTCCATGACATGTCTAGAAGGAAGCAGGTTAAACATGATAAAAATCATATTCTTTTAAAATGGCATCATGTTTCGATCTTTGCTAAAGTAATCTCTGATTATTTTTGTGTCTTGTACATCTAAAAAACTGATCTCTAGGCTTTTAGTGTATATTTTTTGTTAAGACTCGTGATTCGAAAAAAAAACTTGAATATTAGTATATTCTGACCACTTCCCGACCGCTGCACGCTGATGTACGTCGGCAGAATGGCACGGGCAGGCAAATGGGCGTCCTGTACATCCCTTTGAATTTGCCACCTAGCGGCAGGACAGAGATCTACTGCTCTCTGTGATCGGGAGCAGTGATCGCTGTCATGACACTGGTAGCCCACCCCCCCACACAGTTAGAATCACTCCCTAGTACACACTTAACCCCTTTATCACCCCCTAGTGTTTAACCCCTTCCCTGCCAGTGTCATTTACACAGTAATGAGTGCGTTTTTATAGCACTGATCGCTGTATAAATGACAATAGTCGCAAAAATGTGTCCAAAGTGTCCGATGTGTCTGTCATAATATCGCAGTCCCAATAAAAAATGCAGATTGCTGCCATTAGTAGTAAAAAAAAAAAATAATAATAAAAATGCCATAAATCTATCCCCTATTTTGTAGGCGCAATATCGTTTGCACAAACCCATTAATATACGCTTATTGCGTTTTTTTTGCCAAAAATATGTAGAAGAATACATATCAACCTAAACTGGGGAAAACATTTTTTTTTTCAAAATTGGATTTTTATTATAGCAAAAAGTAAAAGATTCACAAAGCACTTACACCGACGTATCTCCAGATACGCCGCGTAAGTACAAATATGCGCCGTCGTATCTGCGCAGAGTTTGGAGCATTTGCTTTGTGAATTCCATGCTTGCCTCTCCAAGCTGCGCCAGTGTAGCGTAAAAGAGATACGCTACGGCGGCATAAAGATGCACCGATGTATGTGAATCCGGGCCATTGTGTTTTTTTTTTCAAAATTGTCGCTCTTCTTTTGTTTATAGCGCAAAAAAAAAAACAACGCAGAGGTGATCAAATATCACTAAAGGAAAGCTCTATTTGTGGGGAAAAAAGGGCGTCAATTATGTTAGGGTAATTGTCAGTTAAAGCGACGCAGTGCGAATCGCAAAAAATGCCACGGTCATTGGGCAGCCAATTCTTCGGGGGTTGAAGTGGTTAATGTTTTTTTTTGCATATTTTTAGTACAGATAACATCTCACTTATGTTTAATTTATTCCTCTTTTCTGGTGATGGGATTATTTAGTTGTAGACTAAGTTTCCCACAACTTAAATGTACACAATGAAAATATCATCTGTTTACCAGAAGGAAAAGCAGAGGTAGCAGTTGCTTCAAGACCTATGGCATCAGGATGTAAAGTTTGATTTATTTATTTATTACACATACTTACATAGCGCTGTCAATTTACTCAGTGCTTTACATATGTATTATACATTCACATCAGTCTCTAACCTCAAGGAGCTTACAATATAAAGTCCCTAGCTCACATTCATACACTTACTAGCGCCAATTTAGACATCAATGCCTGACCTCACAAATGCACTTCTGGAAAAATGATCAAATATTCCCAAAGACACACTCCTGGCCTGGCTCGCAGTCTCAGCTCTAATTCATCCCAAAAGTGTTCTATCCGATTGAGGGCCATCCTTCCCAGAAGAGTTGAAGCTGTTAAACCCAATAGGCCGTGTACACACGGCAGAGAACCTCGACGGGCAGAACACATCGTTCCGCCCGTCGAGGTTCCCTGCCGGCCGTCAAAATCGGCGACCCGCCCGTCGGGAATGGCAACCAGCCATTCTTCCAGGCAGGCCGTCGAGCAAATAGAGAGCGTGCTCTCTATTTCTGCTCGACGGGCTTCCCGACGGGAAGCTCGCCGAGAGTGTACACACGGCCGAGGTCCTCGCTGGAATGCAGCTTCCAGCGAGGTTCTCGCTGGTTTCCAGCGAGAACCTCGGTCGTGTGTACGCTGCCATACACACTATCAGTTTTCCTGACGGTTTTCTCTTCAGGTTTACCAAAACCATCTAATATGAGGTCACACGTCAAGAGTTTCAATTTGTATGCAATCAGGCAGGCCCTTCTACTACATGGTTTTGGTAAACCTGAAGAAAAAACCGTCAGGAAAACTGATAGTGTGTATGGGGCTTTAGAGCTGCATGGGGTCAGCCAACTCAATATTAATTCCTAAGGACTAAGATTGGGATGCCATTAAAGTTCATATGCGTGTAAAGTCAGGTGTCCCAATACCTTTGATAATATAGTGTATACCAGACTCTCATGTGAAATATATGCATCAGAGAACTATAAAATGAAGAAGCCCAATGTTCCAGTCTTTCTTCAGGTTATCTATGAGCACAGTTAGTTAATAAACAGTTCACATCATGATATTAAGTGAGTTTATTCTAGAATAAGAGTGATTATTGGGAATTGAGTTACAAATAGATGTAATTATGTACTTTCAGAACCATGGAAGGGCACCCCACTATTGTGGGAGTTCTGCTAGTCAAAGGAGATTCTTATATCTTTCATTCTAAATTATGATGTGT
Organism: Rana kukunoris; assembly: GCA_029574335.1. Lineage (NCBI taxonomy): Eukaryota > Metazoa > Chordata > Amphibia > Anura > Ranidae > Rana > Rana kukunoris. Next base: position 336,465,110 of record CM056049.1, on the reverse strand, counting down.
TAGTTTGCAATGCCCTAAGTATCTTACCATTTCAAATGTGTTGTCATTTCTTTTCTACAGGCTACTTATACTTGGCAATAGAGTATGCTCCACATGGTAACTTGCTTGATTTTCTCCGGAAAAGTAGAGTACTGGAGACAGATCCAGCATTTGCAATAGCTAACAGTACAGCATCAACCTTGTCATCCCAGCAGCTTCTCCAGTTTGCAGCAGATGTAGCCCGAGGCATGGATTACCTAAGCCAAAAACAGGTTGGCATGGTGCACATTTCAACATTTATTAAAGAAGTACAGTATATTGAGAATTGAAAGGTTATGAAGCTCTGGAAAAGCAGATTTCAAAATGTGTGCATAACAAATTATTTTATTTTTATTATATTATTTATTGGTAGATTTGTGAATCCAATAGTACACAGGTCAATCAGAATTCACAATTCTTCTTGCACTTCATTATTTTGCACAGATGATTTGATCAGTTTCACTGCCTTAGTAATCACCACAGCCATTTCATCTGAGGGAAATCCTGAAAACTTGACCTGTTGGTGTGCCTTGAGGACTGGAGTTGAAAAACACTGTGCTAGATGGTCAATTTGGCCAATATTCCTGAAGGACCCTGGAAGAGGTCACTACATGATATTTAGCATTTCTATCAAAGCTGAACCTCTACCTTTGAAACATATAATATATATATACAGTGGATATAAAAAGTCTACACGCCCCTGTTAAATCGTCAGGTTTCTGTGATGTAAAAATAATTAGATAAAGATAAATAATTTCAGAACTTTCCACCTTTTAATGTGACCTATAAACTGTACAACTCAGTTGAAATACAAACTTAAAATATTTTAGGTGGAAGGAAGTAAAAATAATAAAAAAAAAAAATAATGTGGTTGCATAAGTGTGCACACCCTCTTAGGCCTCGTACACACGAGGCAATAGATTTGTTCAAAACGGTCTGTCCGACCGATTTGAACAAATCTGTCTGCTGTCATTTTGGTTTGCTCGCGTGTACACACGAGCAAACCAAAATCCCCGCCAGCAGACAGCGCGCTGACGTGTCGGTGACGTGGCGGTGACGTTGACGCCGCCACATCACGCACCAGGAAGTAAAACACTTCCGCGCATGCGCCGAATCCATTCGGCGCCGGTGCGAGACGACATGTCTGCTGGTAAGTGTACTAACCAGCAGACCTGTCGGGCGGACGGGTTCCCACCCGATAGATTTCAAAGCATGCTTTGAAATCTGTCGGGTGGCCAAATCCGTCGGCTCGCCCGTACACACGATCAAATCAGTCTGCTGGGACGGTCCAGCAGACCGTTTCCAGCAGACAGATTTGATCGTGTGTACGCGGCCTTATAACTGGGGATGTAGCTGTGTTCAGAATCAAGCAATCACATTCAAACATCCAGCGTGGAACGCATTATGGCGCTGAGAGCGCCTGTTACAGTACCTCCCCTCTTAAGGGATTCCCTCCTGGGGATCTCAATAAGTGAAGGTTTACCAAGATAAGGGGTTTCACGAGTAAGATTTTTTTTATATACTTTCTGTAAAAATTAACGAATCCCAAAAAAAGTTTATATCGCCTTTTGTAAAAATAACAAACGCAAGGATAGGAATAGAGGTCTATTCAAAGACAACAGTTCTGAAATTTGGCGTAGAGAAAATGAGCTCTGAGTCTTGCAAATAGCCATCCGACATATTTCCGATGTTGCAGTAGTTCAACTGAGCAATAACCTATGTCATCTAGACCAGTGTTTTTCAACTCCAGTCCTCAAGGCACACCAACAGGTCAAGTTTTCAGGATTTCCCTCAGATGAAATGGCTGTGGTGATTACTAAGGCAGTGAAACTGATCAAATCACCTGTGCAAAATAATGGAAAGCCTGAAAACATGACCTGTTGGTGTGCCTTGAGGACTGGAGTTGAAAAACACTGATCTAGACACACCACTACGCACATGTCCAGAAGGTCTCTTAAGACATCATTCAGAAGGCTTTGTTCGACAGCTGGAGCGTTGCATAGTCCCAATGTCCATTTTTCTTCAAAAGGGGACAGGGTGCTGTGGAACTTGATGAACATTCAGCTTGTCTCTCTCTTAACCTACAATCTATTGTTATGGCATGTTGTATGGTATCATTAAGAGATTGGGGGAGATCTGCTCTAGCCAACTCATCCTTGAGTGGTTCGGAAAGGCAGAGACGAAAATGATTACGGAGGGTAACATCTTTCCACTCGAGAGCCCACCTCTGAAATTCCGCTATGAAATCCTCAACTGGTCTGTTACCTTGTTTGAGATTCCTAATAGCATTTTCCGCAGTGAGTTGCTTGTTGAAGTCATCATAAAGCAAGGACATAGTTGCCAAGAATTGTGGACATGAATTTAGGATTGGATCCTCCTTTTCTAGGTAGCTATTAGCCCAAGCATGTGGTTCTCCACATAAATAGGATATGAGGGAAAGCACCTTAATCCGGTCATTGGGGAAGGTGCGAGGGCGTAATTCAAACATTATTTTACATGTATTAATGAATTCTCTGTAGGTCTTTCGATCCCCAGTAAAAGGTGCAGGTGGATTGACCTTAGGTTCAGGGGGAAATTGAGTCACATTGGGATTTTTCTTAACTATTTTTTTGCAGTGTTTGATTCTCCAACTGCAGGGTTTGTACAGTCTGTACAAGTACGTCTATCTTTTGAGTAAGGGCGACACATACCTTCTGTACAAGTACGTCTATCTTTTAAGTAAGGGCGACAAATACCTTCAACCCTTAGCATAGAAAAGTTAGAGCGAACATGTTCAGTAGGTTAGTGCATGGGCCCTTAACAAGTAACAACTTATGTCAAGCACGTAGTAAATATGGATAGTGGTAGCAACTAGTAATTGCATAAGAGAGGCATATATAGCTCAGCTTATTTGAGAGTATATGTTCCTTTAAGATCTTGCACAGCAAACAGACAAAACACAACAGTCAGTCCCAAGTAGTAAGATGATAGCTAATAAGCCAGCGTTAGGTACAGGAATTGGTTAACAGCAATATGTGTAGCAGTTCTTCTTAAAGCACTACAAGTAACACAATTTCTACTTATCCGTTTGCAGGGCTTAAGGCATGGGATTCCGTAGTGTAGCGGTGTCAGCAAGGAATTCCTCTTAGGGTGTCAGCAGCATTGGTAGGCTGGAGGTAGATAGCAAGAAGCTAGATAGCCATGGATTCCTGGTCTCCTGGTGTAGCGTGGAGAGCGATAGCACCAGCGTTGTAGCGTAGTCGACCTATGACTGACAATAATAGAACGGTGTGCAGTCTGCACACCGCTCTCTTTATAGGTGAGAGGCAGGTGCAAGGAGAAACAGCCGTGATTCACAGCGTACTTCCGCGTTCCAAGCTGGAACGCACGCGGAGCTGGGCGCTGTATGCGATCCAGCGTGGAACGCATTACAGCGACGAGAGCGCCTGTTACAGTGTTCACACTTATGCAACTATATTATTTTATTTTTTTCAGTTTATTGTTCAATTGAGTTGTACAGTTAATAGTAGTGTTGTCCTGATACCTCTTTTTTAGGACCGAGTACAAGTACTGATACTTTTTTTCAAGTAGTCGCCGATACCGAATACTGATACTTTTTTTTAAATGTCCCCCACAAATGCAGCCATGTCCCCCACAAATGCAGCCAAATATAGTTATCTTTTCTACATACAGTGTAGATGAGTTACTGTTCTTGTCTTTATTTGATGTATTAGGTAATCATTAAATTTTGTTTTTTGCTAGTTCATACATCGAGATTTAGCAGCCAGAAATATTTTGGTTGGTGAAAGCTACAATGCGAAAATTGCTGATTTTGGGTTATCACGGGGGCAAGAGGTGTATGTAAAAAAGACAATGGTAAGTATCTTTAAAGTTTATTTTTTTTTAAAAGCTTCAAAATATTATTTACATGCACAGTATTTATTCTGTAAAGTTAACCCTTCCTGTGTTATACACAATCTAATTTAGAGAGATTAATACAATCATTGGATTTTATAGCAATGTTCTATCTGAGATGAAGTTTCACTATAAATTGGCTTTTGCGATTTTGAGAGATTTTGAACCAGATATGCTATAGTTCAAGGATAGGGGCATTGTAAAATAATATACCCCACTCTTGTACTATACTTTATATTTTCCCTAAAGCAAGATGTATATGCATGGCATACTAAATTTGATCATTTTTTTATATAGGGACGGCTCCCAGTTCGATGGATGGCAATTGAATCTTTGAACTACAGTGTTTATACAACAAACAGTGATGTGTGAGTACAATATAATAATTTGTATTTTATTTTTTAATAAAGGTGCTTTATTGTTGTCATGCAGGGTAAACACAGTATACCAAAGGACATAGAACAGAACGTTTTAAGTAAATACATTTAGGCAAGTGAATACAGGTATAGTGAACATTACATACAGTAACTTGACAAATACCATTGTCACAAGTATAGAGAGAGGAAGATTAACAAGAAGGACATTTCAGTCAGAGAAAGTAAAGTGAAATATAATAAAATCGAGTCACCAAATGGAAGCCTAGGTAAAGGTCCAAGGGTCCCACACTTTGATGAACTTCCAGTGGCAACCCCTATTTATGTATGTGATTCTTTAGATAGGCAGGGCTGCATCTATCAGTGCCTCACAGGAAGAGAGGGCTGGAGGGGATGGTGAGAACCATTTTAGGAAATCCTTGTTTGCATAAAATAAAAGGTAGGAAATTAATAATTTGGATTGATGAGAGCGCTGAGCATCCTCGTGAACCCCCAACAGGGGCAACTCCGGCAAAACCGGAAAGGAAAGTTGCAACCTCAGATTAATTTACTGTAGTTGACCAGGATGATATAATTGGGTATTCCCAGAACATGTGAAAAAATTTACCCACGTGAGTTTTACATCTGGAAGAGATTGGATCTCTATCTGGAAAAATACGATGGAGTTTCTGTGGTGTGTAACAAATTCTATGTAGGTATTTCACCTGGATGAGCTTGTCATTGAAAGAAATTACCAGTTTTGGGCCATGTTTGAGGCAGTCCTCCCAATCCTCCCTATCTAACATAGGTATATCCCTGTGCCACACCTCCCAAAATCTTTCTACCTTGGGGAGTCACTGCCCAGGGTTGCCCTAACACAGAGTAGAGAGGGGTTTCCTATGGTCTCCTGGGGACAAAAGATGGAAGAGAGGCAATCAGGGGAATTTGGGTCCTAGTGGCATGTCGCAGATTTAGAAACCTAAATCACATCCATTTCAGTAAGTGGTATTTAAGAAGTAAATAGGGGAGCGAAAATAGAACACCTTGGGGCATAACATGACTCAGAATTGTAATACCATATCTGGCCCATATTTGGGGGCCTGGAAGGGTATGGTAACTGAGGTAAGCTGGGATTCCCATATAGCGGTTGCGCAGGAGACCATTGATTAGGTAGTATAAACCGTTGCCTAGCAGCTACCCACACCCTCCACGTAGCTCATGTGGGCCCTGGGATTGCTGTATACAACCCTGGACCCATGTAAGCAAATTTAGGAATGTCAGCCAAGGAAAACAAACTGACCGCCTGCATATAAATACATTTTAATTCTAGTCAGTTGTATATACTGTTTTATTTTAGCATAAGGAGGTTTCATAGAGAGATTTTCCAGAAACAGGTACAAATTGGATCCCCTTCCTGTACTTTTTTTTTTTAAACCTGTATAAAGCCCATTTTACTGGAATAAGGGGGCTTGACCTCAGAATTGCAGGCAATGCTACTAATAGCACAGCCTTGTTGTTGAGATATAATGGCACCTGATGGCAAAATCAGGAGTTCATCATACCTGTAAAAGAAAAGCATAACTTGGAACCCCTGTTAAGACTTCTTAAAAGTAGAACTATAAACACAACTTTTTTTTACTTTGGATAGAAAAAGGGAAGGTCCTAACTCTTTCAGTTAATTTTTTGCCCTCTGTGTCCCATTAGGGAGCGTTCCCCCCACTTCCTGTTCCATAGTCAAAAAAGGAAGTGAGGGGAAATCCCTACAAATTAAGGAAATCCTCAGGGGACCCCCAGGTCACCAAAACTAGTGTCCTCGTCAGAAGATTTCCCTGCTATTACTTTTCTGGGGACAACCCAAAGTTTTGATTTTCTTTTACTTTTACTTTCAATGATAATGGTAAACAGGACAAATAGAGAGGGTGAACCTCCTTAATGGGGACACAGGGAGTGGTAAAAACCTGACAGGGGTTCTAATCCATCTCAACTCTATCCAAAACTTTTAAAAAAAGTTTGCCTTTAGTTGTACTTTAAATCCCTTAATTATTTTGACCTTTACTCTCCACCTTCTGTAAATGGTATAAATATATAAAATATCTTGCTCTGCTTTACTCTGGGCAATAATATTACCAAACCCTTTGTTGTTTGGAAACACTCCTATAAAACCTTGGAGTATTACAACATTGACCTCTCCTTCTGAAAATGCTGGTCCACCTCAGGCTTGTTCTGGGTCAGTAACTCAATGTACAATAAAACCACCTCTACCAGGCTCTTTTCAATGAATATTGCAGGAAGCAAAGCATTAAACGCAAAATGTAGTATCCAATTTTAGTGTTCACTTCATGAAAGTCTCATTTATACATATGGGGTTCATTTTGCTAGCTTTAGAACTGCACCTTGCACTTAGCTTCTTTCACTGTCATACTAAATAAGGGTTGCTAAATAGTGTACTTCAAACAGTTGTAGATCATCCTAATCCTAATCAACTAATGATTATCGAAAACCAACCTAAATGTCATTGTAATTTGTTAGCAGCATTATTTTCTCTATTGATATTTGAATGCAATTGCTTTAATAGATCATCTTCTAAATGGATGTTGCATAATCATGATGATTTTACATACGGTATTTTAATTTATTTGACCAACAATCTTCATGTGTTTTTTTTTTTCTTTTATAGATGGTCATTTGGTGTTTTATTATGGGAAATTGTCAGTTTGGGTAGGTATAACAACTTTAACACCGCACAAGGATACCTGAAAGTAAAAATAGATAGTTTTTACCTGTATATGCTTTGTATTTATATATATTATCAAGTGCAAGAGATGCCAACAGATCTTTCTCCATTGCTTTAGTCTCCTTTTTGTAAACGGTATTGTACTGTATACTTGCACTAATCTTTTTAGAACACTTATGCTTGCGAAGAGTTTAAACAGTGTACATTTCCATTTCTACTCTGCCTGATGGGAGCGCTAGTTTTCAGAAATATGTTTGTGATTCTTTTCATTCTTTCAAATTTTAACAACTCTTTTTGAGAGGCATTCTGAAGTCTACATTGATTAGGCTATATCACCCACCAACATTCTGCTGAAATGAGCTGTGTGACCTGATGCCTAAGATATCAAGTAGAATACCTTTTTTTTACAAAGAGTTTTATTGATAAACAATGCAACTTTACAGCTTAACATTGAGAAGAATACATCATGGATAAACATGATAAACATGACAGGAAATAAAATAAGAGTTAGACCGGTGTAGGTGAGCAAAAATGCTCAGGACCCTGGAATGCCCATAGGGCATAACCTACAAATTAGGAAATATAATAAGGGTCCATCTGAAAAGGAGCCCAACCGTAAACAGCCCGTGATTTCCAGCCATGTAATCAACACTGACAGGGCCAAAGTCACCGGCTTGCCGAATTATAAGCTGAGACTAAGAAATAATAGCACTAAGGAGAGAGAAAAAAGAAGAAAGGAAAAAAAGAAGGGGGGTCCCCACGACAGGAGGCAAAAGTACATCAGATCTGAAGGAGGGTGGTGTCAAATCTAGTGGGTTTGGAGTGATCGACCCAGGGTTGCCAGACCTTCAGGAATTTATCGTGAGTATCTAAGAGAATGGCGGTCAGGTTCTCATTCACCATTATATTATCCATGCAGTTTTTAACCTCCTCAAAGTCTTCCATGCCTTCGCAATCGTAAGTTTGGTTGCAGTAAAGAGGTGCAGAGCCAGCTGGCGCTCCGAGCGCAGCAATTCTGTGATCGGGCTACAGAGAAGGGCTTCATATGGGTCCTTTTTGAGGTCAGTATGAAACATAGTCCGGAGGATAGAATAGACTCTGATCCATAATCTGCGTACCCTCGGGCAGGTCCACCAAATGTGTATCATAGTGCCATTCTGAGAACACCCCTAAAAAAAACTTTTCAAACTGTCATTACCCCATGCTCTTTCAATTACCTTGATGGAAATAAAATTCCATCAATTTTTTTTATTAAAAGATATGTCATTGTATAACATTGGGGTGCGATTTACTAAAACTGGAGCATGCAAAATCTTGTGCAGCAAGAAACCAATCAGCTTCCAGGTTTTAAGCCCCATACATGTGGGCTGAATGACAGGCGAGATCGTCCGATTCAATAAAATCGAACATTTGGCCCACGTGTATGGCAGCCCTGTCGGATGAGCATGCTGGAAAGCCAGCAGCCGACCAGTGCTCTCAGCAAATTGCTGATCGGTGTTCTGGCGGGGGGGCACCCCCTTGTCAGGACACAACAGCTCACGAGGGAAGGTCGTTGTACCAAGATTGGTTCGACCAGAGCTGAGAGTTTTTTTCTTCATTCAATCAGCTGGGTTGAATGGAAATAAACTCATAGGGCCAGATTCTCATAGATTAGCGCTGGCGTAGTGTAAGCCATTTACACTACCCTGCCGCAACTTAACAGAGCAAGTGCCGTATTCTCCAAGCACTTGCTCCATAGTTTGCGGAGGCGTATTGTAAATGGCCCAGCGTAAGGCCGCGTAATTCAAAGGGGGCGGCTTGTATTTAAATTAAGCGCGCCCCCACGTCGATCGAACTGCGCATGCGTCGGCCAGGGAAAAAGCCCAGTGCGCATGCTCCAGCTCACGTCGGAAAGCGTCGTTGAAACCGACGTCAAAACGACGTGATTGGCATTTACGCAATGCCCTATTCGCGAACGACTTAGTAAAACGACGTAACCGACGGAAAAAGCCGACGCTGACCCGACACCATACTTAACATGGCATCCGACGGCACTGCGTAAGGTTACTCCACATATTAGCAGGGGTAACCTTACGCGTACTAAAACGACGTAAGCGACGACGGGGCGGCGTAAAAGCGTTCGGGAATCTGGGTAGTAGCCTCATTTGCATAGGCAAATGAGAAAACAACGTAAAGGCCACCTAGTGGCCGGAGTTGTCATTACATCTACGATCCGCAAGTGTAATTGTATTACACTTGTCGGATCTTCACCCGTATCTATGCCTAAGTGATTCTAGGAATCACTCGCATAGATACCCGGGGGAAAAAAAACGGCAAAACGACGGGGTATCTGAGATACCCCGTCGTAGCGCCTCTGAGAATCTGACCCATAGTGTGTACCAGGCTTTATTGTCAAAGCTTAATTGAACAAGGTAAAGTTTGAAGCTAATTTCCAACCATCACAGCTGCACCATATTCTGAGTAAACCCGTTTTAGTAAATCCCCTCCAGTGTGTTCTATTTGAAAAACAAGACTTGTTATATAATTAACTGATCACATCACTGATCATGGGAAACATTTATAAGGAATTGCAGACAAATCCTATGTTTTTTTTTTTTTTTTTTACTTGAGCATATATTTTTTTCTTGCTTATACAAGTTGTGATAAATAAGACTTTCCTACATATTTTTACAATTCCTAAATTATGTATATAAAGTAAACAGATTACCAATGGAAATGATTAAGGAAGAGATTTTCTATAGTGGATCTAAAGTGCTGATATTATGTATCTATTAACAGAATATGTTTCCTACATGCAGGTGGGACTCCATATTGTGGCATGACATGTGCAGAACTCTATGAGAAGTTACCTCAAGGGTACAGACTTGAAAAACCTCTCAACTGCGATGATGAAGTGTAAGCAAAACTATATTCTGAGCCTTGATTTATAAGTTATTTATTACTGTAAATGTGTTAGTTTCTGCAAATTCCATTTTACTACAGCGTGGTTTCAAGAACCCCTAACAGCACTATTTGCATCTAAACTAGCAAAAACACCAAATCTTGCTGGGAATAATAGTCTTAATGGTGTTCTTATTTCTCTAACTACTAAGTTTCTCCTCCTCAGCTTGTTATAAAATTTGTCAACCAGAAAAAAATATACACTTCAATAATTAAATAGGAGATTTCCAAAGAATGGCAGTTTCTTGGCCATCTGAGGTTCAAAACATTATGAATCACCATTCAACTTAAAGCAGAGTTCCATTTGCGTTTTAGTTTATTAAAATTCAGGCTGTGATGTGCCCAAGAAGATTACAGAGAGGGAGGGGCCACCTAGGGGGAGAGGAGGAGTCGCCTAGGCAGCCAAGAGACAGAAGTAGGAAGTGAGGCAGAAAGTCCCTCTAAAAACAAGGTACCCACTCCTCCACCAAAAAAAAAATTACATGTCAAATGTGGCATGGAGTGCGTAAAGTGGAAGTTCCACTTTTGGGTGGAACTCTGCTTTAAAGCAGAGGTTCACCCTGAAAATGAACTTTTTATCATTAGATCCAGCATACTGCTGACATGTACAGTATGCCGTTTTTTTTTTGCAGTACTTACCGAGTTATCTGCATTTCTAATCCGGCTCCAAAAAGATTCCCTGCGGGGTATAGGCGTTCTTAAAACCAGGCATAGATGATTGACGTGCGCGTACAGCGCGTCACTCCTTCCGAAAATAGCCGACGTGAGACTCGGCTGTTTACGGCGCCTGCAGTGTAGAGCTGGATGCGCAGGCACCGTAAAAAGCCAAGTCCCACTTCGGGTATTTTCAGAAGGCGTGATGCGATGTACGCGTACGTCAATCATCGATGCCTGGTTTTAGGAACGCCTATTCCCCAGGGCAGAGAGAACCCAGAAGCCGGATTAAAACTACAATAAAACGGTAAGTACAGCGGGGGGGGGGGGGGAATAGCACCAGCATACTGCAGATGTCAGCAGTATGCTGGATCGAATAATATATATTTTGTATAGGGTGAACCCCCGCTTTAATAAGCATGCAGATTAGGAAATTCAGATGCATACCTGTTGTGACTCTGTAACCCTGAAGTACTTTGAGTGCTGAAACCTCTGGATCAGCACAACACCTTCCATATTTCCTCAATACATTTTGGTCATATGTCACTTATCTCAAAAAAACAGTTTATACCACAGAACTGGAATCTGCTTTTAAAATTATACATCACAAATAGTCACCATATTTACTAAAAGAAATGCCACTAATTAATCACTCAGTCAGCGCCTCACAATTTGATGTTTAGAACTGGTCACCATATTTACCTTCTTGCATTCAGATGTGCAAATTAGAATTTAAATTTCTCAAGCATTATTCTGCTAAATAGTGTGCTGACACTTATTGGTGAAATGGATAAGTAGTGGGCGTGGACAATACATGTACAAAAATGTAGCCAGTTCCAATCCATCATAAATCATATCACAAAAGAGTATCTATGTTCTATCCACCGGGGCTTTTATTGAACTTGGTAATGAGATGCAGCTTAAATTCGTTTTTTTAGTAAGGATGCCTTTAGACGTTGAGCAGGGTTTTAGTTCTAGTAGATATTTCATATACCTTTTTATTTTAGCTTTCTTTAACCACTTCCCGCCCGGCCAATAGCCAATTTACGGCCGGGAAGTGGTTATGAAATCTTGACTAGACGTTCTCAAACGTCTAGCACGATTTCATGCCGCGCGCGCCCGTGCGGGCGCGCAGCGCGGCGATCGGTGATGCGGGGTGTCAGTCTGACACCCTGCACCTCCGATCTCGGTAACGAGTCTTCGGCGGAGCCTCGTTACCACGTGATCAGCCGTGTCCAATCACGGCTGATCATGATGTAAACAGGAAGAGCCGCCGACGGCTCTTCCTCACTCGCGTCTGACAGACGCGAGTACAGGAGAGCCGATCAGCGGCTCTCCTGACAGGGGGGGTTCGCGCTGATTGTTTATCAGCGCAGCCCCCCCTCGGATCGCCACACGGACCACCAGGGAGTGCCCACACTAGACCACCAGGGAACTTAGAAAAAAGGAAAAAAAAATGACAAAAAAAAAAAAAAATGACAAAAAAAAAAAGTCAGCAAGAAAAATAAAAGGGGGCAGTAAAAAAAAATGATGCCAATCAGTGCCCACACATGGGCACTGATTGGCAACATTGATCCATCAGTGCCACCCCTCAGTGATCATCAGTGCCACCCCAGTGTCTGTCAGTGCCACCCCACAGTGCCAATCCATGCCCAGTGCCCACCTATCAGTGCCCACCTGTGCCACCTATCAGTGCCCACCTGTGCCACCTATCAGTGCCCACCTGTGCCACCTATCAGTGCCCACCTGTGCCGCCTATGAGTGCCCACCTGTGCCGCCTATGAGTGCCCATCAGTGCCGCCCATGAGTGCCCATCAGTGCCGCCCATGAGTGCCCATCAGTGCCGCCCATGAGTGCCCATCAGTGCCCCATACCAGCGCCGCCTATCAGTGCCCATCAGTGCTACCTAATCGGTGCCCATCAGAATTACCTCATCGGTGCCCATCAGTGCCACCTCATCGGTGCCCATCAGTGCCACCATATCAGTGCCCGTAATTGAAAGAGAAAACATACTCATTTACAAAAAAATTAACAGAAAAAAATAAAAACTTTGCTCTATTTTTAGTTGTTGCGCAAAAAAAATCGCAGAGGTGATCAAATACCACCAAAAGAAAGCTCTATTTGTGGGGAAAAAAGGACGCCAATTTTGTTTGGGTGCAGTGTAGCATGACCGCGCAATTGTCATTCAAATTGCGACAGTGCTGAAAGCTGAAAATTGGCTTGGGCGGGAAGGTGCGTAAGTGCCTGGTATGGAAGTGGTTAAATTTGAAAAAAATAAAATAAAACATTTTAATTTGATGATGAAAAAAATTAAACTATAGAAAAGTCAGCAGAAACAATATAGCTAAGGGGGAGAGGAAGAAGGATTTAATTCAGGCTAAGAGGTTGTGTGGATTAATGAGCAGCATATTGTATTTATTTTTTACTGGTAGTGTTGCTCTGCCCCCCCAAAGCACCTTGTCCCCCCATGTAAATGAGTATGGGCTACTAGTCCTGTGTAAATGAAGACAGGAGGCAGTTTTTCACAAGGCATTTATTACAAAAAATATATATATAAAAAATAATTGTCCCCCAGTGTAGATCCATTTTCAAGCACGACGAACACCAGCGACCGACCTGAAAAAGAACATGAAAAAAAAAATGCTCTGCTCCCAATGAAGGCTCCAGCAGAATGACAGCTCTGCCTCCTTCTGCCGCTAAAGAGGTGGGGCCACCCAGTGACATGTCACTGGCTGGCCTTGTCCTCTTGTGATGTCAATAAGTGGGGCATGCTGAGTCAGGAGCCTTGGGTGGGAGGGGAGCTTTTTTTTTCTGATCAGCATCCTGCATTCATCATGATTGATGTTGGATCTACACTGGGGGAGTTTTTTCTAAATAAAGGACTTGTGAAAAACTGCCTTCTGTGTTTATTTACACTACTTTTTTTCGGGGTGAATGAGTACTTATTCACATGAGGGGAAGGGATCTGAGGGCCCCTTGTTTAAAGGAGGATTCCAGATTCGGATAAGCCCCCTGCCTGCAGACTCCCTTGAGCAAGGTTGTGGAGAAGAGGCCCCTGTCCCCGTCAACATGAGTACAAGGGGATTTGGGGAGGGGTCCTGCCCCCAAAGCACCTCCTATGTTGAGGGAATGTGGCCTGATATGTTTTTTTTTTTATTTTAGCGTGGGAGTTAATCTCAAAATCCATACCAGACCCAAAGGGCCTGGTATGGATTGGGGGGGGGGGGACTAATTATTTTACAAAATGATGTACCTGTACATCTGTCCGTAAATCAGGATAGTGGCCGCTCCTGTACAACCATGTTGTTTACAGGCTTTGAAGGATGCTGGAGGCTGGGACCACTACTTATTTACTGCATGCATATATTTATTTCCCTCTGTGTTTCGCCTTTTCATGTGGTATTCACTGTGTTCTGTGGTAAAAACAGCAAAATGGTATAGCGAATTGACAGTTTCAAGGTTGCGTGCGATATTTAGGCAAAATATGTCTGGACACTTACATACAGCATGTGATGAGGTTCTGTGACTGGAGTCCATTGTTTATCTGACAGTCCTAAACAATGTATTGAACATCATTCAGAAGCTCTGAAGCCACTGTTGTTACATAGTTATATGTGGTTAGTCTGGTTGAAAAAAGACACACGACTAAGCATTCTCAGGAACAAAAGAATACATACAAAACTATTCAACACATTACAACACTTCTGACGTTCTATTCTGTCATACAAAAAATGTTTGTATTGTGAGTATCCTCTTCACTTTCGACTAGCATGCCACAAAAAATGGACATTCGATCGTCTGAAAATCTAAGCGTGTGTACAAGCTGTCATTTTCACATTTGGCAAGAGCAGCAGGAAGAAAGGGACAGGGCGTGTGTCCTGTGCATTTTGTTGATGTTTTCTGGGAACATGCTACACACCCTTATTCCACAACTGGTTAATAACACTAATTTGGCAATTGTATAAATCTGAAATCGCTATATAACGTTATGTTCCTCTTGTGTAAAATCTACTCCAACGCTATTATTTAAGGCATTTACTAGCATTTCCAAGGAGTAGGGTCTTACAACCAAAGATCTATCAATGATTTTGGCTAACCTTTCATATATTAACCATATTTTGATCACTGTAAAATTCATTAATTTTCAATGGCTAACACAGAAAAATACATGTGTAACCAATATGCCAAATAAGCTGTATTTTTTTTTTCAAATATATTTTGAAGGCATGATCTTATGCGGCAATGCTGGCGAGAGAAGCCATATGAACGACCGTCATTTGCCAAAATTCTGATGTCTCTGACGCGAATGCTAGAGGAAAGAAAGGTAAATACGAATTCAAAACTGTAGATGTGCACATCTAAAAAAAAAAAAAAATATGTATCACGTTAGTTTTAATGTATACTACAGTTTGTCATTTTCTACGTATGTGGGATAAAACCTTTTGTAGCTCATCATTCGGCTAAACAAAACAACAGACTATGAACAGATGCTTGTTAGCCATAGAGATTGTGACATTGGCAACGTACTTTGAGGTTGGGTTTACACTGATACTACACGACAGTAGTACGACCTTCATGCCACTTTGCTCTGCGACATCGGTCCTACATTGGTCCGACTTTTATGAACAAGATACTACTTTGATCCGACTTTGAGAAAGTCTGACTTGTTCTTTGACCAATCAAAACAATCCCAGTGTGATATAAATTCCTTTTACTGCTGCTGTAATCACCATGTTGGATGTCAAAAGTCAGATGGTAAGGACAAGCATCCTACTTTCATTCAAACTTCAATGATATTCAATGGGCTGAAGTAGAATCAAAGTCAGACCAAAGTAGTACAGGGAGCATTTTCAAAGTCGGACCAGTTAAGACAGCTCTCATAGGGAAACATTGATTTTCACACGTCATGCGACATGAACTCCCAATGTTGGAGCGTTTGTGGGACAAGTGTGAACCCAGTCTCAGCTTGTTTCAATTACATCTTAGCACACTGCTGAAATCATGCAGAATTGACAGGTGCATTTAACCTGTAGTTGACCTTCTGACCTGTGTTTAACCACTTAAGACCCAGACCAATACGCTGGTAAATGACCTAAGGTGTTTTTGCGATTCGGCACTGCGTCGCTTTAACAGACAATTGCGCGGTCGTGCGACGTGGCTCCCAAACAAAATTTGCGTCCTTTTCTTCCCACAAATAGAGCTTTCTTTTGGTGGTATTTGATCACCTCTGCGATTTTTATTTTTTGCGCTATATACAAAAATAGAGCGACATTTTTGAAAAAAAAACACTATTTTTTACTTTTTGTTAAAAAAAAAAATCAAATAAACAAAATTTTAGTCAAACATTTAGGCCAACATGTATTTAGCCACATGTCTTTAGTAAAAAAAAAAATCGCGATAAAAAAAAATAGCTACCTAGCGGGAACAGCGACACTAATACAGCAATCAGAAAAATGATCGCTTAGTGACGCTGGCAATAGGGAGTGAAAGGGTTAACTAGGGCGGTGATCAGGGGGTTAAAACTTTATTAGGGGGGGTGGGGGGGCTATCCTGAACCTAACACTAACTGATTTTACACTGCCTGTCACACTGACACTAAATGCAGTGATTAGATCACTGCATTCAGTGACACTGTGACAGGGGGGGTGGGGGGGCAGATCGCAAGGGGTTAAGTATGCCTATGTGTGTGTGTGTATGTCAGTGTAGTGTTGGTGCAGGACTTACTGTGAGGTGTTTCTCCCATCGCAGCGGTTGGAAATACCGCTGCGATGGGAGATTACATCACTTCCCCCTTCCTGTGTTTACACAGGAGGAGGAAGTGACACAAAGGGGGAGCGCGCGCATTGGCTGGGAGCGCGCGCATTGGCTGGGAGCGATCGCGGGGGGGCGGGTAAACACTGACATCCGCCCGCTCGTCCCGGATCGCTCCCGGAGCCAGGGGGGACCCCCGCACGCCGCGGAGGGGGTCCCGATGGGACCCCCAAACCGCACGAAGGCGGGGACGTAAATTTACGCCCTTGTGCCTGTACGAGCCATGTTGTGGCCGTATATGTGCGTGCGGGGGTCCTTAAGTGGTTAATCAGGTTTTGTATTCCCATAGACTTGTGCGGGAATGCAAAACCCTTTTAACAAAAGTCCACTAAGCCCCTAAAGTGGTTGTAAATGGTTTACATAATCCAATAGTTTATGGTCAGAATAGAAATGTTTGTACACACCAACAACCCTGTCCACAATTTCCCAGCCAAGCTTTCTTGGAAGAAAATTATTCCATTTTAAGGCACTCGCTGCGGTTTCCCTCAAGACAGTAAGCACCCACAGTCCTCCTCTCCCTCTCTTTAATGCACACAAGGTTGCAGAACAAGCTTTTTATTAGGTTTAGCTGTCTGGAATATGTAAGATTCAGCACCAATTTAATATGAAGGGTCAATTCAAATGATAGGTCCACCTTAATACAGAAGATAACAAATTTCACCAGTTTTATTCTCAAACAGTTTGCTTTTTAATAGTTTATAAATAGCTATATATATTTATTTGTGAATACTTTATTTTTGCAGACCTATGTGAATACAACACTATATGAGAAGTTTGCCTATGCCGGCATTGATTGCTCAGCTGAAGAAGCTGCATAGGGACCAGTGTCTTTTTTTTCAACTGAAAACAGGATTTGGGTGTGCAATATTGTGTTTTGTCTGACAATGTCTCTAGAATATATTTTTTGTACTACACCTGTAAATTTTTTATAGAGCTGTGTAAATAGGTTTTCTTTTCAAATTAACTAAAATGCATAGTAACTCATGGTAATAGGAAAAATATTGTATTAGTGATACAACTTTTCTGTTACAGCTAACACTATAGATTATGTTTATAATTATTAAAGAATTACACAAAAAAACGGCATCTGTGGCAATATTTCTATAGCTGAAAGGAAAAAGACTATTCACACTAACAGAAACAAAATGACTATAGTGGTCTAAAATAATGCCATGACGATACTGTCCATAATAACAGCATTAAAGCCATTATTGGGTTTGACCTACACAGGCTAAATCTGAAATTGCAGTTGCTGGATTTTGCAACTTGGAGAAAGAGCAAGGCAGGGGAAGCAGCCATAGTAACATCACAAGTGGTGCAAGTCGAGATTCCTCTTCATTACACTAATTCTAGCTGAAGCTTGTAGTTTTTTTTTTTTTTTTTACAGTATAATGTTAATAACTGTAACTGACAGGCAGACGTTATACCATACAATAGGCCTTTGAACACGGAGAATTCAACTTTCCCTTTGTGACTTTATCTCAAGAACCCCAAAACAATGCAAAAAGCTAATATTTAATTTTTTCCCTTCCAGGATTAAGGGTCCATTCAAACCAGAACATGTTATGCTGCAATGGCCATGTTAATCTATTTTTGATACCCATTGTGGTGTGCTGTAGTAAACATTCTATTTAAAATAAATAGGCTGAATTGCACCATCAAGCACAAAAATGTGGGGCAGGTTGCATTTTCACAGTTTAACACACAGGACACCATACAGTGTTCTGCATTACAACACATGTGCATTTTGAAGATGTGTTAAGGGGTGATTCACAATGAATGGCACCACCACATGTAAAATGTGTTACAACAACACTAATTGTGTAAATGGGCCCCAAGGCAGTTTTGCATTGTATTTAAAAAGTGCCAGAAGTCATCCCGAAATACCAGGGAGGGATCAGATAGAGTATTCAACAAAAGCCTTCTACTGGGCATTGTTTACTAGAGTTTGTCCAGGTGTAGTCTATTAGATCATAGTCCAAATAAATTCACACATGCTTAAATATTTATTTTGAAATCAGGAGCAGTTATTTGGATTTCACTGGTAGCATACTTTCCATTAAAGCTGCTACTGCACCCCTGCATTTCTCATTTAGGTACAATTTCCAAAAAAAAAAGTAGCTTAAAGCTCCAGCTACTAAAAACGTGAAGATCAGTTTTGAGAAAGCAATAGTTGAAATGTTCATACAGCATCTAGATCAGGGAAGAGGATGCAAGGAGACAAAACAAGTGCTAGATCAAAGCTCACAGATACAAACAATTTAAAGATATCAGCAGAATAGGCATATCAAAATGTTGACAATGATAGTATACAGAAGATACATAAGTGCTTTTAATTTTTACATAAACAGATGTAGAATTTCTAGCGCCGCCCTTTTGTGTCCTCTTTTACTTTCCAGAGCATTAACTCCATGCATGCAGTAGCATCTTCAACAGAATCATGACCAGCAACTAAAAGTAAAAGGGAAAAATAAAAAAAAAGACATTAGCTAGCTGTAGACGATGCGTCAAAATTTCAGTACTAGGCAACATTGGAACTAGCTCAAGCAGTAGTCCAGTCTCCCCCCCCCCCCCCCCCCAAAAAAAAAATAAAAATAAATCACATAACCGGATTTAAAAAAGGCAGCATCCCAGTGTTCATACCCCCCATTGTACAATGGCCATATTAAAAAGAGTGAAAATTCCAGCAAAGATCTTCCCTTGAAAGCTTTTAGGTTGCCATTGATGAAAGGTGAGCAGCCTGGCTGTCATAGTGATCCAATGGGTTCATTACTTTGCCAAGTTGCTAACCTGGTAAGCAGAGAGTTTGCCTGCTGTATACTGGTTGCTTTTCAGCAACTCAAAAAGTGAGGTTGTAAATAGCTATGCAGCTAGCATTTTTATAAGCAGGAGAAACAACCCCCATATTTCTTACTGCATAGATTTACTGTAGGTCCCGTGTAGATTGCTTTTGGTGGACCAATGCAATTTTGATTATAGGCAAACCAGATTTGTAAAGTTTAATAGATCTCTCTCTCTCTCTCTCTCTCTCTGTGCTGGGGTAGGAGACCCTGACCTTTTAGGTAGTTTGACATTGGTATGGTAATACACAAGCTAATGGAATACCCTTTTGGGTGGATCTACGATCAGGGGACATAGTTTATTTTTTAATAAAAGGAATTTTTTAATAAAAGGAATTGTTAAAAACTTCCTTCAGTCTTAATGTTTGAATTTTTTGTTTGTTAAATAGGTAGGTACCCCTACTCATTCACATGGGGGGGTTCCAGATTCCGGTAAGCTCCCTGCCCTCAGATAACCACAACCAAGGACAAGGTGTTTTTTGGGGGGGCTCCAAATCACCCCCCATGTTGAGGGAATGTGGCCTGGTATGGTCCAGGATGGTTGGGGCACTAACTCACCCCCTCTTTCCCGTCTTGCCAGGCTGCATGCTCAGGTAAAGTTTTTTTTTTTGGCCTGGGGGTTCCTCTCAAAATCCATCCCAGACATAAAAAGGGACTGGTATGGATGGGAGGGGGGCATACGTTTGTTTTCTCATTTCATCAGCTGACCAGTTAAGGGGGCAGCTGCCGCATCCTTAACAACCGGCTGCTCCGTTTCCCCCCCCCCCCCCCCCCCTCAACAAAAAACACACACCTCAAACCACATAGGTGTAAACCTAGCTTTATAGTTTAAAATTCTTGTAGCGTAAAGTAGAATGTTGTGCGATTACTCTCCCATTCTATGAAGTCTACAAAGGTGAACAGAGGATACGCAATAGTTGATGTGATTAAACAGCTCCATTTGTTGAACCTTGAAGATCAGTCATGCTACCATAATCCCTTGTATGTAGAAGCTTACATTAAAAGTAGTGCTACTAAAGTTTTCGAAAACTGAGCTTTGTATTACATTTTTTGAAGTCTACCTTCTTTGTACGCAATAGAAAAAAAGTTAGGGTTTTAAACGTACTTCCTTCCACTAACCTGCCTCCGCCTCTAAGTAAATATATCGTATATGCCAGACCAAAAAGAAGATTTCATTCTTGTGCTCCTAATGACAGTTTAATCTATAGTCCACCTACCATTAAAAAACCATAAACTCATAAAACATTGATATTCCCCATCATGGCATTTCTTCTTAATTATGCAAGCCTAAACACACATTAGATGGTGATGTTTTCCTGAACCAAATTACAATGGGACAGTCTTTGTAATATGAAAAGGTATATATATATATATTTTTTTTTTGTTTATGGACAGCATTGTGTAGTGCTTATAGATTCCAGAGCCGATTTACTAAGGAAGCCGGGCAGAGCAAACATTACAGCAAATGTTGGTAAAGAAGATGAACCGGTCTTCATCACTGTGGTGTTCACTGTGTATACCCAAACATGCAAGCAAAAAGTTCTGCGAACTTAGGAATTAAAAATTCACCCACCATATTTATTCTAAAAGCTTAAAAATGCCTACATGGACCAAATATAGTTACATAGTTACATAGTTAGTCAGGTTGAAAAAAGACACAAGTCCATCCAGTTCAACCATAAAAAAATAAAACAAAGTAAAACACAGTACATCCTCCCATACACCCAACTCCATACCCACAGTTGATCCAGAGGAAGGCAAAAAACCCCAGCAGAGCGATGATCCAATTTGCTACCGGAGGGGAAAAAATTCCTTCCTGATCCCCCGAAAGGCAATCGGATTTACCCCGGATCAACTTTACCTACAAAACTTAGTACTCAGTTATATTATGTGCATTTAGGAAAGAATCCAGGCCTCTCTTAAAGCAATCTACTGAGCTGGCCAGAACCACCTCTGGAGGGAGTCTGTTCCACATTTTCACAGCTCTTACTGTGAAGAAACCTTTCCGTATTTGGAGGTGAAATCTCTTTTCCTCCAGACGTAAAGAGTGCCCCCTTGTCCTCAGTGTTGACCTTAAAGTGAATAACTCAACACCAAGTTCACTATATGGACCTCTTATGTATTTGTACATGTTGATCATATCCCCCCTTATTCTCCTCTTCTCAAGAGTGAATAAATTCAGTTCCTCTAATCTTTCCTCATAGCTGAGCTCCTCCATGCCTCTTATCAGTTTGGTTGCCCTTCTCTGCACTTTCTCCAGTTCTCCGATATCCTTTTTGAGAACTGGTGCCCAAAACTGGACTGCATATTCCAGATGAGGTCTTACTAATGATTTGTACAGGGGCAAAATGATATCTCTATCTCTGGAGTCCATACCTCTCTTAATACAAGAAAGGACTTTGCTCGCTTTGGAAACCGCAGCTTGGCATTGCATGCCATTATTGAGCTTATGATCAACTAAAACACCCAGATCCTTCTCCACTACAGATCCCCCAGTTGTACTCCCCCTAGCATGTATGATGCATGAATATTCTTAGCCCCCAAGTGCATAACTTTACATTTATCAACATTAAACCTCATCTGCCACTTAGTCGCCCAATTAGACAGAGCATTGAGGTCGGCTTGTAAATTGGAGACATCCTGTAAGGACATTATTCCACTGCATAGCTTGGTGTCATCTGCAAAAACAGAAATGTTACTTTTGATCTCAGACCCAATATCATTTATAAATATATTGAAAAGTAAGGGACCCAACACTGAACCTTGGGGTACACCGCTGATAACCTTGGACCATTCAGAGTAAGAATCATTAACCACAACTCTCTGAATTCTGTCTTTCAGCCAGTTTTCTATCCATTTGCAAACTGATATATCTAATCCTGTAGACCTTACCTTACACATGAGCCGTGTGTGGGGAACTGTATCGAACGCTTTTGCAAAATCCAAGTATACCACGTCCACTGCCACGCCTCTGTCCAGGGTTTTACTTACCTCTTCATAAAAGGAAATCAGGTTTGTCTGACAACTTCTGTCCTTCATGAATCCATGCTGTCTGCTGCTTAAATAGTTTGTTTCCAGCAAGAACTCATCCATGTGGTCTTTTATTAAACGTTCCAGTATCTTTCCAACTATAGAAGTTAAACTAACAGGTCTATAGTTACTAGGTAAAGACTTTGTTCCCTTTTTAAATATGGGCACCACATTGGCTTTATGCCAATCCAGTGGTACTATTCCTGTCATTAATGAGTCCCTAAATATTAGATACAGTGGCTTTGAAATTTCAGAGCTCAATTCTTTTAGGATCCGTGGGTGGATGACATCTGGTCCAGGTGCTTTATCCACCTTTATTCTGTCTAAATATTTCTGGACCATATCACTTTTGAGCCATTGTGGATTTGGGGCTGTGTCACTCCCACCCCCTATATCGACATGAGCTCCCCCATTCTCCATTGTATACACAGAGCTGAAGAAAGCATTTAATAAATTTGCCTTCTCTATGTCCTCAGTCACCCACTCTAGATTATTTTGTAAAGGGCCTACATGCTCAGACTTGACCTTTTTACTATTAATATATTTAAAGAATTTTTTGGGGTTTGTCCTACTATCTTTTGCAATCTGTCGTTCATTTTGAATTTTTGCATCCTTGATTTCCTTTTTACATATTCTATTATATTCTTTGTAACATTTAAACGACACTAGTGTTCCTTCATTTTTATATTTTTTAAAAGCTATTTTCTTATTGTTTATAGCTTTTTTAACTTTAACCGTGAGCCACATAGGTTTTATCTGTAGCCTTTTAAACTTATTGCCCATGGGAATATACTTTGCAGTGAGGTTCCAAAGAGTCTTTTTGAAGAATTCCCATTTCTGTTCTGTGTTCATCGGTGCCAATATTCCCTCCCAGTCCAAGCCCTGGAGAGCAGTCCTCATGCTTTGAAAATTTGCTCTCTTGAAATTAAGTGTTTTTATCTTTCCTGTATGTATTTCTTGCTTATAGTTTACATTAACGAAATCATGTTATGATCACTGCTACCCAGGTGTTCCTTTATCTGAACATTAGTAATGAGCTCTGCATGGTTTGAGATTACCAGGTCCAACAGAGCATCATTCCTAGTTGGGGCCTCAATAAACTGGACCATAAAATTGTCCTGCAATAGGTTTTTAAATTTTTGTCCTTTAACTGTCCCAGAAATTCCATTATTCCAGTCAATTTATGGGTAGTTAAAATCCCCCATTATTATCACCGTCCCTGCCCTTGCAGCCCTTTCCATCTGTGCAAGGAGCCGAGTCTCCACCTCCTCATTAACATTGGGTGGTCTATAACAAACTCCAATGATTAGCTTTGAACTACGCACATCTGTATGCAGTTCCACCCATAATGCTTCAACTTCATCACACTCTCCATCAACCAGGTCCTCTTTCACGCTTGCTTTGAGGTCACTTCTCACATAGAGACAGACCCCTCCACCTTTCCTTTTTACCCTGTCTTTCCGAAAGAGAGCATAGCCAGGAATATTAATAGCCCAGTCATGTGAGGATTGAAGCCAAGTTTCAGCAATACCGATTACATCATAGCTCTCCTCATGCACCAGAGCTTCCAACTCACCTGTTTTGCTTGGAAGGCTTCTGGCATTGGTGAACAAACACTTAAATGTATTGTTACATTTTTCGCTGGCGTTTTTCATATGATTCATATAATTTTTAGTAGTGCAAATGGCACTATAATTTCCAATGGCTGTTTGCAACATGGGAACTTTCTTGTCACCTGCCATAACCCCACCTCCATCTATCCCCATTCCACTCTCCATTAATGTCTGACCCCTAACTGACCTGTGTGCCCGATGTAATTCACGTTCACCCTCCCCCCTCAAGTCTAGTTTAAATACTCCTCCAGCATTCCCCTAAACCTCTCCCCCAGCACAGCAGACCCCCTTCCATTCAAGTGCAAACCATCTTTAGCATATAGGTTGCACCCCAATGAAAAGTCATCCCAGTGCTCTAGAAACCCAAATCCCTCCTTCCTACACCAGGTCTTTAGCCATGCATTCAGCTCTCTAATCTCCCCCTGCCTTTCCTGTGTTGCGCATGGCACAGGCAATATTTCAGAGAATATCACCTTGGAGGTCCTTCCCTTCATCTTGCAGCCTAGTTCTTTAAATTGATTCTTAAGGAGCCTCCACCTTCCATGTATACTGTCATTGGTTCCAACATGGACCAAGACAGCTGGGTCATGCCCAGCCCCTCCCAGTAATTTATCCACCCGGTCCACCACATGCCGAACCCTGGCACCAGGGAGACAGCAAACCATTCGGTTGAGGCGATCCTGGCGACAAATTATTCTATCAGTCCTTCTGATTATAGAATCCCCTATTACCACCAACTGTCTAGGCCTACCTGCACTCCCCTCACCACTTCTACTAGATGGGTTGCTCTCCCGGCTGTTAGGGGTAGCAGTAACATCTAGGGCTGCCACCTCTGTGTTAGCCACCTCCACATCTTCACCCAACTTGGCAAATTTGTTTTGATGCACAAACACAGGATTGGCCTTCCTTGTCTGCAAGCCCCTTCCACTCCCTCTAACTACATTAACCCATCTTCCTATCTGATAATCCTGACTTGCCCCTCCACCCTCCACATTAACCCTACTGACCACCTGCTCAGCGAGCAGAGGACCCCTTTCAAGGTTGTCCTTTCTGCCCAGTGTTGCAACTTGTTCCTCCAGATCTCTAATGCGAGCTTCCAGAAGGGCAACCTGCTCACATCTGTCACAGCGGTATCCATCCTGGAGCTGTTGCACCAATTTTGTATACATGTGACACACTGTGCACTGAGCAAAACCTTCAACCCTGCTAGCACACATTTCCCAGTTACAATATAATTACTTGTAGGAAGTTTAAGATGTTACTTACAGTTTAGAAGACTCCTGTCTTAACTTCTGTTTTCAACTCCTGTTTTTTAACTCTTCCCACTTGTGTTTAAAAATCACACTTCTGTTTAGAAAATCACTTAAGCCAGCAACATGAACTGGGAGCCAAGAAATATGTTCTTGAATCTGTGAACACATTCCCATGCTAAGTTTTTAAAGATTCGGGAACAGTGGCTGGCATATGCCTTTTCTATTCTCCCTCTGAACAGTGTGGGATGTCCATGATTGACGTCCCTGGTGATCCCGAGCCAGTCTCTGTTCCCTCCCCCTGTCCTTGCCTCTTCTTTCCTTTTGCTTCCTTCCCTTTGTTCTCCTTTTTCTTGATTGGACTCTGCTCCCCTCTCTTGGTTTTTACATGAGCTTATTGCATAGTGGTCTGCTACTTAATATGTTGAGGTTTATGCTTACTAGCTACATGGAGCATTCCCGGATGTCCCTTTTCTGGTGTTCATATTCATTAGGTTTGAATACTGATGATTTTCCACTCTGTATTTGCACCGCATACGTCTTACTGTAACCATGATGTCAGTTCTAGCCCCTGCATGGACGGATCTGGTGCTTTCCCTTGTTACTTTAAAAAAAACATAAGATTGAACCAGAAGCTATGAACACATGACACACCAGTACCCAATTCTTCTTTTGCTGGACTGTAGAGTGGGAGGGTCCTGCCACAACACTCCCCAGTGACATGGACAATTCTCAGAGTCCTGAATATGCCCTTTCTGCCTCAGAAGCTACAGTCCTATGAAACTTCAGCACTGTAAAACTGTTAGCCTTCCCCTCCATCTAAGCCAATACAATCAAAGTTGAAAATACACACATTCCAAAATCACAGAAAGTGACAGTTTGAGACAAAGAAAAGGGGGGAGAGTTTAAGGAAGTGAATCCTCTGGGCTTCAACAAAATGGCCACCTCCAGCATGATGAAGCAGGCACAATGCTGGAGAATTTTCAGCAGTCCCTAATTTTGCTACCATAATAATAATTAATGTGGAATGTTCTGTTTACCCATAACAGTTTGATAACAGTTATTGTTAAAGCTCCTGCTTTAAATTTCTTCCCTCCATGACTGGGTTTTTAACCACTTAAGACCCGGACCAATACGCTGGTAAATGACCCAAGGTGTTTTTGCAATTCGGCACTGCGTCGCTTTAACAGACAATTGCGCGGTCGTGCGACGTGGCTCCCAAACAAAATTTGCGTCCTTTTCTTCCCACAAATAGAGCTTTCTTTTGGTGGTATTTGATCACCTCTGCGATTTTTATTTTTTGCGCTATATACAAAAATAGAGCGACATTTTTTAAAAAAAAAAAACAATTTTTTACTTTTTGTTAAAAAAAAAATCAAATAAACTAAATTTTAGTCAAACATTTAGGCCAAAATTTATTTAGCCACATGTCTTTAGTAAAAAAAAAAAAAAAAATCGCAATAAAAAAAAAAAAAAATAGCTACCTAGCGGGAACAGCGGCACTAATACAGCGATCAGAAAAATGATCGCTTAGTGACGCTGGCAATAGGGAGTGAAAGGGTTAACTAGGGCGGTGATCAGGGGGTTAAAACTTTATTAGGGGGGTGGGGGGGGGGGGCTATCCTGAACCTAACACTAACTGTTTTTTACACTGCCTGTCACACTGACACTAAATGCAGTGATTAGATCACTGCATTCAGTGACACTGTGACAGGGGGGTGGGGGGGGGGGCGATCACAAGGGGTTAATATGCCTATGTGAGTGTGTGTCAGTGTTGTGTTGGTGCACACTTACTTGTGATGTCTTCTCTCATCAGCAGCGCTGGGAAACAGCGCTGCGATGAGAGAATACATCATTTCCTCCTTCCTGTGTAAACACAGGAGGAGGAAGTAACAGGCTGGGAGCGCGCTCCCATTGGCTGGGAGCGATCGCGGGGGGGCGGATATCACGGACATCCGCCCGCAGATCCCGGATCGCTCCCAGAGGTAGGGGGACCCCCGCACGCCGCGGAGGGGATCCCGATGGGACCCCCGAACCGCACTCAGGCGGAGACGTAAATTTACGCCCTTGTGCCTGTACGTGCCATTCTGTGGCCGTATATGTGCGTGCGGGGGTCCTTAAGTGGTTAAAGTGAACAGAGCGTCTTATTTACCAACATTCACTTTTTAAAAATTGTGAAGATAAAGCAGAAAATGCAGCTCAACAACCTTGTGCAAGAATATTAGTACACTTTATTAATACAGTATTGTATTTCACTCACAAGTTATGAAGTTGCAGATATAGAAAAGCCTGTAAAGCAGGGATCATTGGCAGCCCTCTGTGGCCAGTAGCAAGGTTGCATGTGAGGAAGCTCCAAACACATATGGAAGCAGAGCACCCACCAGGTGTTCCAATACAGCAACATTATCATAGCTCCGCTACAGTGGTAGCAACCTAGCTCTGAGTTTCAGGGGTTCCTCACCCTTTAAAAAGCAGACATTACCAACAATGTAAGTTTTATAGAGCCTTCAAGCTTCATGAGCAGTCTTCACGAGAACCCCCCCACAAAAAAAAAAAACCAAAAAAAAAACGAATGAAACATATTCTTAAAGATAATCAGTAACAGTGCCTTAGTCAGTCATACCACATACTGTGGATAAATACAAAAAACATAGGTCTATAGAAAATTAAAAACCCAACAACAGAAACATGGTAATTACATGGTTACATCGTAGGTGAGTTTTAAAAAAAAAAAAAGACACAAGTCCAATCTGTGTGTGTGATTATATGTCAGTATTACATTGTATATTCCTGTATGTTGAGGTCATTCAGGTGCTTATCTAATCTTTTTTTACTATCGATGCCCGCTGAAACCACCGCCTGTGGAAAGGAATTCCACATCCTTGCTGCTCTTACAGTAAAGAACCCTCTACACAGTTTGATGTTAAACCTCTTCTCTTCTAATTTTAGTGAGTGGCCACGTGTCTTGTTAAGCTCCCTTCCGCGAAAAAGTTTTATCCCCATTGTGGGATCACCAGTATGGCACTTGTAAATTGAAATCATATCCCCCTCTCAAGCACTAAATAAGTTCAGTGCTCACAAGCTTCCTTCACAACCTTGCTCCATTTCCAGTACATCCTTCCAGAGGACTGGTGCTCAAAACTGGACAGCATACTCCAGGTGAGGCTGGACCAAAGTATTGCAGAGTGGGAGAGCCATTGCTTTATCCCTGGAGTTAATCCCCTTTTTAATACATGCCAATATTCTGTTTACTGTGTTAGCAGCAGCTTGGCATTGCATGCTATTGCTGAGCCCATCATCTACTAGGAACCCCCAGGTCCTTTTCCATCCTAGATTTCCCCAGAGGGTCACCCTCTAGTGAGTAGACTGCATTCATATTTTTGCCATCCAAATGCATTATTTTACTACATTAAAACCTCATTTACCATGTAGGTTCCCGCCCCAATAATTTGTGAAGATCTTCTTGCAAGGTTTTCACATTCCGCACCCAGGTTTTTGCCCTGCTTAGCGTTGTCCGCAAATAGATTGAGCCGTTTACCCCATCCTCTAGGTCGTTTATGAACAAATGAAATAGGATTGGTCCCAGGACAGAACCCCGGGGGGCCCCACTTCCCACCACTGACCATTCCGAGTATTCCCCATTTATCACCACCCTCTAAACTCACCCTTGTAGCCAGTTTTCAATCCACATACTCGCCCTATGGTCCATGCCAATGGACCTTACTTTGTACAGTAAACTTCTGAGGAACGGTTTCAAATGCTTTTGAAAAATCAAGATGGTCTACGGGCTTTCCTTTAGATGAGAGCTCACCTCCTCATAGAAGGCCAATAGATTAGTTTGGCAAGAACGATTCTTCATGAATCCATGCCGATTACTTCTAATGATACAGTTTTCATTGCTAAAATCTAGTATATAGTTCACCATCCAAGAGTTTGCATACTATTGAGGTTAGGCTAACTGGTCTGTAATTCCCAGGATGTATTTTGACCCTTTTTAAAATATTAGTACTACATTGGCTTTACTTCAATCAGTTGGTACCATGCCAGTCAGTAGACTGTCACTAAAAATTAGGAACAATGGTCTGGCAATTACTTGACCAAGTTTCTCAAGTACCCTCGGTTGCAAGCCATCTGGCCCGGTGATTTATTAAATTTTACGTTTCCCAAGTCCATTTCCAATTCTATCCTCTGCTAGCCATGAGGGTGCTTCCTGTGATGCATCACAAGGACAAACACTGCAGTTTTGGTTACTGAAGCCCGTCCCCCCAATTCCCCTGTGAAGACTGAAAGAATAATAAATTAAATACCTCCGCCGTCTCCCTATTGTTAGTAAACAGATGTCCTTCCATCTTAGTCGCCCTAATTGCACCCTCTTTGTAAAGTCTTCTCTTTTGCTTTTCTATGCTCCCATTCTCCGCTCTATGTACCGCTCACCAGCGCGCTCGTTTTAACAAACAAAAAAAAAAAAAGTATTCTATTCCGGTATCGGCGGTATTGGAGTACAAGTACTCGCTATTGGTCCCGATACCGCTATCGGGACAACCCTATTTACCCAAACAAAATATTTTTTTTTCAAAATTTTCGGTCTTTTTTCAGTTGTTGCGCGAAAATTTTTAATCACAGAGGTGATTAAATACCACCAAAATAAAGCTCTATTTGTGGGAACAAAATGATAAAAAAAAATGTTTGGGTAGTGTAGCATAACCGCGCAATTTTCATTCAAAGTGCGACAGCGCTGAAAGCTGAAAATTGGCTTGGGCAGGAAGGTGCGTAAGTGCCTGATATGGAAGTGGATAAAAGAGGTATCCCTATTCTAAAAAATGTTAAAATAATTATTTTCCAGTAATCTGTTAAAAGAAGAAGAAAAAAAAATTTAGTTACTCATCTTTATTAAAATAGGTGTGGTGTGCATTACTGCGCTGCTATAAAGTGAATAAATTTAGCTGCTAAACACGACTACTGAAAAATAGGAAGCAAAAAACAAAATATAGAAAAGGTAGTGTACCGCTCAAGAGAAAACAAAATGTGACAATGAGGTCAAAATTGCATAGATGTGAATAGTGTGTAATACACGTGAAGTGGTGATCAGTGCATTAAAACAACAAAGTCCAACATGAACCTCATAATGAATAAAAACCATAAAGTTCATAAAAATAAGGTATTCTTGAATTCCAGTGACAGAATGAAAAAACTTGATTTTCAAAACGTTAAAAAGATATCCCACCACCAATGAAGTTGCAGGCTTACCAGAAGGAGTGGACTTTAAGAAAATTAAATTTCAAGAGTCGGTCAGGCTTAGTAAATGCTCAGATCCTGATGCAGAATGTCTTCAGAGAGGGGATCGGCAGATGGCTGTGATACAGAATCCAGTAACCATCATTGCCACCATTCCATTGATATGCGCTTATGCTTATTTAACATGTAAGTGCAATCTTAATACATTTTTATATTGATTTTACGGTGTTACACTATGGCGTCCCCTCTTCTCCTTTCCATATACACATGTCATCTTTGACACGGACGACCATCTCCTTATTCTGTGAACGAGAGATTTACAGCTAGTCTCCTGGTTACTGGATTCTGTATCACAGCCATCTGCCGATCCCCTCTCTGAAGACATTCTGCATCAGGATCTGAGCATTTACTAAGCCTGACCGACTCTTGAAATTAAATTTTCTTAGAGTCCACTCCTTCTGGTAAGCCTGCATCTTCATTGGTGGTGGGATATCTTCTCACGTTTGAAAATCAAGTTTTCATTCTGTCACTGGAATTCAAGAATACCCTATTTTTATGAACTTTATGGTTTTTGTTCATTATGAGGTTCATGTTGGACTTTGTTGTTTAATGCACTGATCACCACTTCGTGTATTACACACTATTCACATCTATGCAATTTTGACCTCATTGTCATATTTTGTTTTCTCTTGAGCGCTACACTACCTTTTCTATATTCTTTATTTTTATTAAAAGACACACACACACACACACACACACACACACACCAGTGATAGCCAAAAACAGAAGTAAGACCCCTTTCACACGAGGAGTTTTTCAGGCGGTACAGCGCCGATATACCGACTGAAAAACTCCTTCACTGCATACTCAATGTGAAAGCCAGAGAGAAAAAAAATCTCCTGTCAGCAGCATTTTTGGAGTGGCGAGAGGAGCAGCATGTACACCGCTCCTTCACATTGAAAGCAATGGGAAACCGCGGCAATACTGCCCGCAATGTGCCTCTACAGAGGCGCATTACGGGCAGTATTAACCCTTTATCGGCCGATAGCGGCGGTTAATACTGCCCTGCTAGCGGCCGAATCCCGCGGCAAATCAGACGGTATAGCATCGCTATTTTTAGCGGCGCTATACCGCCACCACCACTCCCGCCCCAGCCTGAAAGGGGCCTAACTCTTGTAGTAGCTTTTTTCATCTTAATATATTGACTTAAAGCGGATCTCCACCCTAAAGTGAAGATCCGCTGATCCGAACACTCCCCCACCTCCGGTGTCACAATTGACACCTTTCAGGGGGGAGGGGGGTGCAGATAGACATGTATCTGCACCCACTTCCGGCCCAGCATTCACGGGCAAAAGACGGGCATTGCATCACATCCCGTCTCCCGCCCGTTGTGTGCTGGGAACACTCAGCTCCCAGCACACAGCTGGAGCCAATTCGCGGGCGCAGCGCGACTCGCGCATGAGCCGTAGGGAACCGGGCAGTGAAGCCGCAGCGCTTCACTTCCTGGTTCCCTCACCGTGGATGGAGGGGGGAGCAGCAGGGTGACGAGCGATCGCTCATCCTCTGCTGCGGACGGCGCTGGACTCCAGGACAGGTAAGTGTCCTAATATTAAAAGTCAGCAGCTGCAGTATTTATTGCTGCTGGCTTTTAATATTTTTTTATTTGTGAACCATCCGCTTTAAGGACTTTTTAAATCGTATGCAAGTGTTGTATTCCATCTGGATATCCTGTGAATCCCATTTATTACTTTTAATCCTAAAAGGGCCATCTAGCAACCCCGCCCCAAGTAGATGCCACCACTGTAGCAGGGAAGTTGCTGTATTTATACTCCTGCCAAGTCCTCTGCTTCCATTTTCGGGACGGTTTGAAGCTTCTTCTTTACACACAGCCTATTAAAATAGAACACTTTAGCTGCACAAGGTTGTTGCTTTTAAAGGCATTCCGTTGTGGGATCATGCCTAGCCTTATAAAGAACCAAGCCCTACGAATCCTTTACAGCCAAGGAAGCTACCATCACAGCCCATTTGATCTGCAGTTGCCAATGCGGCTGCAGCTGTGATCAGCTATATTACCAGCCATTTGATAGCTGACATTTCAGTTGAGAGGCACACAAAATCATACAAGCAACCATAACATTACATTCAAGGCATGCCTGGAAATGTAACCAAGTTAAGAAACCCTTAAAAGCTGTAGGTTTAAAGCCAGCCATGCATAAAACGAAAAATTGTTTGCTTCAGCAGGGACCGGCTGAAAGGGCATTGCAAAGAGAGAAGGTTTTTTTTATCCTAATGCATTAAGAAAAAAAAAAGCATTCTGTGTGCAGCAGCCCCTCTAATACTTATCCGAGGTCCCTCTGTCCAGCGATGTCCACGAGTGTCTCTGCTGTCCAAAATTATCCTTTCCAATTGGCTGAGACACAGCAATGGCACCATTGCTGTCAAAGTCAGCTATTGGCTGCCCCAATAGAGAAACTTGCAATTGGGGCACTCAGAACAGAGGAAGAGCCAAGAACGCCGGCGGAGGACCATAGAAGAGGGGGTTCAAGGCTGCTCTGATCAAAACAAGCAGGAAAGTATGACATGTTTATGGTTAGGTTTTTTCCCCAATTTTTGCTAGGTTCCCCACATCCAATTCGTAATAGCAGGAGAACGAGACTGGCTCTCTATGGAGCCGGTTCACGTATCTCTGATGCAGCACTGATGCAAATTTGCAAAAAAAAAAAAGTCACATTTGCCTTTTGCCACCATTGTACTAGGTTGCTCATTGAGACTTCCCAAATTTGTTGTTCATTTTTTCAAATTTACTTTTCGAACATAATTCATAGTTTCAAAGTGAACCACCTTCACTCCACCAGTGTGAACTGCCGTGCGAGTCGGATGTGATGTGGGAATCTGCAGTGGATTTGCAGGTTTCCCCAATTGCACCAGTGTGAACCAAGCCTCCAAGCATACAGCCTACAAAATGTCATCTGACTGCTCCCACCAAGGCTTGTTTCACACGGGTGCGATGTGGGAACCCGCAGTGGATTCGCAGGGTTCCCGAATCGCACCAGACTCTCATGGCAGTTCACCTTCACTCCACCAGTGTGAACTGCCGTGCGAGTCGGATGTGATGTGGGAATCTGCAGTGGATTTGCAGGTTTCCCCAATTGCACCAGTGTGAACCAAGCCTCCAAGCATACAGCCTACAAAATGTCATCTGACTGCTTCCACCAAGGCTTGTTTCACACTGGTGCGATTCGGGAACCCTGCGAATCCACTGCGGGTTCCCACATCGCACCCGACTCTAATGGTGGACACTTTTGACAAATTTTTGGCGCCATTCTCATTTATACTGCGATCAGCGCTATAAAAATGCACCGATTACTGTGTAAATGTGACTGGCAGGGAAGGGGTTAACACTAGGGGGTGAGGAAGGGGTTAAATATGTATCCTGGGTGTGTTCTAACTGTGTGGGGGGAGGGGGGTGACCGATGCTGTGTCCCTATGTACAAGAGACACAGATCGGTCTTCTCTCTCCCTGACAGGACATGGATCTCTGTGTTTACACACAGAGATCCATGTCTTGTCCCTGTAACCGCCGATTGCGAGTGCCTGGCTGACATCGCGGCCGCCAGGCACACGCATCGGTATCTTAGGAATGCAGCAGGCACGCACGTGCCGCCGGCGGCCACGCTCGCGCACCCTCTAGTGGCCATTAAGAGCACAGGATGCCTATTTGCGTCCTGTCAGAGATTCAGGACGGCCCGACGGCCGCATATATTCGTACGGCCATCGGGAAGTGGTTAAATATTATACCTGCTGGGTGTCTATACCTGTGATAACGTCTTTAAAATTAGCACAATCACCTGCCTGCCAGTAAATTAGGAATAGCTGATCTAGCTAAGCTATACAGTGTATAAATATATGTACAACTCCTAGGGATGCATATATATCCTTTACACACTGTAAATTAAGCTAAACCAACTAGCCTGCCTGCTCTATCTAGCTATCTAAAAAGACAAATCTCTCTGTCTCTCTGACTGCTCTCATTAACAACTGCAACACACTACACGAGGCCGCCCAGCAGGCGGCCTTATATAGTGTGGGGCGTGTGCTAAAGCCCTGAGCCATAATTGGCCAAAGCCACCCTGGCTTTGGCCAATTATGGCTCTCCGTTTTTTGCGCGCTGTGAGTGGCCAAGCATGCAGGGTCATAGTGTACGTTTGGCCAATCATCAGCGCACAATGCCGCAGTGAATTATGGGCCGTTGCGCGTCACTCGAATTTGGCGCGAACGACCCGTTTTGTTCGAATTTCGTCAAACGTAGGAACAGACAATTTCGTATCGAACGTGGAGCTCATCCCTACTGGTAGCATGAGGTGATACATGAACCCTATTAGAGGTTGCACAGGCAGTCCAACTCCTCCAGGATAGCACATCAATACGCGCCATTGCCAGGTGGTTTGCCGTGTCTCCCAACAGTCTCAAGAGAATGGAGGATATTCCAGGAAACATGCAGTTTTGCTAGGAGAGATGGGCAGGGCCACAGAAGGTCCTTAACGCATCAGCATCTGCTCCTTTGTGCAAGGAGGAACAAGATGAGCACTGCCAGAGCCCTACAAAATGACCTCCAGCAGACCACTGGTGTGAATGTCTGACCAGTCAGAAACAGGACTTCATGACGGTGGTCTGAGGCCCGACGTCCTTTAGTGGGACTTGTGCTCATTGCCTGGCAGCATGGAGCTCAATTAGCATTTGCCATTGAACATCAGAATTGGCAGGTCCGCCACTGGCGCCCTGTGCTTTTCACAGATGAGAGCAGGTTCACATGTGACAGATGTAAAAGGGTCTGGAGAAGCAATGGAGAAAAAAACGTAATGCTGCCAGAAACAACACTGGTGCAGTGGGCCCTGGGTTACTTTTGGTGCATAATGCCCGGCCTCATGTGGTGAGAATATGGAGTCCGTTCCTGCAGGATGAAGAAATTACTACCAATTTGAGCCAAATCCAAAAGAAGACCTCTGGGACATGTTTCGGTCCATCCAACACAAATGTTGCACCTCAGTATGTTCAGGAGCTCAGTGATGCCCTGGTCCAGCCTGTCATTTTATTAGGAGCATGCCCCGACATTGTCAGTTATGCATAAAAACACGTGGGGGCTGTACAAACTACCGAGTACCAGTTTGATGCAATAAAATTTCAGCAAAATAGACTAGCCTGCTGCATCATTTTTTCACTTTGATTTTCAGGGCATGTTTGAATTCAGCCCTCTGATGGAAATGAAAAGCAGCCTACAATGTGGCATCCTTTTGATCCCTACACATTACTTAGTCAATATCAGGATAGATATTCAGCATGATATTTTTCCCTATTGAGATTTGATGCATTTTCAAAGTATTCCTTACATTTTTTTGAGCAGTGCAACAGACTTACACACGAAAAAGTATTCATACCCCATTAATTATATTTTATTGGGATTTTATGAGATAGTGGCACATAATTGTGAAGTGGAAGAAACATTACATTTGTAAGCCTTTTAAAAAAAAAAAAAAAAAAACACAATCTGAAAAGTGTGACGTGCATTTGTATTCAGCACCCCTGAATCAATACTTTTTAGAACCACCTTTCACTGTAATTACAGCTGCAAGTCTTTGGGTATGTCTCTACCGGGTTTGCACATCTAGGAAAGTGAATGTTGCCCATTCTCCCTTGCAAAATAAAATGGCTCGAACTCTGTTTGGATGGAGAGCATCTGAACATCAATTTTCAAGTCTTGCCACAGGAACTCAAATGGATTTAGGTCTGAACTTTTACTTGGCCATTCCAACACATGAATATGCTTTGAGCTAAACCATTCCATTTGATTTGAACTTCTGCCCCAGTCTCAAGTCTTTTGCAGACAGGTTATCTTATAAGATTGCCCTGTATTTGGCTCCATCTATCTTCCCATCAACTCTGACCAGCTTGCTGGTCCCTGCTGAAGAAAAGAATATTCGCAACATGTTGCCACCACTAGGTTTCACGTTGGGGATGGTGCAATCGGGTGATGTGCATTGAGTTTCCCACCAACAGATTCTCCCAACTGAGCTGATCCTCCAGAGCTACCATAGGCCTCAGCTGCTTCTCCACCTAATGCTCTCCTTGCCCGGCCTGTCAGTTGTTTCGGATGATGGAATGAACAGTGCTCCGTGAGATTATTTTTTCTCTTTTTTTTAACCCAATTTGTCTTTAAAAAAATAAAAACCCCACAACTATAGTGGGTACGGAAAGTATTCAGACCCCCTTAAATCTTTCACTCTGTTATATTGCAGCCATTTACCAAAATCATTTCAATTCATTTTTTTCCTCAATGTACACATGGCACCCCATATTGACAGAAAAACACAGAATTGTTTACATTTTTGGAGATTAACCACTTAAGCCCAGGACCAATATGCTGCTAAAGGCCCAAAGGTGTTTTTACAATTTGGCACTGCGCTGCTTTAACTGGTAATTGCGGTCATGCAATGTTGTACCGAAACAAAATTTGCGTCCTTTTCTTCCCACAAAGAGCTTTCTTTTGATGGTATTTGATTGCCTCTGATTTTTATTTTTTTCAATATAAACGGAAAAAGACCGTAAATTTTGATAAAAATATGATTTTTTTTATAACAAAGTAAAAAATATCGAATAAACTAAATTTTAGTCAATCATTTAGGGCCAAAATGTATTCAGCCACATGTCTTTAGTAAAAAAAAAAACAAAAAACAAACAAACAGAATAAGCGTATATTTATTGGTTTTCGCAAAAGTTATAGCGTCTACAAACTAGGGTACATTTTCTGAAATTTACACAGCTTTTATTTTATGACTGCCTATCTTTTTTGAAGTGCTAAAATGGCAGGGGAATACAACCCCCCCCCCCCCCAAATGATCCCATTTTGGAAAGTAGACACCCCAAGGAAACTGCTGAGAGGCATGTTGAGTCCATTGAATTTTTATTTTTTTTGTCTCAAGTGATTGAATAATGACAAAAAAAAAAAAAAAAATTACAAAAAGTCGTCACTAAATGATGTATTGCTCACACATGCCATGGTTATATGTGGAATTGCTTAGAAATCTTGGAGTGGTGATTGTTTTCGTAGTCCCCTACGCGGCTAAGCTCCCAAAAAGTCCCACACATGTGGTATCCCCGTACTCAGGAGAAGCAGCAGAATGTATTTTAGGGTGCAATTCCATATATAACCATGGCATGTGTGAGAAATATATGATTTAGTGACATTTTGTACATTTTTTTTGGTCATTATTCAATCACTTGGGGCAAAAAAAAAATTAATATTCCATGGACTCAACATGCCTCTCAGCAAATAGCTTGGGGTGGAGTCTTTCCAAAATGGGGTCATTTGGGGGGGGTGTGCCATCTTGGCATTTTATGGCCTTCAAAACTGATAGGTAGTGAGGAGTGAAATCAAAAATGTATGCCCTTAGAAATCTTGAAGGCGGTGCTTGGTTTTCGGGGTCCCATACGCAGCTAGGCTCCCAAAAAGTCCCACGCATGTGGTATCCCCGTACTCTGGAGAAGCAGCAGAATGTATTTTTGGGTGCAATTCTACATATGGGGGGGTGTATGCTTTGCGCGTGGGTGTAAGCGTTACTGGCACTAACTAGCTACCTAGCGGCACTAGCAACACTAATACAGCGATCAGAAAAACATTCGCTTAGGGACGCTGGCAAAAGGGGGTGAAAGGGTTAACTCTAGGGGCAATCAGGGGTTAAAACCTTTATTAGAAAATGTATGGGGGTACCCAACGCTATAAAAACCTGGCGGGCGAACCTCAAAAAATAACTAGCTACCTAGCGACACTAATACAGCGATCAGAAAAACGATCGCTTAGTGACGCTGGCAATAGGGGGTGAAAGGGTTAACACCTTTATTAGAAAATGTATGGGGGTACCTAATAAAGGTTTTAACACCCGATTGCCCCTAGAGTTAACCCTTTCACCCCCAATTGCCAGCATCACTAAACGATCGTTTTTCTGATCGCTGTATTAGTGTCGCTGGGTAGCTAGTTATTTTTTGAGGTTCGCCGCCATGTTTTTATAGCGTTAGAAAAATGTATGGGGGTACCCAACGCTATAAAAACATGGCGGCGAACCTCAAAAAATAAACTAGCTACCTAGAGGAACCAGCGACACTAATACAGCGATCAGAAAAACGATCGCTTAGCGACGCTGGCAAAAGGGGGTGAAAGGGTTAACTAGGGGTTGATCAAGGGGTTAAAACCTTTATTGGGGGGGTAGGGGGCTACCCTGGACCTAACACTAACTGCCTGACACACCAACACTAAATGCAGTGATCAGTAAATAAATGATCACTGCTATTTAGTGACAGGGGGGCTGGGGATTTGTGTGCCTATGTGTACTGGTGTCAGTGTAGTGCTTGTGTACTCACTGAGACGTCTCCTCTCCTCCGCCGGACGAAAATACCGGCGGGAGGAGCGGTGACATCACTTCCTCCTCTGCCTGTGTTTACAGTTCAGGCAGAGGAGGAAGCGGATTGGCTGGGAGCGATCGGGAGGGGGCGGACAAAAACGAACAGCCGCCCCCTCATCCCGGATCGCTCCCAGAGCCACGGGTACGCAGCGGAGGGGGTCCCGATCGGACCCCCAACAAGGCAGGGACGTACATGTATGCCCATCTGCCTGTACGTGCCATGTGGACGTACATAGTCATGCGGCGGTTCTTAAGTGGTTAAAAAAAAAAAAAATGGAAATATCACATGGTCCCAAGTATTCTGACTCTTTGCTGTGACCAGTGTTGCTCATCTTACTTTAAAAAAGTAATTAGTTACAGTTACAAATTACTTCTCCAAAAAAGTAATTGCGTTAGTGACTCTACATTGAAAAAGTAATTAGTTACTCAAAGTAACTGATTTTTTTTTTTAATATTCTACAATGCTTTGTTGAGAAGCAGATGATGGGCGCTTACCAGGGAGCAGTGAGTTAATACTCCCAAGACAAAAGAATGCCAGATCCTTGAGAGAAGAAAACCAGAAACAAATGGTGATCTCGTATATCCCAGCCTAGGTGCACCTGTCCCACCATGTATGTGCAGCTAATAGGACTTAAAACCCTTATCCAT
Source organism: Rana kukunoris (assembly GCA_029574335.1). Taxonomy (NCBI): domain Eukaryota; kingdom Metazoa; phylum Chordata; class Amphibia; order Anura; family Ranidae; genus Rana; species Rana kukunoris. The sequence goes on along the minus strand of CM056049.1, from coordinate 336,425,637 downwards.
CTGCTACATATTACATTCAAATTATAAGCTGTATTAAAATGTATGTTTATAATATACATTCCCTTGACGTTTACAGAGTCTGTAATTTAAAATCTTATATTAGGGTTTATTAGTATTTTCTATTGTTTATTTATTTTTTATCTTATATAAGCTTTATTAGATGCAAGGGATCTGGAATGGGGATGTCAGATTTTTCTTTGTTGTCTGATGAAGAGATGAAATCACTGACCAAAAATAACCTGCTGTATAGGTGTCCTGCACTTACCATGTTGACCACTAGATGTCGCTGTGTACACTGTTGTATAGGGAACGTTTGTTCTGTGGAACATTTCGTTCCAGCCATGTGTTCCCCGGATCATTGATCAGGTTGCGCGCACACAGTATGTGTGATCGATGAGAGTTGTTCCCCGGTGATAGGTCAGTGTGAGGCGGGTGGGGCTCATTGTATCCAAGGCTCCTTGCGATTGGGAGTTTTCAGACCATCACAGCGGTCACATGATTCTAAAGCAGAGTTCCACCCATATTTATGTTCACAGCGCCGGCAGAAGCAATTATTCTGCCGCCATCTAGTGGCGGTAGATGCAATTGCGGTAATGCCGCCCAAGTAATGGGAATCGCGTTACCGTGAGGGGAAGAGTAATCAGGTAGATTACTTGTTACCCTCAAAAGAGGCTGCGTTAGGTAACTGCGTTTATTGCAACACCGTTACTTACAACACTGGCTGTGACACTCCTATATTTATCTCAGGTGCTGTCCATTTCTTTTGATCATCCTTGAGATGGTTCTACACCTTCGAGTCCAGCAGTGTTCGATTATACTGATTGGACTTGATTAGGAAAGCCACACACCTGTCTATACAAGACCTTACAGCTCACAGTGCATGTCAGAGCAAATGAGAATCATGAGATCAAAAGGAACTGCCTAAAGAGCTCAGAGAATTGTGGCAAGGCACAGATCTGGCCAAGGTTACAAAAAAAATTCTGCTGCACTTAAAAGTTCCTAAGAGCACAGTGGCCTCAAATCTTAAATGGAAGACGTTTGGGATGACCAGAACCCTTCCTAGAGCTGGCCGTGCGGCCAAACTGAGCTATCGGGGGAGAATAGCATTGGTGAGAGGTAAAGAAGAACCCAGAGATCACTGTGGCTGAGCTCCAGAGATGCAGTTGGAAGAGGGGACAAAGTTGTAGAAAGTCAACCATCACTGCAGCCCTCCACCAGTTGGGGGCTTTATGGCAGAGTGGCCCGATGGAAGCCTCTCCTCAGTGCAAGACACATGACAGCCTGCATGGAGTTTGCAAAAAAAAAAAAAACACACAGACACACACAGACACACTTGAAGATGGTGATGGCAAAAAAATAAGATTCTCTGGTCTTATGAGACCAAGATGGAACCTTTTGCCCTTAATTTTAAGCGGTGTGTGCGGAGAAAACCAAGCACCGCTCATCACCTGTCCAATACAGTCCCAACAGTGAAGCATGGTGGTTGCAGCATCATGCTGTGGGGGTGTTTTTTAGCTGCAGGGACAGGACGACTGGTTGCAATTATTTTAGTATATCCTGGAAGAAAACCTTCTCCAGCGTGCTCAGGACCTCAGACTGGGCCGAAGGTTTACCTTCCAACAAGACAATGACCCTAAGCACACAGGTAAAATAATGGAGTGGCTTCACAACAACTCAGTGACTATTCTTGAATGGCCCAGCCAGAGCCCTGACTTAAACCCAATTAAGCATCTCTGGAGAGACCTAAAAAAGTCTTTCCACCAACGTTTACCATCCAACCTGATAAAACTGGAGAGGATCTGCAAGAAGGAATGGCAGAGAATCCCCAAATCCAGGTGTGAAAAACTTGTTGCATCTTCCCCAAAAAGACTCATGGCTGCATTAGATCAAAGGGGTGCTTCTACTAAATACTGAGCAAAGGGGCTGAATACTTCAGACCATGTGAGATTTCAGTTATTTTTTAGTAAATCTGACCGGGCTTTCTTTGCGATTTGGCAATGCGTCACTTTAACCGACAATTGCGCGGTCGTGCAACGTTACACCCAAACGAAATTTTTCCTTTTTTTCCCCCCCACAAATAGTGCTTTCATTTGGTGGTTTTTCATCACCTCTGCCCCCCCAAAATTGTCATTTTGTTAGTGAAAAAAAAAACGCAATCTTTTTTTATGATAAATATCCCCCCCCCCCCCCAATAAAACACAAAAAAAAATTCTTCACTTTAGGCCAATATGTATTCTTCTACATGATTTTGGTAAAAAGTTATAGCGTCCACAAAAAAAGGGATTTTTAAATACAGCTTACCTGTAAAATCCTTTTCTTGGAGTACATCACGGGACACAGAGCGGCATATTCATTACTATGTGGGTTATATGGAGTACCTTCAGGTGTGGACACTGGCAATCTCAAACAGGAAGTCCCCTCCCTATATAACCCCCTCCCCTAGAGGGAGTCCCTCAGTTTTGTAGCAAGCAGTATGCCTCCCAAAATGGTCACCCAAAAGAGGGGTGGGAGCTCTGTGTCCCGTGATGTACTCCAAGAAAAGGATTTTACAGGTAAGCTGTATTTAAAAATCCCTTTTTCTTTCTCGTACATCACGGGACACAGAGCGGCATATTCATTACTATGTGGGATGTCCGAAAGCAATGCTTTAATGAGGGGAGGGAGACATCTACCAAAGAAGGATTCAATTTAGAGGTAAACTCAAATAATAATAATAATTCCAACTTAGTCAAGAAAAAACTTTTTCTTTTTTTTTTTTTTTTCTTTTTACAACCAAGGGTGCTTCTGATCCCGAGGATCTCAAACTGCAGCCTGTAGTACTGCCTGTCCAAAGGCAGAATCTGCATTCCTTCTCACGTCTAGTTGATAAAACTTTGTAAACGTGTGGACTGATGACCACGTCGCTGCCTTGCATATCTGAGCCATAGAGATCTGATGGTGTGCTGCCCAGGAGGCGCCCATGGCCCTGGTAGAATGGGCTTTTACCGACAAAGGAGGAGGCAACCTCTTCAGACCGTAGGCCTGAATGATTAATTGTCTAATCCATCTCGAGATGGTGGATTTTGCAGCTGCCTGCCCCTTCTTGGGGCCATCTGGTAGAACGAACAACACATCTGTTTTCCGGATCTTTTCTGTAGCTTTAAGATAGGCCTTCATGGCCCGGACAATATCCAAGGTATGCAGCAACCCCTCCTTTCTAGATGTGGGTTTTGGAAAGAAGGATGGAAGTACCAAATCCTGGTTCAAGTGAAATTTGGATATAACCTTTGGTAGAAAGGAAGGATGGGGCCGGAGAACTGCCCTGTCCTTATGCAGAACGAGATATGGTTCCTTACACGATAAGGCTGCTAATTCTGACACTCTCCTGGCCGAAACTATGGCGACCAAGAAAACCAACTTTCTTGTCAGTAAGACTAAAGGAATCTCAGCCAACGGCTCAAAGGGTTGTTTCTGTAAAGTGGACAGGACAAGATTTAAGTCCCATGGACAAATTGGTGACTTGACAGGAGGATTAATACGCAAGACCCCCTGTAAGAAGGTCTTTACCAGCGAGTGGGTGGCCAGCGGCCTCTGAAACCACACTGACAGAGCTGAGATCTGTCCCTTGATTGTGCTTAGTGCCAGGCCTTTATCCACTCCTAGCTGGAGAAAACTTAACACCCTATCAATAGTATATTTGCGGGAATTCCATCTTTTGGATTCACACCAGCCTACGTAGTTCCTCCACACCCTGTAATAAATCACCCTGGAGACCGGCTTTCTAGCCCTAATCAGGGTAGGAATTACCTGCCTAGACAGACCTCTACCCCTGAGAATCAGGGATTCAGCCTCCAGGCCGTCAAATTTAGATGCCGTAATGTAGGGTGGAGGATCGGGCCTTGTGAGAGTAGGTCTGGTTGTAGAGGAAGAGTCCAAGGGTCTCCCACTGCCATCTTCAGGACTAGTGAGTACCAAGTCCTCCGGGGCCAAGCCGGAGCTACTAGAATGACTGGCTTGTGCTCCACTCTGATCTTGCGCAACAGGCGAGGGAGTAACTGTAGCGGAGGGAATGCATATAGAAGTTTGAATTGATGCCAAGGGCAAACCAACGCATCGGTTCCGCAGGCCATAGGATCCCTCGCTCGAGACACGAACCTGTCTAGTTTCTTGTTGAACCTGGATGCCATTATATCTACGTCTGGCATTCCCCACCTCTGGCAGATTGTCTGAAAAACCTGGGGATGCAGAGACCACTCCCCTGGCAACAGACTCTGGCGACTTAAGAAGTCTGCCTGCAGGTTGTCCACTCCGGGAATGAATATCGCTGAAATGCAGGGTACATGAACCTCTGCCCACTGAAAAATCAAGCTCACCTCCCTCTGAGCGGCCCGACTCCTGGTTCCCCCTTGGTGGTTTATGTATGCCACCGCCGTGGCATTGTCTGACTGGATTCTCACCGGGAACCCCTTTAATCTGGAGGTCCATGCCAGAAGGGCTAGGCGAGCAGCTCTGATCTCCAAGATATTGATGGGGAGCTGCCTCTCTGCTTTCACCCAAGTTCCCTGGCGAGAGAACCCCTCGAAGACCGCCCCCCAGCCTGCCAGGCTGGCGTCTGTGGTAACTACCTTCCAGACAACAGGGCTGAAGGATTTTCCCTTTAGAAGATTCTGGGGGTTCAACCACCAGGCCAGGCTTTGTCGGACCCTTGATGATAGCGTCAAAGGGGACTCTAAGGCATGTGCCCTCTTGCCCCAGGCTGCTAGAATGGCTGCCTGTAGGACGCGAGTGTGGATCTGAGCGTATGGTACTGCCTCGAACGTGGCCACTAGCTTGCCTAGTACTCGCATACACAGGCGAATAGTTGGTTTTTTCTTGTTTAGAACCAACTGAACCAACCCCTTGATAGCCTCGATCTTTACCAGGGGCAGGAACACCCTTTGCTGTTCTGTGTCTAACCTCATGCCGAGGTATTCCAACTGCTTTGTAGGCTGGAACGCTGACTTTCCCCGGTTTAGGACCCAGCCGAATTCTTCGAGGTACCGAACCGTGAGGTTTACTGCCTTTTGCAGACCCGGCCGTGAGTGATCTATGATTAAAAGGTCGTCCAAGTATGCTAGGACTGTGACCCCTTGGATCCTTAAATTGGCCAGAACTGGGGCTAGGATCTTCGTGAATACCCGGGGGGCCGTGGCCAGCCCGAAGGGGAGCGCCCTGAATTGGAAGTGTCGCTGCCCCACCGCGAAGCGTAAAAATCTTTGATGCGACTGAAAGATTGGTACATGAAGGTAAGCATCCTTTATGTCTATGGAGGCCAGAAAATCGTCCTTCTGAAGCGCGGCGGCTGCTGACCGGATGGATTCCATCCGGAAGGAACGAACCCTTAGGTAACCGTTTAACCTCTTTAGGTCCAAGATTGGCCTGACATCGCCGTTGGGCTTTGGTATGACAAAGAGATTGGAATAGAAACCTAGCCCTTGCTCTTGGGCTGGCACCTCTATTATTACGTCCTGGCAGAGCAGGTGATCCAAAGCTGCCAGCAATGAGGCTTTCCTTGCTGGATCCCTTGGTAGCCTTGATTCTTGAAAATGAGGCGGAGGATACCTTAGAAACTCCAGTCTGTAGCCTGTGGTTACAGATGCCCGGACCCATTTGTCGGGGATCTTGGCTTCCCAAACTTCTGAGAAGAAACGAAGCCTTCCCCCCACCCGCGAGAGTGGGGGCGCCCCTTCATAAGGCAGACTTAGGGGCTGTCTTTGTCGGCTTGCGATACCATGGCCTCTTACCCCCAGGGGCCTGTCCCTGCGATCTACTGTTAACGTTGGATCGTGCAGGCGGCCGTCGATACTGCCTGGAATTTGAGGGCCCCGAGACAGGAAAGAGCTGCCTTTTAAATGTAGGACCCCGGAATGTCTTTTTGACCGGTAAAAGGGTACTCTTGCCATTTGAAATAGTCTGAATATACTTATCCAGATCCTCTCCGAAGAGTTGTCCTCCATGGAAGGGAAACCCTGCCAGAAGCTTTTTGCATGGGGGCTCCGCCGCCCAGTTCTTCAACCATAAGAGCCTTCTCATGTGCACCAAAAATAGTGATAAACGAGAGGCCTGCTGGATGGAATCTTTTATAGCATCTACAGCAAAACACAGAGCTCTGGGAATGTCAGAAAACTCTTCTGCTTGTTGGGTAGGCATGTCCTTTAACATTTCTTTTGTCTGGTCTTTTAACGCCTGACAAACACCAATCGCAGCCACAGCTGGCTGTACCACTGCTCCTGCCGTAGCAAAGGATGCTTTTAAAAGTGTCTCTAACCTTTTATCAACCGGATCTTTAAACATATGTATGTTTTCCACCGGGCAAGTTAGTGATTTATTCACACATGAGATGGCTGCATCCACTACTGGGAGCCTCCACCTCTTGGAGAACCTTTCCTCCATGGGGTAAATGACCGCAAATCTTTTCGGTGGCAGAAAAATCCTGTCCGGCCGTACCCAATCCCGAAAGATCAATTCCTCCAAGAGAGGATGGACCGGAAAAACTGCGTTGCTTAACGGAGCTTTCAAAGAGCCCAGAGAGGATACCGGAGGAACCTGAGGCTCTGGCAATGGTAAACTAAATGCCGAGCGGACCATGTCCGTCAAAGACTGTACCCACAGTCTCTCTGTCTGGGAGTCTGAAAATGGTTCCTCAGAGGCAGATCCCTCAATCCCTGAACCCTCTTGGTTCAGGTCTAGTTGATCCTCCTGTGATTCCAATTCCTCCGGAGAGAGAATCTCAGCATCTGAGGATACACCTCTTGGTGATGGGGATCTAACCCGTTTCTTACCAGGAATAGCTCTAGCGATCAATGCTGCTATTCTCTCTTCTAGCCCCCCTAGGGATACGGCTAGCATCTCCTCTGTGATAAACACAGGGCTGGGCTGATCTGGGCCAGCCTCCGCACCAGATCCCCCTAATGGCTCATCCAAGGCGCCCTTTATGTTAATAAGTTGCGGGGAAAGTATCGGCATATCATCAGAATCAGAAGGGGAACCCCTTTGTTTTTTGGTCTTTTTTGTACCCTTTGACCCCGAACCTTTGGAAGCCATAATACAAAATCGAGGGACTCCGCCCACACAACAGACTGTAGTGGCCAGGAGTACAAAACCAGAGCTTAGGGGACAATAGATCACTAATGCCCAAAAACTGATGGGATCCCGTATGTTTTTCTCTTTTTTTTTTTTTTTTTTAAATATATATTATATATATTTTCTTTTTTTTTAAAACATACAGTGACCCCAAACTTAGTTTGCCAGCCTCCAACCTGCTGCAAAAAGGGGAATTTCTTGGCTTAACAAAAAAGGCATTGGAACAAAGTCCAGCATGTACTACCCCTCTTCCGCCACCGGGAGTCACTGTTCTGCCGCTCTGCGTCCTCTCCTTCTGAAATCAGCCTCAGACTGAGCACTGACAATGCCTGCTGATCTATAACAGCACAAGGCGCGCCCCTGTATGACGCCGCAGGCACGCCCCCCCCCGCCCTCCTGTCTGAACGGCGCGAAAAACGTCTATAAGACGTGCGCGCGCGCGCGCGCGTATGCCGGAACAGGAGGAACATGGAGGAGCCGCGCTGCTGGAGACCCAGGACTGCAGAAACAGGCGGCAGATTCAAACCCCCGGCCAGGTAGGACTCTCCAAAAGGCCCCTAGGGATCCTTACTAGTCCTAGGAAGAAAGCAGCAGGTTAGCTAGCAACACATTCTTAGACAGGGGAACCTAGTGATGGGGGAAAAAAGGTGTCATCCTGTCTCTCAGACATAGTGAGCAAGGTTGCCCATGCAGAGCATACTTAGGCTATCCCCCTTTTAGGTTACCCCGGAGAGCCTGCTGTCGAACCAAGTCCCGCAGGCTCCCCCTTACCTGCTCCATGCTGCAGGATGTTTGTCCAGCAAACTGATCCAATCTTCTCCCATCTCCGTGGGTAGCGTAGTAGACCTTCAGGCCCTGGGGTCCTATGAAGGTACCCACTGTCCTGGACCTATATAGCACCCTGGCAAACAGGAACTTATGGTTTTTACAAACTCCAAGTCCTGGGCCCAGGGTCCAGCCCTCCAAAGAGGAGCATTATAGGCAAAACCCCACGGTTTGGGGCCCGGGTACTGTCCACTTTGGCACTGAGGCTCCTTGGACAGATCCGGTTAGCCCGCCCTTAATCCCAAGGATGTGGAGCAAAGCTATTCCGTGACCAACACCTAAGACACTGGCGAAAAACTGAGGGACTCCCTCTAGGGGAGGGGGTTATATAGGGAGGGGACTTCCTGTTTGAGATTGCCAGTGTCCACACCTGAAGGTACTCCATATAACCCACATAGTAATGAATATGCCGCTCTGTGTCCCGTGATGTACGAGAAAGAAATAAGGGATAGTTTTATGGCATTCATTTTTTTTTAATACATTTTTTTAAAAGTAATGGCAGCGATTTGCAATATTTATCGTGACTGTGATATTACGGTGTAAAAGAAAAGGAGAAGGCGCCTCCAGGTTAACAACAAAAAGCTTTATTGAATCATAGGTTACAGCATCCACTTACATGTAGATAGTGGAGATCCGGTATGTAGATCATTGAAATAATCCCTTGTGTGGCATCCTTCCACGCTAGATGTTAGCTGTGAGTGCTCCTGTGCCTCTCTATGTCAGGTCCGTCCGTGCAGCAGTGGGAACTGGCTGGTACGTTGACAAATGTTGGGAGCGGGGCGTGGAGCACAGCACAAGTCGCGGTGACGTCACTGGAATGCGACGGCGTTTCGGAGCTGGTGCTTGCGTGTGACAGAGCGCGCTCCTTTCTCAAGCATGCTACCTTCTCATTGTTCTTTTCCACTCCCAGGTTTTATATACACATTTTTAACCCCTTTTTAGGATATATATATTATATATATATAAAAAAAATGTGCGATAAAGTGGGCACATCAGAAACTTGACACTATTTTGGGACCAGCCATTTATACAGCGATCAATACTATAAAAATGCACCGATTACTGTGTAAATGACACTGGCAGAGAAGGGGTTAAGTGTGTCCTAGGAAGTGATTCTAACTGAGGGGGCTGGGCTACAAGTGACACGACAGTGATCACTGCTCCCGATGACAGGGAGCAGTAGATCACCGTCTTGTCACTAGGCAGAACAGGGAAATGCCTTGTTTACATAGGCATCGCCCTGATCTGCTGCTCCATGACACAAGCACAAGAAGGTTAAAACAAAACACTAGCTAAAATGGATTAGAGCTGAACAACTCTTTGGGACTTGGCACGTAATAAAGTTGCTTGAGGATTAATTGACAGTCCTTTTATATTAAGATCTGTATAGTTTATTATGCATCTTCTACGTTATAATTGTTAAAAGTGCTTTTGGTTTTCGACAATCTTTTGTCAGTTTGCCAACCCATATCTCCAGCTGCCGTTTGAAAACAAACCATCCAGAATCACGGGAGACAATTTTGACTGAATTTGCTCAATGATGTCCCTAGGGTTCTCTGGCGATTTATATTCCAGCAGCAATGGGCATTCTTTAATTTAGTGGCAGTAGTGCAGTGGGGTAACAGTCTACCACCTTATGAGGAATTCCTGTCGCCAATGATGGTGGATCTACTTTTTTAGTAGATCAGTGTGTGCATTCACATTCTTTTGGAACACATAAGGGGTACTAATGTGTGTTCTACTCATTTGACTAAAACAGCTTCTAGATTCCAATAATCATCACCCACAAACCCCTGACTCTTTGAAGATGTGAGAAGTGGCCTTTGTCCCCTTAACATGGAGAAAAGATTTGTTGCAAATTGGGGTCTTTATCATCCTCCCTCTTGCATGGTACCTCCTTATAGTGCAACTTTTTTCCATCTGGAGTCAATTTATGCACAAATGTTTAAAAAAAAAGTTAGGCCTTAAAAAAATTCTGAAAGGAGACAATGCAAGCGTTTACATTTTTGGCACTCGATCTTAGCACAACAGTTGAAGCATACAATTTCAGTAAAAAATTTAAATTTAGGTTACACAATCTCAAAATACAGTATTACCCAATTTTTGGTCAACTATAACAATTAGGTTGCTCTAAAATGGATACCAAGAATGACCTGGAATTCTCTCAAGAAAACTTTGGTATCTAAGATTGGGGTTTGTCAACCTGGGAGGCACCCCATTCTAAAATGTAAAATATTAAACCAATAGTTTTACCAACATCCACATATGCAGGACACCCAACATGACTTATTCTTCCAAAGCGCATATACACCTTTGCACACAAGTATTGCAGCTTATTCAGCTAATGGGACCCCATTAATGATTGAGAAGGACAGGAGAGTGGCAAACAAACAAAGATACCGTACAGGCACCCAATGTCCTCCTGATCAATTGATGACATCATTAGTTGTTAGGACACAGACAGCTGAAAGGTTGTCGATTTTTACACAATGAAAACCTGTGACTTTGCGCAACTAATAGACAGGCTTGGTCCATCTGCTGGTTTGAATACAATTGTTGGGTATTTGTAAGGCATTTTGTCAAGGCACCCCTCAAGAAACCTAGTTGAAAATGACTGTCCTAGATCAGTGTCTATTGCTTTTTTCAATCAAGGTACCCTTTTATTTTGAAGCACTTTATTCTAAACGTGCAAGTAAAAACAAATTAAGATAATTTTGCATAGTGCAGCAACATCCACAGACACAGTTAGAGGCGATTTATTCTTCCAAAGCAAAAACACCTTTGCACACTGGACCTGTACCTGTACAAGTACTCGGGGAAATGATTGGTATCGGTACTGATATTAGTATCGGGACAACTCTAATTTTTAAGGTTACCCTTTAAGCCAGATGAAGATCCTCTCCTTGCTGAACTGTACATGTTCACAATGGCAGTGTCCAGTTACCAAAGACAAAAACAGCAATTTCCATATTAACCATGAAAAAGGCCAGAAATGGCAAGCATTAGTTCCCCAAATCTTCAACAGGGTCCGATGCCGTGTTAAGGGTTTGCCAAACATGAGAACTGAACTTGCTCAGTTTGCTATTCCCTGTGGGATAATCACTACTGGATATTTGTAACTAGTCTATTATTCAAGGAGGTTTAAAAGTAGTTTTCAGGCCAGATACTAAGTACCCCATTTTGAATCGCCTGCCTTTGACAATAGTTCTGTTTCAAACATCGCTTTGTGCAAAAGAATTTCCTTAGACTCAGTCTTTATACACAGTAAGGCAACTTGCTGATTTGACAAGAGCCACAGCAAATTCAACTCATCAAGATAAAGTATATTGGACTTCAATGTCATTTCCCCTTGGATCATAACAAAGGGATGTTTTCTAGAATTTGTAAGGCGAGAAAGGCATTCTGGAATCACAAGCCTTCTCACTCTGTAAAGGCCCATTTACTAAGCAAAGGGTAAAGTGAAACTATTTGGCAAAGTGGCTGGGAGAGTTTAGCTAGAGAGTAAGCCTAATTAACCAAGGAAAAAACAGAATAATATCCATACAAATAGTGGTAATAGAACAAGTTGCTGTGACAGCATGAATACCGTATTGTTTATAATAAGGGAGAGTAGTTTATCAATTTAATTATTGGATAGCTATATAATCTCTCTATAAACAATTGGGAGTACCAGAAAACCAATTTATTTTTTTATCATTTATATGACTGAATTTGTACAGAATGCAGATGAGTTTATGCTTCAACTCAAAATATAATGGCACATACAAAATATTGTGGAAAACCATAATGGAAAATTGAGAAGACCAGCTAATTCAGCTATGCAATTTTTAAAGTCTTCCATCTATTAAGAAAAAGCCCCCCCCCCTTTCTTTTTTAATACTTCTTTAAAATGTCACATCTTCAAATTTATTTTCCACCCAGAAGTCTCTGGTCAAAGAGTTTCTTACCATTATCCTGGATGATTCGTCTAAGGTAGTCTGCAATTAAATATCTCAGTGCTCTTTTATGAGGCAAACCTAGTCTGTGTGGAAACACTATTGAAGTATCAACAACCATATCATGAATGAGCTAAAAGACCAAAAAAAATGTAAATTATTAAAATTCTGAAGATGTCATTACTATAATGCAAACACTGAGTAAAGACAGACGTTCTAATACTAGTCATTTTTGCCAGGAATCCTTCATGACACCCTATACTAAAGAATATATCCTCCAACCAAATGGAACAGGAAACAGCATTTAAAAGGCCCGGTGTTATCATATACTCTTACCTTCACATAGGAGTATGCCATGCATTGCAAAGGCCACAGAATAAAGGTTATGTGCACAAGTAAAATGGATTTTAACATTATTACAACTTACCTTAAGTGCAATTAAATCATTTTCCAAACTATGGCCAATTAGAATTGTATCTGCACTGAATAAGTTAAGCATGATGGCCTGTACATCTCTAATAGATGTTGTGATATTTTTCAGACTGTCCTCTGTGATACCAGATAACCTATGAAGAGATAGAAATTTACATGTTCTAAATTATCTTTATCACTTGCTGTATTGCTACAACTCCGTTAATGATTGTTAATAATCATTCAAGTTTCCTTGCAGGAACCAAGGTCACACATGCTCGCCCAATGCAAATATTTGCAACACCTTAGATTTAATTCTAGCGACATATCAAGTCACATATCAAACACATGTTCACGTGCAGAGTTCTAACAAACGCATAGTGGCAGTGCCAATTTGATTTCAAGTTCTGTGCCAACAGCAGGATTGCCATTATATGCACTGAAAAAGAATCGCCCAGAACTATATATTCCACGGTTAGGACAGGAAAATATTCCACCCAGCAGGTACTGCTGGGTGCTAGACTGAAGAAAACAGTCTGCATCCTGGCTGTTGTACTCACAAAGGCACAGAAGGCAGATGCACAGGTCACCAGTTGGATAGGTGTTTGCAAAATTGTCTTAAAGCGGATGGCATGTAATTTTTTTTTGGTGGGTGGGGGCTTCAGGAAGAGTGGGACCCCCCGGCCGGCGCGTCGCTGGAACCCTGGAGCAAGCAAGTGTGTTTTATTAAAAGCCAGCAGCTACACTTTTTGTAGCTGCTGACTTTTAACATGGCAATGGGCTGGAACACCCCTTTAAACAGGACACCAAAACACTCTGAAGGGGCCTTCCAAGGTAATCCAAACTATAACCTGACATCCTATCCACATGGACAGGCAGAAGCACTGGAACACAATATTTGCCATATTGTGCGGTTTAGCAGAATAATCTTTTCTAAAGGTTTATAGGCCTAGCTGTGTGGGTATAACTGCATTAAATTATTAACACTGTGAGAGCTTTACAAAGTCATTTCACCCTTTATGAAAATACAGCTCTGTGTTAACTTGCTGTGCTTCTGTGACACTTTCTAAACTAGTTACATTTTTAATCACAATACATTGCAGTTTACAGACTGATCTCAAAATGGTCACCTGCAGTTCAGTGCTATAGCAACAGCCTCCACATGAGCCAATTTAAATGCAACAAACAGGGTTTTTAAGTTTAAATGTAGTTATATGGGTTATGAAGTGCCTCACAATACTTCGGTATAAACAAGGTTTTTAGTAAGGCTTTGGTGCCTTGGAGTATAACAAAGCCAACACTATTTTACCAAATAATCTATTGCAATACTGCCACCTACAAAAGGCTGCATAATGCTACAGGGGGATGGAGACAAGGCATTAGCCAGCACATTGAGAGTAGCAGCAATTGGTCTGCATTTCTTCTAGATCTGTTCTGTAATCCCCAAAGGACACAGGGGGTTAGTTTTCTAAAAATGAGCCTACGAGTTTGCCCAGTGAAGCACACAAACATTTTCCCTCTTGAAAAAGGTAATCTGACCATTGCCTGTTCTGAACAAATGTTTTTCATGGCTAAAAACTGAAAATGACTGTTTGGCCACTAGATAGGGCCAAGTATAATAGGAATTTCCTATAATAAAATGCCATTTAGTGGTTAGATGCAATATTGTAAATTAAAAAATAAAAAAAATAAAAAGCGATGAAAAACATTTGCACATCACAGAAAAAAGCTTAAATAGGATAACTCCACTTCTGTGGGGGGGGGGGGGGGGCAGCAAAGAAAAAAATATATAGTGTATACAATTGTGATAAGTCATATTGCAATTGAATGGCATTAAAAATTACCTTTCATTTTCAATCTGCAGCTCTGTACTTTTCTGAAAATGCAATATGGCTACCTGGAGGCGTTCTGTACACAGAATGTATTAGGAACATTCCCCAGAAATATTTCATGTTTGTGTAATTGTACAATTCAGATTTCAGGCATCCCCGGCAACAAAAATGTCATTTTTGGTAAGTTACTCTCAATAGGAAAATCACATTTAAAAATTATGAAACCACTTCCATTAGATTTACTTTCCTACTTGGGAACAGAAACAGGGATTTTTTTCAGATGAAAAAAGTTAGGAATCTGCAACAAAGTTTGTTAAAATCCTTGTAATGTGTTGTACATAGATCACCTAGAGGGGAATGTTTTTTTTCCCTCTCAACAAAAGTGGAGTTATGCTTTAACTTCTTTTGGCCACATTTGCACAGAATGAATGTACATGTACTTTCACTGGGCAAATTGCTGTGCACATTTTATAAAACATACTAAATTGATTTTAGGAAAATATTACACATCTCTTGCATTTAGAAAACATTTTAGTCTAGATTCCAATTGCATATATGGCTGTATGAGTACAGTAAACCTACCTTTTCTCCATATTTTTGAAGGCCCACATGCATAACCATTACCCAATAGTGTTCTCCCTTTTTTTCTGAGACCCATTCTGCCTCTAAGTGTCTTATTTACCTTCTTTATATACCGAGTTAATCATCTCCCATTTAGACCTTGTTATATATGGAAAATAGCCTATGATTGATTATGCCAAGGTACACTAACCCACCACTGTAGCATTGAAAAATAAAAAGCTATACATACCTGGTATTATAATCTATGATTTCATTTTCCGGCTTCACAAAAGTATCATAAACCACCTGTAAGCTGTGACTGACCACTGTGACTCTTGTAAGTTCCAGACCATGTGTGGTGTAGCACTAAATGCATAAAGTAATTTTAAGTGTTAAAAAAAAAAATATATACATCACTTGTAGGCCCTTTTAGACAGGATATTAAAGTAGTTGTAAAGCTTATTTTTTTCTAAAACAAACATGTTACACCTACCTGCTCTGTGCAATTGATTGCACAGAGCAGCCCTGAATCTCCATTTCTGGAGTCCCCCATTAGCACTCTAGGTTCCGCCTCTTCTCAGCGAGCCACCATAGGAAGCCACTTTATATGGAGGTGCACCTGCAGACTTGCTCGCAGGTCAGTCTTTGTGTATTTACAGACATGGTGCAGCTTGGCCCAGCACCATCTTTACATGATTTAATTGACAGCAGCAAAAGCCACCATTCAAGAGTCCCGTTTAAAGAAAAAGAGCAGGGCAGCTGCACTCCAGCACAGTGCTGGAGCAAGACTGGGCTCAGGTATTTGTGGATGCAGGGGTGATATAAATACTGGGACATTTTTTCCTTCATACAGGAATTGCATTAGAAAAAAAAAAAAAAAAAACAGATGCTTTAGCCCTTGTTCACATTGAACGCAGCTTTGAAATCATGTGCCTTCATCTAAAATCATAATTTCAAAGCCACATTAGAGTGCAACTTGGAAGACATCCGTTCGGCTTCTTGCACAGATGCCTATGCAAGTCGCATCTGAAATCCCCAAAAGTAGTGCTTCAAATTTGAACAGTGCCATTACCAATAGGGTGCAACAAGTCGCTCCGGTGTGAATGGAGGCTTAGGGCTTTGTGGGAAAAAGTGCCAATGGGAACTTTCACTATTGAATTCTTAAGACAAGCCATTACGCTATTCCATTCATCAGTGCCCAATATCAATTTTTGATGGGAGTAGCCTTTAGTAGAGAAAAAAAAAAACATTGCCCTTTTGCCTATTTTTAAATACCAGCAAAACTATTACCATTTCGCAGTCCACAGAAAATATTCCAGGATTGTCATCAGAAGGCTGGAGCTTTTGGAAAGTCCCTATAAATCCATCAAGATTTTCCTTATGACCCTCATGAACATGGAGCTGAAAGTAAACAAATAACAAAACAAACACAAAAGAATTCAAAAAGATTTACCCCTTCATGACCAGGCCCTTTTGCTTTTTGGATTTTTTAATAACAGCATATCTGTAAAATCATTTTCTTTAACGTACATCACAGGACAGAGCAGCACAGAGGATATTTCCTACACTATTATATATCCCATATGTTTTTTTTGTATCAATTGTGTAACTTTTTGTAATAAATTTATATTTTTTCTAATCCTGATGTTCCCGTCTTGCCTCTAAAGTCCGCCCAATTGCTGATCCTTTAGTAGTAATTTCTTCATTGCCCTTTATTGTACATCACGAGACACAGAGCAGCCATAGTAATTACTATGTGGGATGTCCCAAATGCCTCTGAGGGGAGGGAGACATATCAGACGTGAGGATCTATACTGCTGCCTGCAGTACACTTGCCGCCTAACTGATAACATTTTGTAAAATGTATGTACAGACGACCAAGTTGCTTCGCGATGCACTGCCCATGAAGCACTCACTGCCCTGGTAGAGTGCGCTCTAACTTGGAGGTGGAACCCTTCTTTTCAAACCATAAGCCTGAATTCTAACCTGATGAATCTACTTTGAAATAGTCTATTTTGACGCTGCCTGCCCTTTTCCTGGGCCCTTCTGGCAGCACAAAGCATCAGTTTTTCATATCTGAGCTGTGACCTTTCAATAGAGCCTAATGGCTCTCATCACATTGAGGGAATAAAAAAAAAAAAAAATTCCCAGGTTGGGTGAGGACGCAACACCACCTTGTCCATATGAAGGATAAAGTATGGCTCTTAACATGAGAAAGCTGCCAATTCTGATACTCTCCTTGCTGAGGTTACTGCCACAAATAAAAAAAAAACACTTCCTTGTCAAAAGGATCAAGGGAATATGGCGCATCGGCTCAAATGGCTGTCTTTGTAAAGCCGATAAAACTAGATCCAAATCCTATGGGTACAAGGGTGACCTAACTGGTGGAGTTAAACGCATTACCCCTTGTATAAAGGCCCGGATCAAAGAATGCAAGGCCAGTGGCCTTTGAAAGACACTGACAAGGCCGAGATCTGATCCTTGATTGTACTCAAGGCTAGTTTAATTTCTACCCCTAACTGTAGGAAGGCGAGAATTCTTCCTATGACATACTTCCGAGGATGCCATCTTTTGGTTTCACACCAGGAAACATAGGACCTCCAGACCCTATAATAAATTGTCCTAGAGGCCGGCTTCTTTGCATTAATCAGGGTAGTTACTACTGAGCCTGAAAGCCGCCAATTCTTTAAAATGTGGGCTTCATAAGCCAAACCGTTAAATGTAGCGATTGTTACAATCTCTGCATACCAGGATCTTCTGGGCCATGCTGAGGCTACCAGTATTACCAGCTTCCCTTACTCTTTGATCCTGTGTAGAAGCAGTGGCAGCAGCTGAACTGGGGGGGATGCATATGTAAACCCCCCCCCTTATTTGCGGGGCGTTACGCTAAAGTTAGTGGGGAATGGGAGATATAAGTTGCTCCCATTCACGAATTGCCTAAATTTGGGTTGCTACCAGTTTTTGGAACTGCCTTGTGGGTGGGTCTGCATGCCAAGGGGGTGTTATTACCCCTGGGTGACACTCGGCGCTAGAAGGGGTTCTGACAGAGCCACCTTCTCCCAGCAGCCAATCAGAGGACCGGTTCCTTCTCTGGACATGCTGGCGGGAGGATATATCTGGGGCAGTCGCCTGTGAGTGTGTGCTATGCGGGGCCCGCGTTCCAGGTGCGGCATCCACCTTCAGGGTGCGTGCATTTATGGGCCCCGCCATTGAGGCCTGCCTAGCCAAGGTTGCGTACCAGGCGGAACTTCATTTTGATGCAAAAAGGGGCCCCAGCGGCTTGCTTGGTCCCAGATCTTAAGCCGGGAGCTGAACGGAGGGGAATCGGCTCAGGAAAACCCAGTAGAGGTTGTCTGCGAAGCCTGGACGAACCACCGGGGATCCGGTCACCACGCCACATGACAGGTACACGTCAGCTGTCAGTCGGTGACCTTGGAGTTGGACTTACTGGGAGGATTCATTGGTTCTAGCCTTTGACAAATCTAAGAAAAATTCACCAGGCCTGTGGCAGAGGCCCCGTTTTCCTCCCAGTGACTTTGTTTAAAAGTGGCCCCTCGGTTGCCAGGCTCAAGTAAAATCGCCTATCCGGGGCACTTTACCCACTCTTGAGAGTGGCGATGTTTGAACTCGACTGTGCTGAGAGCAGGCTTGCTCTCTTTGATATCCAAGGCCTGATACTACAGTTCTCTCCTTGCTCATCAACCTTTCCTCTATCGTGTGTCATGTTGATGTTGGCCACGTTGGGCCTTGGAATTGGCATTGAAAACTCAAGTTGACGTCTGGACACTTGCTCTTTAACCACCCTCACCAATATTATCCCTAGACAAGAATCACTGGTAACCTAACATGCCGGTCCCAAACTAATCAGTGGCTCCTTGGGGGGTAGCGCTACACAAATCTGTGAAAACTGATCCCAAGGGGTTACAAACACATCTGTCCCGCATTCGAGTGGATCCCTTGTCCGACAAAAAGTTGTCCAACTTCTTGTTGAACCTGGACACCAATAGATCTATGTCCGGGGTGCACCATTTTTGGCATATGGCTGAAAAAAAAACATTGGGATGGAGAGAATTCTCCAAGGAACAATTATTGGCAGCTCTAGAAATCCGCCTGCCAATTCTCCATTGGAATGAAGACTGCTGATAGGCAAGGTACATGCTTCTCTGGGCTTCTCCAGGCCAGAATATGGTTCACCTCCTTTTGAGCTGCGTGACTTCTGGCACCTCCTTGGTGGTTGATGCAAGCCACTGCCGTTTCATAGTTGGATTGTACCCAGACGGGACAACCCTGCGGCCTGAAAGTCCAGGCCATTAGGGCCAGATGCGCGGCCCAAATCTCTAGAACACAGGTGTCCCTCTAGGCAATTTCATGTGGTCCTTGCACCTCTCCTGCAGCTGCAGGAGAGCTCCAGCCCTCCTCTGGTCCTCCTCCTGCAGACCCCTACTATCTGCTTTCAAAGAAATGCAGCCAGCTTCTTTCCAGCAGCAGCATGAGGAAAGGGGGATGCACTGTGATGCAAGGAGAGTGGAGGACTGAACGCTTGATGGTGGGGTGGCTCTTGACATCTAAATGTAAGGGGAGGAGATGCGCTAAACATCTAATCTTACAGATACAACTGGCCCCTTTGAGAACAATCAAAATACTGATACGGCCCACAGTGGAATTGAGTTTGACACCGCTGCTCTAGAATGTTGATGGGCAAGGCTTTCGGACTCTGACCATTTCCCCTGGACAGTGGTCTCCTCCAGAACTGCTCCCCAGCCCAAGAGGCTGGCAACCGTTGTTACTGGCATGCAGGCCCGTCGGAACAAGACAGGCAAAGCAAGCAATTGCTGGGGGCCCCGAGCTGGCCAGGGCCCCCCCCCCAAGCAGGAGCCTGTTTGTTCCGCTGCGGGGATGGGGGCTTTCGTTTGCTGAGGGGAGAGAAGCAGGGTGGGCTGGGCTTTGTGGCAGGCTGTGTGGCGATTCACGGCCGCAGCGATGTCTGTTATTTTAACTTTTTTTTTTGGCAGAGACCAGCCTCCCCCTCTGGTTGGTTGAGCAGCATCCGTGTATCAAAGCTCCTCCCCTCCTCAGGCCGTTCTGTAAACACACACACGAGGAGGAAGAGGAGGAGGGGGGAGATGGGACGTTCTGATCAGGTCTGCACTAAGTTTTTATTCTGCTCTATACTGTAGATGGAGGAGGGAGGGGGGAGAGTGTCTGTCTGGAAAGGAGGACAAGGTAGATGTCATTTGAGTGATCGGAGGGTTAAGTTAGGACATGTGCTGGGGAGGGGGGAGGCAATGCTAGAAGTGTGGATTAGATTATAAATTTGACAACCCCTCTCTTCCTTCCCAAAACACCCCTTCAGCAGTGTTGAGCGGAATACGCCATATTCGATTTCGCGATATTTCACGAATATATAGAAGAATATTCGTGAAATATTCGTTAATATCGAATATTCGTGATATTTTATCAAAAAAATTTTTTTGCGAAATTTCGCTAATGCGAAAAGCGAAATTGATTGCGAAATTCTCGTCCACGCATGCGCGTGAACAACCCGCGAAAACGGAGATCATTTCCTGGATTACTAAACTAATATGCACTAAACACTAACTCTACTTACACAAACTTATATGACTAAACTAAAGCCAATTTTAGTTTTTTTTTTTTTTTTTTATACACAAAACACAGAAGGGCAGAGAAAGTATTCACGAATATTCGTAATACAAATATTCGCATTGCGAATATTCGGCAACATAAAAGGATCGCCTCAGCTACTCGGTCCAGGGTCTCTAATCATACCAGCAATGCTTTTAGACGTCGATGGAGATCACTAGGATGTGATCGGTTTTAAAAATAAATTTGAAAAAATACGAATATTTGCAATAGCGAATATTCACTGCGATATTCGATTTATTCGCGAATACTCGAATATGCAATATTCGTAACGAATATTCACAATGCGAATATTCGTGAGCAACACTACCCTCCAGCACATATCCTACCCATCCCCCTTGTACTGTATCTTTTCTCTCACAAAACCCCCCCAGCACATATATGACCCTCAAAGCACATTGGGGCACACTGGCTGCATTTGATGGGGCACACTGGCTGCATTTGATGGGGCACACTGGCTGCATTTGATGGGGCACACTGGCTGCATTTGATGGGGCACACTGGCTGCATTTGATGGGGCACACTGGCTGCATTTGATGTTTCTTTTTTTTGTTGAATCAGTTTGCGCCCCCTCACCCCCCCCCCCCCCAAACAAATTTGAGCACTGACCGCCTCTGCCCCCAGCACATATCTATCTCTTCCCCTCTCTAGCACTAGCCCTCTCCCCAGGACATATATGACCCCTGCATTCCACGCAGAACACTCGCAATTCAGCTACACGCGTTTGCTGCGGCACAACAGCAGTATTTGCACTGTAAACATTTTTTATTCATACAACGTGTTGGTGAACATAAACTGTATCGCTATGCTGTGGTTCCTGTAGACCAGGGGTCTTCAAACTACGGCCCTCCAGTTGTTCAGGAACTACAATTCCCATCATGCCTAGTCATGTCTGAATGTCAGTGTTTTACAATGCCTCATGGGATGTGTAGTTCTGCAACAGCTGGAGGGCTGTAGTTTGAGGATCCCTGCTGTAGACTTTGCGTGCGGGATCTGGGGGCCTCTATGTCCATTTTGCTTGGGGCCCCCAAATTCCTTCAAACGGCCCTGCTGGCATGATACTGGCATATATTACACATACACACACATGTGCAACTGTGCAGAGCAGCCGCGCTGTAGCAGTAAAACTATAAAGATAAAATAAGGTAATGTTTTGGTATATTAAATTATACTTTAACAAGATAAGCTTTGATAAATATCTTCATAACCAAAAATGTAGCTTTACACAGTAGCCATGAATATCATAACTTATAACTAATACACAACCCAAACGTGTCCAGGATATCATTCCATTTGATCCTGTACACTTTTGTACACCGCTCCAACTTTATTAAATTGCCCATATACACAAAGTATGTGGACCCAATCTCTTCCTTTTTACAGTTATGACATTGCATGCATATCCAACCTTTGCCATTTGGCATCCCGGGGCTCCTACTGCTGCTTCACAACAACTGTAGCGCGTTTCCATTCCACCTGGGACTAAACAGAAAATGCATGATCAAAAAAAGAGTCTGTAGTTTAAGAGCAAAACTATTTATTAATATTACAATAGGTAAAGTGCACTTGCCTTTGTGTTTTCGAACTCTACCAGAGTGATATGTGCATTCTTCTTTACGTACATGCTTGCCTTGCAATGTCACTGCATAGATTTCTCCACAGCGACAGCAAACTCTTCTCAGAGCTAAGAAAGCATTAGAATAAAAACTAGATTTTTTTTAGCGCCATTACTTAATTCTATACTCTTTTATTAAAGCTTTTAGAAAACAATTTAAAGCGGAGGTTCACCCAAAAATCCACTTTCTGACATTAGCTCCAGCATACTGCTAACATCTGCAGTATGCCGGTTTTTCTTTTTTGGTACTCATCGTTATACCAGCCCTTGTTATCCGGCTCCGAGCGGGGAATCCTGCGGGGAGTAGGCGTTTCTAAGCGAGGAGGAGTTGATTGACGGCTGCTAAGGTGCATCACGCCTTCCGAAAATACCCGAAGTGACACTCGGGCATTTATGGCGCCTGCCGTGTAGAGCTGACTGCGCAGGCGCCGTAAACACCCAAGTGTCACTTCTGGTATTTTCGGAAGGCGTGACGCGCTTTAGGCGTGACAGCGCGTCAATACCCGGAAGTAATCCCCCGCTCGGAGCCGGATAACAAGGGCTCGTATAACGATAAGTACCGGAAAAAAAAAAAAACACAGCATACTGCAGATGTTAGCAGTATGCTGGAGGGATGTAGCTAATGTCACATAGTTTATTTTTGGCTGAACCTCCACTTTAATATTAAAAAACGTATATAAAATGCACCCCTGCTACCTGACAAGCAGCAACTCTAACAAAAAAATACCAGATGTCTTCCTGTAATACTGACCTAGGGCCATCAGTACTTTCAAAATCACAGACCTGGACAGAGTATGCAGACCATCATTTAATTACCAGGGACTAAGTGGTTTAACAAAATACAAATTAAATATGCGCAGTTTCATACCATCATTGTTTATATTTTTCCCTCCAGCATTCTGTAATAAAGCGCTGCCAGGCTTCTCAGGGTTTGGTCGGGGATATCCATTTTCTATCAACTGATCCTCAGACAAGAGGTATTCTTTTAGGAAGTTGTAAAGAGTGTGCCCTGTCAATTCTGTAAATAAATAATGTCAACATAATTAAAAACCCAATGTATGACATAAGTCTGGTTTTAGGAGAACCTATTCAGAACGCAAAGCCAAAACCTGGACCAATTCATTGATCTGATGCAGACCAAAAACAAAAATTTAAATCCAAGCCACAGCCAAAATAAAAATGAATAGTTCAAGAAAAACAAAAACCAGCTTTTGAAATATTCACCTTCAAAATATTTGTTTGTATGGTGAGCTATAAGGAATTTCTGCCAAACAATGTTTACTGTTGAGGCCAAATATTTTGACACAAAAACACTACACATCACCAAAAGAACACCATACCCACAGTGAAGCATGGTGATGGCAGCATAATACTTTGAGGCCATTTTTCTGCATCCTTGGTCAAGGTAAAGGAAATGATGAACAGTTCCAAATACCAGTCAACAGTGGCACAAAACCTTCAGGCTTCTGCTAGAAAGCTGAACATGAAGATAAACATCTTTCAGCATGACAATGGCCCAAAGCAAACATCCAAAACAAAAGGAATGGGTTCACCAGAAGATGAAAGTTTTGGAATGGCCCAGACCTGAAAATCTGTGGGGTGATCTAAAGAGGGCAGTGCACAGGAGATGCCCTTGCAATATGACAGATTTGGAGTTTTTTTTTGCAAAGAGTGGGCAAATGTTGCCAAGTCAAGATGTGCCATGCTGATAGACGCCTACCCAAAAAGGACATTCGTATTAATTTTTATTTTTTCTTCCCTCCACCCCTAAAATGATTTCAGTTTACAGATTAAAAAAAAAAAAAAAAAAAAAAAAGAAGTGGAAAAAAAAATCAGAATTTATTTATCTTCTTCTCATTGTCTCAAAAGTATTGAGACATCTGCCTTTACATGAACTTTATGGCATCCCAGTCTTAGTCTAGTCCGTAGGGTTCAATATTGAGTTGGCCCACCCCTTGCAGCCATAAAATGTTCAACTCTTCTGGGAAGGCTGTCCACAAGGTTTAAGAGTGTGTCTATGGGAATGTTTGACCATTCTTACAGAAGTGCATTTGTGAGATCAGGCACCGATATGGAAAAGGCCTGGCTCAGTCTCCGCAATAATTTATCCCAAAGGCATTCCATCAGGTTGAGGTTAGGATTGTGCAGGCTAGTCAAGTTCCTCCACCACAAATTTGTCTTCATGGAAACTGGTCCAAATCATTTGGTGGAGGGGTGGGGCAGGGGTTTTTCAGGGGTTGGGCTTAGCCCCTTAGTTCTGGTGAAGGGAAATCTTAAGGCGTCAGGAAGCATACCAAGACATTTTGGACACCAATGCTCCCAACTTTGTGGACACAGTTTGGGAAAACCCCTTCCTGTTCCAACATGACTGCGCACCAGTGCACAAACGAGGTCCATAAAAACATGGATGAAGAAGTTTTGGGGCAATAAACTTGACTGGTCTGCACAGAGTCCTGGCCTCAACCTGACAGAACACCTTTTGGGATGAAGCGAGTGGAGACTGCAAACCAGGCCTTCTCATCAACATCAGTACCCGACCTCACAAATGTGCTCCTGGAAGAATGGTCAAACATTCCTATAGACACGCTCATAAACCTTGTGGACAGCCTTCCTGGAAGAGTTGAAGCTGTTATAGCTGCAAAAGGTTGTGCCAACTCAATATTGAACGCTACGGACTAAGACTGGGATGCCATTAAAGTTCTTGTGCATGTAAAGTCATGCATCCAAATACCTTTAGTAATATAGATCCCCCCCTTTAACCAAAAATATATACACCATCCTCAAATGAAAAAAAAACAAAAAAACAAACACTATTTTAAGACACATTGCACATGTCCATCTTAGAAAGAACTTTCAACTGGTATAATTTAAATGTTAAGAGTGTTAAGGTAACCTACCATTTTTATCATCTTGTTTCCTTGAACGTTGTGAATCTGGAATGTTGATACAGAAATTATGAGAATTAGGTTATGAGCATTGGTTTATATCAAACTTTTTCCAGGAAAGCCACTTCTGTAGCCTCCAATAAGCTGAACAAAAAAAAAAACCCCACATACTATACACCACTTTAGGAATACCAAAGGTTTAATGCAAAACTTAAAATTACCACTTAAGGTGCAAGCACAAGCAAGGTGGCGATGAGATGCTTGGTGGCTTTTAAAATTGCTTTTGCCTGTGCTCGACAAGTGGCAAGTTGTATCGAACATTAAGATTTGATAGCTTTGTAGGAATAAGACCGTCAGAAGATTCTTGATAAACCACTTAAATTAGACCCATTAGGCATGACTTTTTGCCCCTATTTGAATATAGAGTAAGGGAGGGTTATAACCCCCTGTAAGGTTTTTTCTGTCCCATTGGGAAGATTTACCTTCACCTTCTGTCCCATAGCCAAAACAGGAAGTGAGGAAATGCCTGCAAATCAGGAGAATCGCCTGGGGTTCGAATCCCTCTGTCCTCTTTCCAGCACAAGGATTATGACAAAAGTACAATCTTTTTTTTTTTCCCACAATCGAAGACGAGCTAGTAGGATGCAAGGTTGAATTGCTCAAACCATCTTCTGTCAAGACTCACAAGATGGTGCAAAGCAATACTCCTCATTCCATGCTGCAACTAGGTGGCATAACTTACATTTGCAGGATTTAAAAAAATGATTTCAATTCCAGACAGAATGAATATCAAAAGGACCCATTCAAACTGAATGTCCTTAGTGATAACTTATGGACATCAAGGCATAAAAATTTGCCCAAATTCTACAATCCCCTAAATGGACCTTAAAGATTATATACAAAATACAGTCAAGCCTCCAACCAGAATATCTGAACTGACAAACAAATTTTCTGTCTAGCAGAAATTTTTATTCAAACCATTTTAGGTAAAGCAATTTGCCATCCTGGCTTTGAAATTCAGTTTCAGAACATTCAAATATTTTTAACTTGGGCCTGTTCACACCATACTGCCAAAAGCAAAAAAAAAAATTGTAATTAGGGTTGTCCCAATACCGATATCGGTGCGGATACTAAGCATTTGCAAGAGTATCGGTACTCGTGCAAATGCCCAGATACCAAAAACCGATACCGTCGGGCGCTGTACTTTCAGCTTTCAGCTCTCAGCAGGAATTCCCTGCTAACAGCTGAAAAGTAAAGAAAAAAAAATGCTGGCAATCAGTTAAGGAACGGGGCCGCCGCTTCCTTGACAACCAATCACGTCTCCTTTCCTCCCCATCTCCTCCTCCCCTCTCGTCAGCTATCACCAGGTGCGGGACCGCATGTCTTAGGGAACTTACTGCATTAGAGGTGAGCAAGCCCAGCTCCCCCCATTCCACTGTCTTCCCACTTCTGCCGTGTGCAGCTCTCACATTCAGCTCTGCTCATCGCAGCTCCGCTATTTCTGTCACAGTCCAGTGAGCAGGAGCGAGTCCTGCGTGACCTCCGCACAGATCCGACATTTCTCTGGCAGCTGCATGGCTCTGCACACGAGGCTTCTCCCCATGGCCTGTGTGTCCGTACTTAGCCTGGTGTAGCCCCCCCTCTCCAGCAAGCAGAGGCACAGACACACGGCCAGCACCACTGCAGCAGGTCAGTGTGCGATTAGATCCCCTCTGATGTGTCCAATACTAATTTATATAGTGTATGAGACTGACATAGAAAAATGAATCCCAATATCAATGCCTTAATATATCTTTGTATCTTATAATCTGAAAATTAGCATACATACGCTAATTTTCAGATTATTAACACGCCAAGATATATTTAGGCATTGCTATTCACTTTTCTTTGCCATTCATTTTTGTTTTGTTATTTAAAACTATATAATTAGAATTTGACACAGCAGCGCAGCACATATATTTTATACTTATTTTTGGTGGGAGACATACACTGGGTGTTTGGATCAGCTGAATGTGTTCAATCATGTTTATTTAAGTAGCAGCCATACATTTTTGTTTTGTTTTATTTGAATAGAGAGCAGTAGCCAGGATTGTGACTCCCTTCCCCACTTTATCAGCCCTCCTTTTTTTTTCCCTCAGTTACCAGTTTGCCCTGCCACAGTCACCCAGTTTGCCCTGCCACAGTTTCCAGTCATTCAGTCAGCACATCTTCACCCCAGCCTCATCCAACTCCCCAAACCAAAAAAAAAGGGAAGAAGAAGAAGAAGGTGTATCGGTACTTGTACTCGGTGTCAAAGTGGAATAGATAGCAAATATGTCAAGCCTTAAAATTGTGTGAGTCGGGGGCGTGACCGGAAGCCGACCTGGAGGGACACACGCCCTGAGAGCTCCTCTCCTGCCCGCAGCATATAGGCAACCAAAAGTGCTTAAAAACTGGCCATCCATAGGCGGCTCGGACCACTAGATTCACCTCAGCACGGGGATCATCCCAACCTCCGCCAGGCTCCTCCACGTCTTTTCGGGAGTACTTTAAGCCGCCCGGAAATGCCGACGGACGGTAAGGACAAGATGGCGCCGGACGCGGCCACCTCCGGAGCCAAGGTCCCATCCTCTCCACCCTCGCCTTGCCATCCGGAGTCATCGGCATCCCCCCAGCAGACACCGACCCCATCTCTCGACCCGGAGGGTCCCCAGCACCCGGTGAGTGACACCCCACGCCCTCACTCCTCTGATGCGCCACACGAGGAGCAGGCCGCAGGCTTCTCCCACGCTCCAGCCCAGGATACCCAGTGCACTGGGGCATTCCCACGCCTGCTCCGCACTGCATCGGACCCCGGCCTGCAGGACAGCACTCTGTTCCCCCCTTCCCCCACATCCAAGGAGGACTTCCCGGCCCTACAAGCCCCCATTCACTCCCAGGCCTACTCGAGCACCACGGTGGGCGGCAGCTCCTACACTGCTACTGGGCCACAACTGTCCCTCCGAGCTGCTTCTGGACAGACCCATCCATCCTGCTATGGGAGATCGGATGAGGACCTCTCCCCCCTCATATGCCCAAATGGCCAGCACCAGTGCTTCCTGGAGCAGGGGGACCCCTGCTTCAAAGGCCTCCCAGGCTGAGGCCTGGTCTGATCCAACCCAGCAATCGCCCCAAGAACCCAGATGCCCCAAGAGCTGAACTCTGACCACCAGCCACCACTCATCCACCCCTCCCACGCAAAATGAGGGGACCCCCCACTATCCCCCCCTCCGTGGCACTACTTGCAGGCCATCCCCACTAAGGATGACTTCAAACAGCTCATAGGAGGACGTCAAAGCAACCTGCCGTGCTGAAATCCAGGTCCTTCAAACAGGCCTCAAACACCTAGCTGACAGAGTAGAGATAGCGGAGGAGGAAATCCGAGACTAAACTAGCGGTACATCGCACCCAATTTCAGGCCTCGGAACACCGCATTCTGCTGAGAGACATGCATCGCCATATCGAGGACCTGGACAACAGGGGGCGCCACAACAATATCCGCATACGCAGTCTCCCCGAAGCAGAAGGAGCCGAAGACTTGCAGCTCACCCTCCAGACCCTGTTCAACAATATCCTGGCCGAACCAGCAGACAAGTTCATCGAGATGGACAGAGCCCACCGGGCCCTTAAGGCGAAAGGCTCAGCTTCTAGACCCAAGACGTCATTTGCCGAGTGACTTCCTACCCTCTGAAGGAAACTATTACGCGTAGGGCGCGACCTATCCTCAGGCTGGCCTTTGACAATAACCCAATACAGGATTTACCCGGATCTCTCCTGGATCACTCTGCAGAAACGTCGCTCGCTACAACCCCTGCTCCGTAATCTACAAGAAGAAGGACATTGTATACAGATAGGGGTTCCCCTTTAGCCTGTCCGCTAAACACCAGGGGACATCCGCCACCCTGAAGATCTAGATACCTTCTGTAACACGCTGGACATCCCTGTCCCTCAACTGCCAGAATGGGACATGGTGGAGTCCCCACCCCTGGTCTGGCAGAAAGTCCCCCCCACCCAAAGGGCCCAAAGGCCAGGATTCCTTCCGCAATGCCAACAGGCACAGGCCTGTCTGAAGACAGCGCTCAAGCCCTAAAAGCCGCTTGAGTTTTTGGTCACTGCACTTGTTTTTTCCCCTTTTTCCCCTGGCTGCCCCTGCTTTACTGTTGAGCTACACATCGGGCAAGTCTCGGTTGAGACTTTGGAGGTTTACTTCCCGATTACGGACCCCCCCATGGCTCATTGCCTGAGAGTTCCTTTTCCCCTTGTGGAATTTGTGGACTTCCTGGTCGGGCGGTCTTTAAGGAACTGTTGGGACTCTATGGCCCTTGGGCCACGTGTCCCCAATGTTGATTGCTGCTGTAATCTCTTCATGTTTTCTTGTTCTCATCTTTCTCTCCTTTTCCAGATCCCGCCCTCTCCATTCCCTTGCAGGATCCGTGTGCAGACTTCGAAAGCCGCCGCCTCTATGGCCCTCCCGGACCCAAACACCACACCTCTGAACTCAGATAAGTATGACCGACGCTCTCTTCATCCCTCATAATGGCTATGTTACTGTCGTTGAATGTCCATGGCCTTAACTCTTGACAAAAAGACACCTAGCATTGAGGGAATTTAGGCAGTCGGGGGCGGAGGTCATCATGGTACAAGAAACCCACTTCTCTAAAGGGGACTCCTTCACATTTGCTTCCAGACACTACCCTCTAATCTACCAGGCCTTCAGCTTGCGTAAACGAGCAGGAGTTGCAATACTATTTAAGCGAGGCCCCCCCTTCACTTGCACAGATTCTTACATTGATCCCCAGGGCCACTTTATTGTTCTACGGGGGCGGTGGAACTCGAGGGAAATAACTTTATGCACCCTGTACGCCCCCCCTGTACGCCCCCAACACCCATCAACACAGATTTCTAGGTCGGGTCCTCAGCCGTCTGGCTCGCTCTCCTCACGACCTATTGGTGGTGGAGGGGGGGGGGACTAATCTAACCCAATCTGTGACATGGGATCGCATGGTGGTGGGCCCCCGCGCTTCCCAGACCAGAGCCCTGAGGGACGCTAGGCTCTTCTGCCAACTCACGAGAAAGCATGCTCTGATGCGTGGTGGGCGATCGCCAGTACACCTTTTATTCAGCCCCTCATCACATGCACTCGCACATTGATTATTTTTTGGTCAACACCACCACACTACGCTCCATCAACTCCGCACAAATACTACCCATCTCCTGGTCAGATCACTCTCCCATTATCTTGTCCCTTGACCTAGACGCCCCTGCTCGCAGGCCCTACAACTGGCGACTGAACGACTTTCTCCTGAAACATGCCCCCTCGAGGACGGAACTAGAGACCACCTTACAGTTTTACTTTAACGAAAATGACACACCTGATGTCTCTACCGCCACGCTGTGGGCTGCCCACAAAACGGTGATTAGAGGGCGCTGCCTGGCTCTCTTCGGCCCTCAAGAGGGATGCGGAGTCGGCCAAAAAGCAGGTCGAGGCAGAGCTCCGGACCTTAGAGTCCAGTTTGCAATCCTCCCCTTCCTTGACACTCCTCAAGCGCATCGTCCTCATACGGTCGACACTTCGGGACATAGCGTTAGGCTGCGTTGAGAAAGCTCTAGTATGCCTGCGGCAGTTATATTACGATAAGGGCAATAAAGCACAAGCATTACTAGCAAGGAAATTGGCGGACCGCTCGCTCGCCTTCACCCCCACATCAGATACAGGAAAGATCGGGTAACATCCTATCCCACCCTCAAAGTGTACCAGATGCATTCGCTGAATTCTATGCAGACCTGTATAATAGGCCGGAGATACCCCATAACCCCCCCTCCCCAGACTTGCTTGACAGGATGACGCAATACCTTACTCAGACGGGCATCCCTCGGCTACAGCCGGCTGATCTTGTCGCTCTCAACGCCCCCATCCCTGACGAGGAACTGACTCTGGCCATTAAAGCCCTACCTGCCCACAAATCCCCGGGACCAGATGGACTGCCGTACGAATACTACAAGACCTTTATTCTCATCCTTCTCCCATGCATGACCAAGCTAGTTAACGCATTCCTACACCAGACCCTAATTCCGATGGACATGCAGCGTTTCTTTATTACTCTGATCCCTAAGCCCGACAAGAACCCTTTGTTGTGCGCCAGCTATAGGCCAATAGCCCTGCTGAATTCTGATCTCAAGATATTCACAAAGGTCCTTTCGCTCCGCCTCAACGTCATGCTGCCTTCCTTGGTCCATAAAGACCAGGTGGGCTTTGTACCCCTTCGTCAAGCGGGAGACAACACAAGAAGGATGATAGATCTTATCGATGTGGCGAACAGGGAGGGCTCGTGATCTCTGCTCCTGAGTTTGGACGCAGAAAAGGCGTTTGACCGCCTGGGATGGCCCTTCATGCTCGCCACTCTGAGACACATGGGGTTCAGGGGACCCTTTCTTCGGGCGGTTCAGCATCTTTATACCAACCCAGTCTCGCAGGTGAAAACGCCCTTCGCCACCTCACCCGCTTTTCCCGTTACTTACGGGATCCGCCAGGGGTGCCCGCTCTCCCCCCTTTATGCACTCTGCGTCGAACCCTTAGCAGCGACGATCCGCGGCAACCTGAGTATTCGGGGAATACCAGTGAGGGAGGGAGTTTAAAATCTCCCTCTTCGCGGATGATCTCTTTCTCACCCTAATCCTCCCTCGCATCTCCCTGCCCAACCTCAACGCCGAACGCGAACGCTACGGGGCCCTTTCGGGTTATAAAACAAACGCCTCCAAATCTATGGTCCTGCCACTTAACCTGCCCGAACCTTCACCTGCAGTCAGTGTTCCCGTATAACTGGGAGCGAACCTCTTTAAAATATTTAGGAGTCCAGCTGACCCCGACCTTTATCTCCTTGTACCAGGCCAACTTCCCCACCCCTGTATAAATCGATCAGGTAGCTGATCCACAAATGGAAATCCCACCAGATATCCCTCTTAGGCCGGATAGCGGCTGTTAAAATGGTAATTCTCCCTAAATTGTTGTATCTTTTTCAAACTCTTCCGATCCCGAACGCACATTTGCGCGCGCTACAAGCGGATCTTCTCCGTTTTGTATGGAACTACAAGCGCCACCGGATCCCACGATCGGTCATGGCGGTGGCGCGGAATGAGGGGGCCTGGGGTTCCCTGACCTAGTCAAATATTACCAAGCATCCCAACTGTGGGCGATAGTATCATGGTTTCCCCAGAGGTCCTACAATAAGTGGACAGCGTAGAAAAACTCTGGCTAGCACCAGTTCACCCCAACAGCCTACTCTGGAGTGCAGATGTGGAGGTCGAGCCTGGATGGTTGCTGGGCTCTATGCAGCAGCTCCGACGCATGTGGCGAAAGCTGGCTCGTGATCTTAAACTTAAATCTGAGAGCTCACTGCTGACCTCCTTCCTCTACAACCCCAAGGTTCCCACAAGTCTCACCCACCAGATGTCATGGCCCTGGGCCTCGCAAAATCTTTTTCATTTCGGACACCTGGTGGACCCTAGCTCTCGTACCCTGCATTAATTCGCTGACCTCCAAGCCAAACATGATCTCCCATGACAGGTATTTAGCTACCTACAGATCCGCCATTACGCTCACACAATAGCCCCTCGTTTTCAATTCTCCAAACCACCCCCATTCGAGCGTATTATGCTAGGGGGTACGGCCCGTAGGGGACTAATATCGGACATATACAGAATCCTGAACGAATACTCCATACAAGACCGAGGTAAACACGCTTACATGCTCCGATGGGAGAGGGAGCTAGGGGAGGAGATACTGGAGGAGGCATGGAGGGCGGTCTGGAGGCAGGCAGCTAAAAGCTCCATTTGTACCCTTTATAGGGAAAATACATACAAAATACTC
Source organism: Rana kukunoris (assembly GCA_029574335.1). Lineage (NCBI taxonomy): Eukaryota > Metazoa > Chordata > Amphibia > Anura > Ranidae > Rana > Rana kukunoris. Next base: position 336,392,926 of record CM056049.1, on the reverse strand, counting down.
TTTTGGTACCTAACTCCAGACGTACTCCATAGGGTTTTTACCCCTCCACATCTGACCGCTGCTGTCGCTGCCACCAGTCCCGAGGCACCTTATTTTACATATACTGGTCATGTCCCCTGATTGTCCCGTACTGGACTTTAACGCGGGACCTCCTGTCCCGCTTATTTGAGGTACCCATACCCCTCCCCAAAGCTGTTTCTCCTGGGCCTATCCCAGCCGCAAATGGCCAAACCCTATAAGAAGCTACTTCGGCATATCCTTACTGCAGGGAGATGCCCGATAGCCCTTCACTGGAAAAAGCCACAGCCCCCATCCCAGGAGGCCCTCTATGCTAGGGTCAAGGACGTGCAACTTATGGAAAAGATGACTGCTAGGATCCGCGACAGGCTAGATGACCATGACCTTTGTCTGGCATACACGGGAGGATCCGCCGTGAGCCGGCGGCCTGGATATCGAGGGACCAGTTTACCTTTACTCATCCAGTCTGCCTTCTTCTCCAGTTCCCCCCCCCCCCCTTTTTTTCCTTTCTACCCGTCTTTGTCTTTTTGATTCTCAACTACTATGGATATCATAGAGAGTACAAATAACTAATGCTACCATGACGTGGCGCTATGCCATATTGTTCTGTTGCGAGATATGTCTGCAACTAGCGGAGGGGCAGACGAGGAGAGGGAGAGAAGGCTTGTCACTCCCCTTTCCGCCGCCAGACCAGCCCTGGACTGGCACGAGCACTCTTGTTGGAAAAAACTATTGTACCTTTATATACGTGTGAATTGCTACTATGTTTTGTATTGAACCTTTTCGAAATAAAAAATAAATTGAAAAAAAAAAAAAAAAAATTGTGTGAGCCTGTAAACTAAACTATGGTAGCTAAAATTGTCCATAGGAGATGCTTTAACCACGTAATCACCGCCTTGGGCCGCATTCACACCTGAGCGTTTTGTTGCCTGGAGCTATAAAACGCTAGAGGGGAAAAAATACATTATTCTCTATGGAGATGGTTCACATCTCCACGCCAAAACATCTGAAGCCGAACGCTTGAAGCTCAAACAAGTTCCGGACCCTTTTTTGTCGCGCAAATTGGGCGGATTTGGGCAATTTAGAACATTTGTATTCCCATAGAAAGTAATGGAAACTCTCGATTCAAGCGTCTAGCACGACAATGAGAGTTTCTATGGGCGTTTTGTTGCTTTAATCTGTTCTGTAAAATAGAATATTCACCCAGGAAGATGATAAAAAAAAAAAAAAAAAAAAATCTACAAAAACATAACAAGTGATGAAAGATTTTTATTTTAGCCAATAGGAAAAATTGGCAACGTTGAAGTTCAAAAACGTCGGACAACGCTGTATGCAAACGCGCGACAAAACGCCAGAGGACCCGGCGCATCGCGGTAAATTGCCGCTGATAGCAGCCGTTTACTACGTGATCGCTCCATCCTATGACGAAGCGATCACATCCAGCTATCCTCTGCGCAATACCCCTACCCCCTGCGCAACACCCCCGCCGCAATACTCCGGAAAACAAAATGCGTTTTAACCACTTCCTGCCCGTCGGCCGTCATATGACGTCCTTGACTTTGTGCAGGGATATCTGAATGATGCCTGCAGCTACAGGCATTCAGATATCATCTTTTTCAGCCGGCAACTCCCTACACCGCAAGAATGATCATGGCGGCCGTTCCCCTTTTGCCTCCCGTAAGAACAATCAAGAGACGGATGTCCCCCCTCCGGTGCTTCTTCCGACTCACCGCTACGATCAAAGCCAGGATCGTTTTTCTTCAGGCTTTCCAGCCTAGAGGCGAGATGTGGGGTCTTATTGACCCCATATGTCACTGTAAAGAGGACCTGTCATGCTATATTCCTATTACAAGGGATGTTTACATTCCTTGTAATAGGAATAAAAGTGATCAAAACATGCATTTTTGGAAAAAATAAAAGTGTCAAACTAAAATAAGTAAAAAAGAAGAAGAAAGCGCCCCTGTTCCCGTATTTTTGTATAAAGAAGCGACCGCAAACGCAAGTCCCGCCCACATATGAAAACTGTGTTCAAACCACACATGTGTGGTATCGCTGCGAACGTTAGAATGAGAGCAATAATTTTGGCTCTAGACGTCTTCTCCAACTAAAAAGATGTAACCAGTAAAAATATTTAAAGTGTCACCTATGGGGATTTTTAAGTAGCAAAGTTTGGCGCCATTCCACAAGCGTGTGCAATATTGAAGGGTGACATGTTGGGTATCTATTTACTCGGCGCAACTTCATCTTTCATATTATGCAAAAACATTGGGCTAACTTAAATGGGGTTTTTTTTATTTATTTTTTAAAGCACAAAACTGTTTTTTATTTCCAAAAATAAAAATAAAAAAAACACACGTTTAAAAAATTGCTGTGCAAATACCATGCACGATAAAAAGTTGCAATGACTGCCATTGTATTCTCTGGGGTCTTTGCTAAAAAAATTCAAGTTCGTCTTACTGTTAACTTGTTTTCCAGAAGTCTTTCAGGACAGCACCTTGAGATATCATGACTCCTCCCACTCCTGCAGGAAACACCTTCTTTAGATCTTTTAAAAGAGGAGGTCCCTTCTTCCACCAGTCAGTTGTCAGAGAAACCTCTGGCCCCGGCTGGAACACAAACACATACGTTAGTCACAGCACAATACATCCAAATTAACAGGGCGGGTTGCTGCTGTCCTGAAAGACTTCTAGAAAACAAGTTACCGGTAAGACTAACTTGAATTTTCCCTAGGCGTCTTTCAGGACAGCACCTTGAGAGGATAACAGACTTACTACCTTAGGGCGGGACGACAGCTTGTAAGACCTTCCTGCCAAAAGCCTGGTCATTGGCTGAGGTAAGGTCCAACCTATAGCGACGCACAAACATGTGAAAACTTGACCACGCCGCTGCCCTGCAGATTTGCTCCGGCATGGCACCAGCTCTTTCTGCCCATGAAGTTGCGAGAGCCCTGGTTGAATGGGCGCAGATCCCTATTGGCAGGATCAGGCCTGCCTGCAAATAAGCTTCCCGTATGACCAGTTTCAGCCATCTAGCTAAGGTCCCCCCCTAGATGCCTGGTGACCTTTTCAATTACCCCCAAATAGGACAAACAATGAATCTGAATGTCTGAATGGGCTTGTTATTTCCAAGTAGCATAACTAGGACCTTCTGACATCTAACATGTGGAAAAACAACTTTTTCCCCCGATGGATTTGAACAAAATGTGGGTAGCACAATGTCTTGAAAAAGATTGGCATTGGAAGCTACCTTGGGCAAAAACTTTGGGTCAGTTTTAAGCACTACCCTATCTGAAAATAAACATAAATAAGGCTCCTTAATTGACAGGGCCTGCAACTCGCTGATCCTACGTGCCAAGGTTATAGCGACTAAAAATAACGTTTTAAAAGGTCAGATTTCTGAGTGAAGATTCCCCTAAGGGTTCAAAAGGTTTGCTTGCCAGAGATCTCAGCACCACAAAGAGATCCCATTATGGAAAACCCTTCAACCTTGGTGGTCTAGATCTCACAAGGGATCTAAAAAACCTAACCACCAAAGGCTCTGTGGCCACCGATCTCTCCAAAAACACTGCAAGCGCGGAAACCTGCACTTTTAGGGTGCTGACAGCTAGGCCCTTATCAGCCCCCTCCTGTAAAAATTCCAAGATGGATCTCAGTTCTTTAGGGTCCTGACGAACTACACCAAGTAGAAAAAACCTTCCACACTTTAGTGTAGAGGGCTCTGGTTACTTTTTTCCTACTATTGAGGAAGGTCGAGACCAGGCAGTCCGAGAACCCCTTTCTCATCAAGATTTCTCCTTCAGAAGCCATGCTGCCAAGGAGAGCCGGGCCACTTCTGGATGAGAAATCAGGCTCTGCGTTAACAGATCCTGTCTGAGGGGCAGGTGCCAACATGGTTCGGCTGACAAGGCCAGACGCGTCGCGAACCATGCCCTCCTGGGCCGAAATGGGGCAATGAGAATGACCGGGACCCTTTCCTTTTAAACCTTCCTCAAAACTAGGGGAATCAACTGAAACGGGGGAAAGGCAAAGCAGAGGTGAAATTCTCAGGGATTAGCTAGGGCGTCCACCCCTAGGGACCCATCCCCCCGGCTTGGAGAAAAGAATTGCCCTACCTGGGAGTTCTCCCTCGAGGCAAACAAGTCCACCTCTGGACGACCCCATCTGTTGGAAATCTCTAGAAATACCTCCGTATTTAGGGACCACTCTGACTCCCGGATCTGGTGCCTGCTTAGATAGTCCGCCACCCTGTTCAAGGATCCTTTAGGTGTAGGGCAGTCAGGGACAGCAAGTTGTTGCTGCCCAGGACAGTATCTCTGCGGCAAGGGTCTGGAGAGGCCGGCTCCTTGTACCCCCTGTCTGTTCAAGTATGCTACGGTAGTAGCATTGTCCGTCAGGACTTGAACATGGTGGCCCCAGAGAAGAGAAGCGAACTCCACTAGGGCCAGGGAAACCGTCCTTAACTCCCTCCAATTCGGGGAACGCAGGGATTCCTCTTTTAGCCATGGTCCCTGGGCGAACTTCCCCTCTAGGTGGGCTCCCCACCCCCAAGCGCTGGCATCTGTGGTAAGCCTTTTTCCTACTGGGAATGACCATTCCAGACCCTCTGCAAGCACTCTGGTTTTTCCACCAGTAAAGGGATCTTTACCCTGGATGGAATCCTCACCTGGACATCCAGCGAGCTGGGCTTGTGATCCCAAGCTCCTAAGAGGAATGCTTGCAGGGGCCTGAAATGCAATCTCGCCCATTTGACAGCCGGCATGGTCGACGTCAAAGTTCCCAGAGCTGCCATGACCTGCCTTACTGTCAAGGGTTGATGAGCCTGCAGCAACCGGACAGCCTCCAAAACTTTGGTTGTTTTCTCCAAGGGGAGAAAAACTCTTTGGCTCAGCGAATTCACCTGGTATCCCAGAAAACAAATTCCTGAGAGGGAACTAAGGCGGACTTCTGAAGATTTAAGATCCAGCCTAGGGATTCCAGGTGAGATCACGCCTGAGCCAAATTTACCAACAACTTCTCCTCTGAGGGGGCGAAGAGGAGGTCGTCCAGGTAGGGGATGACAGCTATCCCCCGCAGGCGCAGTGGGGCTAAGGCCTCGGCCAGCACCTTGGTAAAAATCTGAGGCGATGTCAAAAGCCCGAAGGGGAGAGCCCTGTACTGGAGGTTCTGAATTACACCCCCCATCTCTACCGCCAGTCTGAGAAATGTTTGGGACTGAGGAGAGATCGGAATGTGCAGGTACACATCTCTCAGGTCTATAGATGCCATAAAATATTCTGGCGTCAAGAGATTCCCGATTTTGAATCTTTTGTACCTGTCACATCTGTTTAGAGGCTTCAGATTTAAAATCATCCTGAATTTCCCTGTAGGTTTCTTCACCAAGAAGACATGGGAATAAAACCCCTGGCCTTGCTCTGCTAAGGGAACCCGAACCAGTACTCCTCGTTACAGAAGTTCTGTCAGAGAGGACCTCATGGCTAAGGACTTTACTGGATCTCTTGGAACCTGCGTAACCAGAAATCTCATTGGGGGGGCCTCCGAGAATTCTATGGCATAGCCTTTGGCTAGGGTGGTCAGTATGTACTGGTTGTTTCATACTACTGACCACTGCGGAAGGAAATTCTGTAACCTTCCGCCTACCCTTAGGGCGAAGTCATTGTGGCTTACTGGTTTGCGCAGGAGGATGGAAAAGGACTCCCTTTCCTTTGCCCTTCTGTGCTGACCAATTTCTCTTTCCTTGCGGTCTTTTACCCTTGTCCTGCTGCTTATGGTTCCTTCACCGGGAAGGTTTTCTTTTTATCTGCCGTCCTGTTCAGGGTACTATCCAGTTCAGGCCCGAAGAGAAGATCACCTGAAAACGGGATCCCACACAACTTATTTTTAGAAGCCGCATCGCCGGCCAGGTTTTGAGCCATAGAGCCCTCCTGGCTGATTTGGCTAAAGCTGCAGATCTAGTGGACATTTTGATCCGCAATGTAGGCTACAGCTGCAGATATGGTAGAAAAAGAATCCAAAATATCCTTCTTCGGGGAATCAGCTACAATATAAGATTTCAGCTGATCCACCCAAAATTCTAGGTTGCGGACTACGCAGGTGGTAGCCATAGCAGGCTTCAGGGTAATAAGAATTGACTGCCAGGCTTTCTTAAGGAGAAGGTCCATGCGTTTTTTTTCCATAGGATCACTCAGGGAACCCATATCCTCAAAGGATAGGTCTGTGGATCAAGATACCTGGGAAAACGCTGCGTCAAGCTTAGGGACCTTGTTCCAAAGAGCTGCTGGGTCCTCTTCAAAAGGAAAACGCCTTTTGTGGGACTTAGAATTTTTTTTTCTCTGGGTCTTGCCATTCCCTTAAGATCTTTCAGAAATGACTGAATGAACTGGGAAGGTACGCCCCTTGGGTTCGCGGAGCCCCGCGTACATGCGGTCGTGCAGACTTAAGTCTTTTTTATCCTCACTAAGGCCTAAAGTAGCATAGATGGCCCTGAGGAGACTGTTCACCTCCTCCAAGGATAATTAAAATTTTGAGGAAGATCCCATCTCCTCCTCGGATTCTGACTCACTAGTGAGGACCCTGAGGCAGGCTATCCCTAGATCCCGACAATGGGGCTAGAGCCTCCTCATTGCCCGAGAGTACCAAAGTTGGTATAGCCACTGAATCCTGGGAAGACGGAGAGGTGGAGGGCTGAGTAGTAGTGGTAGGAGCTATAGAATCCTGTACAGACTGCAACGTGGCCAATAGCTCGCTTTTAACGGAAACAACCAACTCTTCTCCAATTTTGCCCTGCATGAAGGACACTTTCTCTTTTCAGGCTTGACCTATAGAGAAGGGGGGAGAGAAGAAAAAAACAGGGAATCCAGAAAAGACCCGGTCTCAAACGGAAGGGACCCCCCCCCACCTTAGGTGCACTAGGAAGGAAAAGTGTGTCAACAACCCGTGCCCTGACAGGCCCCCATGCCACAGGGGGGGGGGGGGGGGGGAAATAGGATTTTTTATGACAGCTTACCTGTAAAATCCTTTTCTTGGAGTACATCACGGGACACAGAGCGGCAATCCATTACTATGTGGGTTATAGAGTCTACCTTCAGGTGTGGACACTGGTGTAATTAACTACACAGGAAGTTCCCTCCCTATATAACCCCTCCCATACTGGGAGCTCCTCAGTTTTTGTAGCAAAGCAATAAGTGTCCCAATATCCCCAAACAAGAGGGGCGGGAGCTCTGTGTCCCGTGATGTACTCCAAGAAAAGGATTTTACAGGTAAGCTGTCATAAAAAATCCTATTTTCTTTATCGTACATCACGGGACACAGAGCGGCAATCCATTACTATGTGGGATGTCCGAAAGCAATGCTTACTGAGGGGAGGGAGACACAAACAACGCAGGCCGCCATCAGATGTGAGGATCTATAATGCTGCCAGATGCATACTGCGCCAAAAAGCTGCATCCTTTTGCCCTCCTATGTACATCTGACAAGAATCAGTGAACCTAAGCACAGACGCCAAGTTGCGGCCCTGAAAATCTGCGTCATAAAGGCTCGGTAAAGCATCGCGCATAAAGCGCTTACTATCCTGGTACGGAGCACCCCCCCCCCCAAGAAACAGGGGGAGTCCCACTCTCCGAACCACAAGCCTGAATAATACCCTGATGAATCAATCTTGAAAACAGTTGATTTTAGACGCTGCCTGCCCCTTCCTGGGGCCTCCTGGTAGCGCAATAACATCAGCTTTCCGTATCCGAGCAGCCGCTTCAGATAGGCCTTGACCCTTCTACTCCAAAGGAGAGAGTGTAACCATTTTAATAGCTGAACTGAACACGGCCTGCCCACATCTAGGGTCTTCTGGCAGCACAATAAAAACTTCAGATTTCTATATCTGAACCTTCAGATAGATATTTAACTGCTCTCATCTCTACTGAGAGAAAGCAATAACCTTTCCTTCCGAAAACAAGGTTTTGAAAAAGGGGGAGGTAAGAATATCTAGATTCAAATGAACACTAGATCCTTCTAGTAAATAAGGCTGGGTGAGGATTAACATCACCCTACTAGTAAGAATAAGTATGGTTTTATACCAAGAGGTTGCCAATACTGAAACTCTCTTGGAGGCTACCACAACCAAGAACACCAATTCCCTTGTTAAAGGCTGAAGGGAAATATGGTGCATCGGCCCACAGAGCTGACCCTGTAAGCCGACAAAACTAGAGGCAATCCTCCAAGCACAAGGGCGACTAAACTGGTGGACTTATGCGCGTCACCCCTTGTATAATGGCTCGGAACAAAGAGTGTGAAGCAAGCGACCTTTGGAGGCAAGGCCGAGATCGGATCCTTGATGTAATTTAAGGCTGGCAGGAATTTTACCTTTGACAAACTTCCAAGGATGCCACCATCTGTTTCATACCAGGAACATGGGCTCTCCCGATCCTGGGATATCTGGTCCTGGAGGCCAGCCTTCCTGTATGAATCAAGGAAGTGCGTCATTTCTTTTTCACCCTGTCAGCACAACAAGTGACCTAGACAGTACTATTTAATAACTAACCTAAGAGGGGAGAGGAAGAAGGGGAAAGAAAAAAAAAGGGAAAAAAAAGGGAAAAAGACTCTGGGGTATCTGCAAATACAGCAGCTCATATGCGAGGTAATTTCCACTGGAGATAACCACATACTGCAGATCCCTACCAGGGGGGATATCACTAGTCTCTGTCAAATATCCTCAGGACACTCTTCCACACTGAGAACCCCTGACTAGCCCTCACACCTGGCTAGATTAAGGTGACAGCATAAAGGATTAATATCTGATATTTTATCTTTCATCAATAGACTTTACACAACAGGATTCATTCCTTGTCTGAGGCCTCCCCAGCAATTCAATCTGAGTGGATACAATACACAGAGACAGGAGACTAGTGGTTTCCTCAGCATCGCTCCTCAAGACCCTCAGTCCATAATCCCCCCCCTGTCAGAGTACATTACAGCCTCTCAGATTAAGTCTACCACCTGAAGAAATATACACCACATAATTTTAAGGCTGCAATCTTAAGAGGAAAACTTTCATTCAACAATATCTTACTTAATCTGCTATAATCGCAAGTCATTTACTATAATTCATTTCAGGGATACTTTTTAAGGTGGCGACTTAGGGAAGACCCACCACTCACCGTCGGGTGTCTGATGACAAAAAAATTTTGAAGATCCTAGATCCCCCCCCCCATCTACAGTAATGACACCCACTTATTATATTAAACGGGGACTCCACCTATAACAGACTTTGTCAGTTTTCACAGTTTGACTACAAGCCCTGGTACCCAGGTATGAACTGAGCACTAAAATATCATGCTCCTCCCAATGGTTGATTCAGGATACTTAATAAATCTGCCGACGACCCGAATATTCACTTAGCTTTGACTCATGTGGGTGCAAATATTCTGCTACACATTCAACACATGAAGGCAAAGCGAAACAAGAAGATCAAGAATACTATTAAAACTTTAGCCGTCGAGGAATCTCTTAAAAACATGGACTCCAAACTCCAGACACATACGCTGGAAATTACCGAAAATTCTATGTCTGTCAAACAAATCTCATCTCACCTGTTAGCCATCTCACCACCCCCTTCATCAGACTCTATATCACATACAGCGCTATACTCGTCTGTTAAAGAAGGAATAATATCCACAATGTCGGGTCAATTAACCCCTTCTGAGGCCCCTTCTCAAAACCCTATCTACATCCATTCTAATACTGAACACTCCCCTGAAGCCCCCTTCAATGTTACTGACTTATTCAACAGGATATCGGAAATGCTAGATAGGGGCCTCGCCCAGAACGCTGAAAGAATCACTAAGGACATCAGGGCCGACTTCCAAAGCCTTGGAAACAGGATTGAATCCATAGAACGGAAACTGGATATTAATGTCTCTAGAATCAAACAAAATACTGACCACATACAACACCTGCAAGACCAACTAGAGGCGGCCCAGGCCAGAATAGATGATTTGGAGAACAGATCAAGGAGGGATAATTTCAGGCTCAGGGGGCTACCTGAGTCCATCACAGATGTACACTCAGCTATACAGGACATCATAAAAATCCTGATCCCATCCATGCCTATTCACAAAATGGAATTAGACAGAGCACATAGATCCCTAGGCCCACCAAGAAAAGACGGCTTACCGAGAGATGTGATAGTAAAACCTCACTATTACTCCACCAAAGACGAGGTGATGAAAAAATCTCGACAACAAGAAAACCTTCAATATCAAGGTGCAACGATTCAAATATTTTCAGACATATCTCCCTACACCATTCAGAAGAGGAGAGCGATGAAACCACTACTTTCTGCCCTCATGAAAAAAGACATTAAATACAAATGGGCCTTCCCATTCGCCTTAAAATTCAACTATAACGGTAGACTCCACGTAGTACACAACTTTCAAGAAGGTGAAAGACTATTACTAGACCTGAAAATTATTTCACATGAACCAGCCATGGACACTTTACCACCGCAACAAACCTCAGCTAAAAGAAATACACCCAATAGTCCAACCTCAAATCCCTGGAATAGAGTCAAACACAGGAAAGTCTAAAATAACTCCACTAAACATCAACTGAAATGATTTAATCTTAGCTCCGGTGGTGTCCATCCCCCATTCATATAAGTTGTTGTGTATTTTTTTTTTTTCTTCCCCAATAGGCCTTTTAATATGAATTGTTTCTCAATTCTTGATCAAATTACTTATAAGGTTTTCTGGTTGAGTAAGAGTTAATATTTACTGGCTCACTTATATAATTTATTTATTTATTCTTGTGGTTTTTCAATATCTACTTACCCATATGGTTCTACAATTTTTATTTTTTCCTATGGTATTAAATTTTTATTTTTTTTTTGGGGGGGGAAGGTACTATCTCTTCAATTGTTATGTTTGGGGGATCAACCCTTTGTTTTTCAAAATTTAATTCATGAACTTTTTGATTGTCGCTGACAGCTGGCGGTGAGGCCCTGAGCCTCAACCTACTTCTTGGAGCGACACTTTGTCGCCCTGACAAGTAGGAAGTTAGTCCTCTAAATGGACTGCTCTAATAAATTCTGTTTGATTGAAGGAAGGAGCAAACTTCCCTTCCTTCAATCTGGGTCATGGTTTGACCTTTTGCAATACTACATCTTGCTTTGTTGTTACCATTTTTGCCTTTATTTCCATGTATCTATTCTCCCCTTCTTTTCCCCCTTTACCTTCCCACCCTCCCTCCCGGCCTACCTGCCATCACAGGTGTCTTCTGAGCTATGGACTCAGTCTTCAAGACACGATCTGTCCATAACACTCTTTACGACCCATGGCTGGCTCAAATAACACTACTAAACCCCTGCGTGTTGTGACACACAACACCCAGGGGTTGAACTCTCCTATTAAAAGACAAAAAGCCCTCCAGGCATACAAGGCGCTTCATGTAGATATAGTGCTCCTGCAGGAGACACACTTCCCAAGGCGGTACTCCCCCTCATTCCTACACTCCCACTTCCCAGTATTCTATTTATCGAACGCGGAAAACAAGACGAAAGGAGTGGCTATCTTGTTATCCAAATTTTGTAATTTTAATTTACTAAAGGAATATGGAGACCTGGAAGGCAGATTTATTTTGGTAAAAAGGAACTCTTGACGAGAAGCTATACACGTTTGTCTCCTATTATGCCCCCAATAGGGGACAGAAGAAGTTTTTCTCTCAGTTTTTCTCTCAGAGGTCCTCCATCCTCTTATGGAGGGCATCATTATCATGGGAGGAGACTCCAACCTGGCTTTCGATTCGGGCTTAGATAAATCCAAACCAAATAATAAACTCATAAGGCCAACCAAAATTAGCACACAAGTAGCTCGCATACTTCATCAATCCCGATTGACCGATATTTGGAGAGAATTAAATCTGAAAACTAAAGATTACACCCACTATTATAATCCTCACAAATCGTACTCCCGCATAGACCATATACTAATATCCAACCATCATGTCCCAGCAGCCTCTAAATACACTATAAAGGATGTCCCTTGGTCAGACCACTCCATGGTTCTATTAACCTTGAGAAAAGAGGACACAACTTATAAAATGTCTCACTGGACACTTAACCAGTCGATCTTAAAAGATCCCACTCTCATGGCAGAAATCGAACAATACATAAAGGAATATTTTGAAATTAACGATACTAAAGATATATCCCCCAAAACCTTATGGGCTGCCCATAAAGCTACAGTTAGGGGAAAAATAATACAAATTGCAGACAAACTTAGAAGACAAAAGAAATTGACCATAGAGAAATTGGAAGAGACCTACTCAGTTACGTAGAAAACATAAATTAGACCCTCAGTGTTCCCACCCACAATCTTGACGCTGCTAGATCGGCCTTAAACCTAGCTCTGACAGCAAAATCAGAAAATGATCTAAAATGGACAGGTGCCAGGTTCTACCATTTAAAGGATAAAATAGGTCCAATGCTAGCACGCAAACTATCTCCCAGATTTAAATCGAGAACCATCCCTAAGATAAAAATGGCAGATGGGTACCCTAAATCCTCGGCGGGCGATGGGGGCCTTCCACGACTTCTATTCCAAGCTCTACGCTAAGGATAGTAACTTTTCTTCGGACAAAATAGGTGAATATTTGAACAGCCTGAATCTTCCCAGGTTGACAAAGGTTCACAAGGAGTTGATGGAGGCACCCATTTCAGCTGAGGAAGTTATGTCAGTGATCAAAAACTTAAAATTAAACACAGCTCCTGGCCCTGATGGATTCTCAGGGTCTTACTACAAAACATTTCCTATCATTCTATCACCCTACCTAGCACGATTTTACAATCATTTGACTGAGGGCTCCCCTATAGATAAACTTAATTTGGCCTATATTTCGTTGATACCGAAACCCGATAAAGATCATAGCCCAGTAGAGAACTATAGACCGACATCCCTCATTAATAACGACCTAAAAATACTTACTAAAATAATAGCTAATAGGATGTCTGCCTTCTTAGGTCAATACATATCCAAAGATCAAGTAGGTTATATCACAGGGAGACAAGGCCCGGACCAGATCAGGAGAGCTATTGATCTTATCTCTTTAATGTACTCGGGGTGGTCTGGAAGCACTAGACAAAGAGGTATGCTTCTCTCACTTGATCTCCAGAAAGCCTTTGATTCAGTATCTTGGCCATTTTTGTTTTCTGTTTTGAATCATTGGGGGTTTGGTTCTAAATTTTTGGGAATCATCTCCGCTCTCTATTCCTCCCCTGAAGCTAAAATCCGGTTACAAGGCATATTCTCGGAATCTATAAATATCCAAAGAGACACAAGACAGGGCTGCCCTCTATCTCCTCTGATATTCGCTATTGTTATTGAATCTCTGGCCATAGCCATCCGAGAAAACGCGAATATCAGGGGAGTTCATTGTAATAAAAAAGAACACAAATGCGCATTATTCGCAGATGATTTGCTACTCTTCGTGACCTCTCCCATATCCTCCCTTCCGGAAATTTTCTCCCTGCTAGACGAGTTCTCTAAAGTCTCGGGTCTCACGGTAAACATGCCTAAATCTAGGGCCCTTAATATTTCTCTTTCAGAACCCACAGTGTCCCTCTTGAGAAACAAATATATTTTCAAATGGGACTCTACGTCTACTAACTATTTAGGTATCAACCTGACCCCAAATTTCCAGAATTTATACTTAGCCAATTACCCTCCTATGTATAGGAAACTCGAGAAGGACCTTACCGAATGGGGAGCGCAGAAAATAGGCTGGATCGGCAGAATTAATTCTACCAAGATGACTCTCCTCCCGAAACTTCTATATCTTTTTCGATCCCTTCCGATCCCGATAATAAAAAGCCATCTAAAATCCTTTCAAGGTAAAATCACCAAGTTTATCTGGAACAAAAAGGGACCCCGTCTTCCCTCTCGTAGTCTGTTTAACTTACCTGAACAGGGAGGTCTAGGAGTGCCAAACTTGTTATGGTATTATCAATCCGCGAGGTTAGCGCAATTATCGGAGGTTTACCTTAGAAATGATCGCCCAGATTGGATAGAAATAGAAGAACAGGCTTCCCCATTATCCACAATTGAAGAACTCATGTGGCGCGCTCCTAAAAGTAGACCCCCTATACTATCCCCCACCCTATCACAAGCATTGGTATTATGGGATTCACTTAAAAGCAATCCACTCTTAATTTCTAGAGGCAAACCTTTGTCAAGTATCTTTCTCGACCCATCTTTCTGCCCCAAAACGGAAGTGGACTCCATCAAATGGTGGCTTGATAGGGGGGTGTACCGCATTGGACGTTTCTTTCAACATACAGGTCCTCTTCCTGAGCAATTCCTTATAGACAACCTTTGCCCCCCCCCCCCCCCTCTGAAAGATCCAGATTACACCAAATACATACCTTTGCTCAGAAACTTTGGAACGATAAAACAATTTCTGGCCTTTTGACCCCATATGAACATAAATGCGAACAAGCTCAGAATAGGAAAGGTATTATCTCTATCATCTACAAATCTCTTGCATCAAATAACATAAAATTACCTCATATGCTAGCTTGGGAAAGAGAGCTTCAAGAGGACTGGGACTTGGTGGACTGGCAAAAAAACTACTTTAGATCTCGTAAGGGTTTTAAGAGTCCATCCCTCATTGAAGCTAATATAAAAATTTTCACTAGATGGTACTTGGTCCCATTCAAATTGGCCACCATGTATCCGTCATCCTCACCACTATGCTTTAGAGGTTGTCAAGGAATAGGCACCATGATCCATACTTGGTGGGAGTGCCCTAGGATATGGGGATTCTGGAACAGGGTATTCCAGATCATCAGGAGAGTTACCGGTTGTAACCTCCATCAATCTCCTGCAATAGCCTTATTGAATGGTCTAATACCACAGAGTTCCAGGGCCATTAGACAGCTGATTCTATTTATACTGACTGGCGCCAGAATCACTTTAGCGGCTGCATGGAAGAAACCGTCTGTTTCCATTTTACACATGAAGAGAAAGGTTACATGGATTATGGAACAGGAAAAAAGAATTAACTCTATGTTAGATACCTCTACCCGGTTCACTGAAATTTGGGAACCTTGGTTGATTTACATGAGAATCTCCCAAAACATGTAAGTTTAGTTTTGGCTCTGGACTCAGACTGATGTAATCCTATGGCAGGTAGGCCCACCCTCCCTTTCCCTTTCCTCTCCTTCCTCTTTCCTCCTTCTCCTCCTCTCTTTTCTTTATTCTTATTTTTTCTCTTGAACAGGAGATATTTATTACATATCATATTCTCCACTGGTCTCAGGTAGTGCTGATTTAGTTTAACTGGGATGTATGTATTAAATTCCTTGGGGTAGATTCATGTACAGATCCGACGCTCGGATCTATGCGGCTGATTCCTCGAATCAGGTTCCGCATAGATCTCCCTTAGAGCCGACTGGTGTAAGTGAGTTACACTGTCGGTTCTTAGGCTGCATTCTCCCGCCGTCCGCTAGGTGGCGCTTCTTTTTTTCTACGCGACGAATATGCAAATGAGGAGAACCGCTGATTCAGAACCGAACGCCCGGCGCTTTTTTTTTACGTCGTTTGCGTTCGTCTTTTTCCGGCGGATCGTTAACCATGCTATATGCGGGGTAAGTGCGGCGGATCCTATGTTAAGTATGGCCGTCGTTCCCGCGTCGAGTTTTGAATTTTTTACGTCGTTTACGCAAGTCGTCCGGGAATACGGCCATACGTTAATTGCGTTAACATCGAAAACAATGGACGTCCTTGCGACGTCATTTAAAGCAATGCACGCTGGGAAAATTTTGCCGGCGGCGCATGCGCAGTACGATCGGCGCGGGGACGCGCGTGATTTAAATAGTAAACTCCACCTAGCCGCGGAATTTGCATTCCGCCGGGGGATTTACGATCCGCCAGGGCTAATTACGAGGCAAGTGCTTTCTGAATACAGCACTTGCCTCAAAAACTGGCGCAGGCGGATCGTAAAAAAGATAGATCACGCGGATCAAAAGATCCGCTGATCTACATGAATCTACCTCTTTGTCTCCTTTTAGGTTTATAAGTTAAGAGTTGATTGAGAGATGTTTCTCTGGACAACATTTGGATCCAATTTTTTTGTCATCAAGGGGGGGCTGGGTGGGGGGGCTGCCCCCCCTCCTCGACACAGATTGCTCCCGGTGGGGGTGTCGGGGGGAGGGGATGTCCCCGGAAACCTATCCTCTCCACGGTTCGGTATGATTTATTCCTTACATATATTTTAGTTTTATGATCTCAGCTTATAATAAAAGTTTTATAGATTGCTTAGTAAACAGGGAATTTTAGCCCTAAAATGTTGTCGCTACCTCTACCGATTCCCATCCCTCCTGATTATACACGTTTACACTCCCATGTTAAACTTACCAGGTATATAGTTGGGACATTGGGGGGGGGGGGGGAGGAGAGGGGGAAATCTAGTCAAGAAATGTAATCTATTGTTTACTACTATAATTGTCAACACAATGTTTCCTGATGCATTTATTGTATTACGTTTATTACTCTGTATGCTCTTTATATTATAATAAACTTAAATTTAAATGAAAAAAAAAAAGAATCAAGGAAGTGCCGTTGATTCTAAAAACCCTGATCCTGAAGAATGTGGGCTAAAATAGCCAGACCATTAATTCACCTGTTGCACGACAGGATGTAATACCCCCTTCGAAGTAGGCCTGGCCAAGATGTAAGGGACCGTGGGTCCTCTACTACCACCCCTACTGTCCCTGCACAGAAAAAGGTCGTCATGGCTATGCCGGAGTAATCAGGCCAGCTTCCACCATCCTCTAATGTTGCATGGAAGCCACAAACGCCGCGGCACTGGGGGAAGAGACATAACCAGTGACCACTGGTCCCACCAGATTACTAACACATCTGCCCCGCATGCGGGTGGATCCCTTGTCCTTGACCTCAAGCTGTTCAATTTCTTGTTGAGCCTGGACGCCAATACCTCTTATGTACAGGGTACTATTTCTGTGGCCCTTGGTCAGGAAAACAGTCGGGGTGTAGAGGTCCTTCTCCTGGAGACCCTTGTTGACGGCTACAGCGAATCGCCTGCCAATTCTGCATTTCATGAAATGACGAATGTCAATAGGCAAGGCACAAGCTCCTCCTTGGTAAATTAAGTAAATCACTTAATATGGTATAGTCTGATTGAACTCTGACCGAACCAACCAGCCCCTGAACGTTCAGGCCCCTAAGCCAGATGCTCCATCGGTAGCTCTAGCTGACAGATGAGGCTCCCTTGGAGCTCGACTACTTCCTCTGGGCCAAGGTCTCTTCCTGACCTGGCAAACCCTTTAGTTAAGAACCACCAAGAGGAATTCCAGCCTATCTCTGGGACCGGTTCTTTGGATAATGCTAGGTCAAGATCCACTCCTTCTAGGCCAACACAATACTGTTTATAACAGTCCTGAATAAAAGTATAGGGAACTGGTCTTGAATGAAGCAGCATCTTCTCTAGTGCCTTAAGCAGAAGGCCAAAAGTAAGGAACTGTTCCTTGCCGTAACCACCTAGACCAGCTTTCTTATAGCGATGGTCTTGTCTTAGGCCAAAAAGTACTCTCCTGGTGCAAAACATACCCAGATTCTTGTCAATGAAGAATGTATCTTTAGACTGGAATCCTAACCCAGGAGATCCAGATACCTGACCATGCTCGACATCCTTAGGTCCAGCCAAGCTGCTGACTGATCCATCAGCAGGAGTCTGCTTCCGTATGCCATTACTGCTATACCCTGGGCCTACAGACCTGCTAGAGGCGGGCCCTAGCACCCTGACAACCCAGACACGGAGGCTAACCCAAAAGGGCAAGACCACCAACTGGAGATAGTGCTGTTCCCCTGCACAACGCAGACAACCTCTGCAGTCCCAAGTAAATAAACACATATGCAACTGGCTCCCCATATGTGTATGTGGCAAGTGTTAAAGCCATATGCCTCAATGGAGGCGTGTGTACATGGCAGTGTGTGTTCATGGAAGCATGAAATCATAAATATGTCTCACGCCAAACATGCATATAGCATGTGTGCTCTGGAACGAGCATCCTTGCAAGCAAGCATGTGCTATAAACGTGTTATGCAACAATGTGCAACATGAACCCATGCAGACACGTATCTCTATGCAAACACAAGGCATCCTGTATTGCTTAATTAAGCCACCATGTGCAACTTTAAAGTAGCCATGCATGCGATTCAGCATCTTCCATGCGATCAACATCTTATGCATTTTAAGCACTACTGTGCGGACAAGAACCCTTGTGTGACCAAGCACCCCTGTGCGTTCCAACATCCTTATGCACCCAAGCATCTTAATGCGACTTTAGGCATTTCTGTGAAACAAGCCTCTCTATGTGATCAAGTATCCCTGGGTAATCCAGGACTCTGTTGATCCAACAACCATGTGTGATCCAGCTTCTTTTTGCATTCAAGCATCTTTAAGCGATCCCTTTAGGCCTTGAGTAATCCAGGACTTGGATGATCGGGTAATCCTGTGTGATTCAGCATTTTTATGCCTTCAGGCCTCTTTATGCGATTCTAGGCATTTCTCGATTCTAGGCATTTCTGTGGGAACAAGCCTCTTTGCGTGACCAAATATCCTTGGGGAATCAAGGACTTGGGTGATCATGTAATCCTGTGTGATTCAACCTTTTTATCCATACAAGCATCCTTTATGCGATTCAGCATTTTTATGCATACAAGCATCTTTATGTGACTTTAGGGACTTTTGTGGAAACAAGCCTATTTGTGTGACCAAACATCCTTGGGTAATCCAGGACGCTGATGATCAGGTAACCATGTGTGATCCAGCATCTTTTTTGCATCCAAGCAACTTTATGCGATTTTAGGCCTGTCTGTGGAAACAAACCTCTTCTGTGTAACCAAACATCCTTGGGGGAAACAAGGACTTGGGTGATCAGGTAATCATGTGTGATTCAGCATTTTTATGCCTACAAACGTCTTTATGCGATTCAGCATTACAAGCATCTTTTATGCGACCTCTTTTGTGGAAACATGCAGCACCATATAGACAGAAACATGTATGTTTATGCGATCCACAATAGAATCTGCTCTGTTACTTGTTTTTATCCCACATGCATTCCAAACTCATGTATGTTATGCAACATGCGGACTGGTAAAGAGGAAATTATCCTCTGCAGATGTGGGTTTCCTCAATTAAGAGACATTAGCAATGTGTGCCCGCAACTGTGCATCCCTCCGATGCATTTGGTTAGCCTGAAGCCGACACCAGGCTGAGGATTATATGGAGGTCTTACTAGCCACCTATAGGAAAACCTCTCTTTACACTCTAAGGAGAAGATAGAGGTGTAATCAGAACCTGTAGGGCTTTTGATAGCTTCTCCTTGTTAGGCTGCAGCTCCTGTCTCCTGTCCTCTGACAGTGAAACTTTTATCCCCAAGCTTTCTAATCCCTTTGTTTCAGGATTAAAGCAGGAAAAGGGGGACACCCCCTTTTTTTTTTCTTGCAAAACACAAGACACATGCAGAGTGATTGCAATGTTGGGGGAAGGCTGCATTGCCTGACAGGTCTGATGGCTCAATCTATGAGCTGTTTAAGTCTCTTCAGAGGAGAATAAGGGTCCACCAGGTTCAGGTGGCGATCCCTCTTTATATTCCTACCCCTGACCTTATTCAATGGGGAGACCAAGTCCTAAGCTAAAGCAGAGGCACTTAACCCAGGTGCATCAAATAGCTGAATTTAGTCTGACACAATGCCTGCTAATCTGCACAGCTAGATACGAGTAGGCGTCTTAGATGAATCTGTATCCAACTCACACAAGGTGCTTACGTTGGTGTCCCCCTAGCTTTACAGAGCTCTGACGTCCGGGCCCTTTGAAGAGCCTTCTCTGCGACTGCACTGAGCCGGTGAGCACATGCAACATGGTAGAGCCTGAAGCGGAGGAAGTGGGACACAATAGATCAGCTAACACTTAAGCTTCCGTTTTCTGGAAAGCATGGTAAGCAAAAACATCAGGCATGTCTTCTACTGCCCATAGTAGTGGAAACACAGATAAGACTTGCAACTGCTCACGGAAGACAATCCTTTGTATAGGATTAAGGGCATATTTTTTTTTTATTTATGTACCGGCCCCTTCAAGGGGAGATATATAGGTACTGCAGCCATCCTGTCTAACAGACATGGTGGGCCAGGCTGCATGCCGGCTAGGGGAGGTATATGGGTGCCCTGAGCCATCCTGTCTCAGAAGACATAGTGGTTTACATTGCCCATGCATAGAAGCATAATATAGGCGAGACCCAAGTCCCCCACGGAGGACCTACTGTCGAACGAAGTCCCGTAGGCCCTCCTCTTACCTTCTCCACGCTGCAGGGTATTGCCAAGCAAGAGGCCCAATCTTCCCCCTTCACCGTGGGTATTGTCCTAGACCTTCAGGGACCGGGGTCCATGGCAGGAACACCAACTCCCCTGGACCTATATGGCATCCTGGCAGCAGAAAAAACATTTGGTCCTTAGAAGGCACAAAGTTCTGGAACCCAGGATCCAGCCCTCCGCAGAGAGGCATTATAGGCTAAACCTCGTTCTTCGTACCGAGGCCCGGGTACCGTTCACTTTGGCTATGAAGCACCTTGGACGGATCCGGATTTATGGAGGTTTTTTACATCCAGCATGGATCCCTCCAGTGGAGCTCCTAAGAGCACATGTTCACTCGTGACCAACACCTTAGACACTGATGAAAAAACTGAGGAGCTCCCAGTATGGGAGGGAACTTCCTGTGTAGTTAATTACACCAGTGTCCACACCTGAAGGTAGACTCTATAACCCACATAGTAATGGATTGCCGCTCTGTGTCCCGTGATGTACGATAAAGAAAACAGGAGAGAGAGAGAGAGAGAGAGAGAGAGAGAGAGAGAGAGAGAGAGAGAGAGAGAGAGAGAGAGAGAGAGAGAGAGAGAGAGAGAGAGAGAGAGAGAGAGAGAGAGAGAGAGAGAGAGTCCCCCTTACCCCTAGGGAAAAAAAGCAGACTTACATTACTGCCTCCAGCCGAGGTCCTGCTGGTGCCCGTGCCTGTCCCCACCGCTGATGCCTCTGCAGTCTCCATCGCAGAACACCAGCGCTACTCTGTGGCATGCAGTGCGCTTCCCGGACTCCCATAGCGCCGCTGCGCCGGACCAGGAAATTGAAGTAGGCCCCAGCGTCCGCCCTACCCCTCCCCCTCCCGGCGCGCCGCAAATGACTCGCCTCTTCGGCGACCAGGCTACGCCAAAATGGTGGCGCCACACATGCGTGGAAACGGTTGCCGAAGACTGGTTCCACTAAACACATGAGGAGAGGGGAGCCCGAGTGCCATTACTGCCGCGCGGGTGGTACGGGAGAGCGGACAGTCTCCACGGCGAAAAAAACGCCAAAAAAAGAAGGTAGGAAAAGAGTCAGTCTTCCAGGTAGCTCCTGAGATATCAGACTCCTTCCCAAGAAGATGTCCCCTCCAGAGGAGGAAACAAAAACTGACTAGTGGAAGGAGGGACCTCCTATTTTAAAAGATCTAAAGAAGGTGTTTCCTGAAGGAGTGGGAAGAATCATAATCTCTCAAGGTGCTGTCCTGAAAGACGCCTAGGGAAAAAGCATATATATTGTTTTGGGGTTCTATGTAATTTTCTAGAAAATAAATGATGATTTTTGTAGGAGAGGAATGTCAGAATTGGCCTGGGTGCTCCAGAACGCCTGATGGTGCTTCCTGCATGTTGGGCCTCTGTATGTGGCCACGTTGTGTAAAAGTCTCACACATGTGGTATCGCCATACTCGGGAGGAATAGCAGAATGTGTTTTGGGGTGTAATTTGTGGTATGCATATGCTGTGTGTGAGAAAACACCTGCTAATATGAACATTTTGTGAAAAAAAAAAAGATTTTGCAAAGAATTGTGGGAAAAAATTACAACTTCAAAAAACTCACCATGCCTCTTTCTAAATACCTTGGAATGTCTTCTTTCCAAAAAGGGGTCATTTGGGGGGTATTTGTACTTTTCTGGCATGTTAGGGTCTCAAGAAATGAGAGGCTGTCAGTACTTCAGGTGTGATCAATTTTCAGATATTGGCACCATAGCTTGTGGACCCTATAACTTTCAACCAGACTACATAAATATCCCCAACAAATTTTTTTTTTACCAAAGATATGTAGCAGTATACATTTTAGGCCAAATTTATGAAGAAAAATTTGTTTTGCAAAATTTTATAATAGAAATGAAAGATTCATTTTTTTTTTTACAAAATTTGTTTTTTTCATTTATAGCGAAAAAAATAAAAACCGCAGAGGTTATCAAATACCATTAAAAGAAAGCTCTATTTGTGGGGAAAAAGGAACACAAATCTAATTTGGTTACAGTGTTGTATGAGTTATTGTCATTCAAAATGTGAGAGCACCGAAAGCTGAAAATTGGTCTGGTTATTAAGGGTGTTTAAGTGCTCAGTGGTCAAGTGGTTAAAAGCCTTTACAGGTCATCAGTTTAGAGCCAACCTTGAATGATGGCCCTAGACTCTTACTCCATGGTTATAGTTAATGTGCAACAATAGTTTTCATACATCGAAAATGTGTGGGTATGTAAATGGTGGCAATCTTCTTTATACAGAAATGTAATCATTTTAATTTTTTTTATATAAAAAATATCCTATATTATAATTCATCATAAAACCAACTGGGGAGTATCATTGTTGAAACACGACATTCTGTTTGTACAGGTGTCCAGTAGATTAATAACAAAATATATCTATAGATCTTAATGAGTAGTTACAGCAACACATTTCACAGTATCAGTGGGGGGGAGGGGGTGGTCACAAGGCTATTATGCTTGCACAGTTAGAGCGATCACACCCCATATCCAGAGGAAGTCGCCACATTGGAGCACAGGAGGGGCAAAAAAATGGTACGCACACTTCACAAAAGCAGATATCAAAAACAGGCATAAGAGGGTGCCAGAAAGACATCAGATCCTCTGAATTTAAAATATGCAAACACTGCTAGAACCATGTGCATCTTCAGGCTCCATCAAGTACAAACCACTGCATATTATTGTAAAATAAAAATAAAGGGGGAGGTAGGTGGTTGTGTCAAGTAGATTTAAACGTTAAAATTGTGTGGGCCTGTGAAACTGACAAAAACTACGGTGCCTAAAATTGTACATAATCTTTACAGGTCAGTTTAGAGAGTTACCCCATGAATAATGGCACTAGAATGAATACTCAATTTGCATGAATTAGTGCTTGTGTACAGACAGAACGCATTCCAATTTGCATGCGATACATTTATGTGCATACTTCATGCACAAACCAGGGTACAGCCTCATTCACCCATACATGTATATAGACCACTGTAGACATCCAGGAAAAGTCTCTTTACTCTGCATTGGCAAATTAGCTCATGTTTAGGCTTTTTTTTTTTTACTTTATTACTGCATTGTTGCAACCACCAATAGCACAATGGGAGTGGCAGGTTCTCTTTTAAAGTGGTTCTAAAGGCAAAAAGGTAATTCTCTGCTCTGCTATAGCAGTCAGAAGTCTGCCACTGCAAGTCTTACATTGGTAAGAGTGAAGAGCGTCCCTGATCTGGAGCAAGTATGCAAATCAGGTGTGTTTGAAGTCCTTACATACGCAGTTCTTTGACAGTTATTACAAATGGCAATTTTCAGGTTACTCTTATTTTCTCATTTTTTTTTTTTTTTTAAAGAGGTCCTGAAAAACAAGCAACACTTCTGTGAATGAGCCTACAGCAACAAGCAACACTTCTGTGAATGAGCCTACAGCAACAAGCAACACTTCTGTGAATGAGCCTACAGCAATTGGAACTATCTAAAAAGAGCAGACAAGAGTGCGTACATACTGCCATCTTAATTGAAAATTCATGTGCATTTTCAGTGCGGAGCACATCTAGAAAAACTGCTAGCACCTGTCACACAAGTGCAGTAAAAAAAAAAAAGACACAGAGAGAAAAAACATGCAACGATTAAGCTTTTGGAATAATCCCCCATGAAAAAAAATAAAAAAAAAATTGATTCGTTCGGCATACAAATTTTTTTTTTATCTGCTGCAGTACTAAAGCATGAGGGTAAAGAAAAGGCATAATGTTAAAGATTCTCCTACCAATAGTGCGTTGATCTCTGAGCTTTTTAAGGCTATTAACAGCTATGCTAAGATACATGTTCTTACTCCCACAACGGTCATAAATCGCCTTTTCTTCTGTTAAAGCCTAGAAAAAACAGAATAGAAAATCATCATTAGAGCAAGATTGGCAACTGCTCCCCCCTGAGCCATATCTGGAATTTTCTGCCAACCCTTTCATCACAATTTCAATATCAAGGTCATAACACCACCTCCAAGGAGGCCACAGAGAGTTTGCATCACTCCTGCTCTGCTCTATTCCTAGTTCCAAATTGAAATGCTGGTGTGCAATAAAAGGATGGCTTAATCTTTAAATAAAAAAAATAAAAGAAAGACGGTTTAAATTTTAGTATTTAAGCCACAAAATAAATACATAGCAGCTTGCCAATGCTTAATGTTGTGTATGCACTTGTTTTCTTCAACATTTTCACCTGGTGATCTAGACCAGTGTTTTTCAGCTCCAGTCCTCAAGGCGCCCCAACAGGTCGTGTTTTCAGGATTTCCCCCCTCACATGAAATGGCTGTGGTGATTACTAAGGCAGTGAAACTCATCAAATCGCCTGTGCAAAATAATGGAAATCCTGAAAACATGGCCTGTTGGGGGCACCTTGAGGACTGGAGATGAAAAACACAGATAAAGACAGTAACACCTTTGTATTGGTGGTGAGGGTTCTACTCCATCTGAGGTGCAATGGTGACACCTTTGCACAGCAGCATTGTCAATCGGGGGGAGGGGTTTGATTTGCAAACTTAGAGGAACGCCAGGTAACACCAAGCAGTTACAGCAACTTCTTCCCTTTTGAGATAGAAGTTTTAGATAAATAAAAGCCAGCAAGTGGTAAATTGGCAGTTAGAGGGTTTGTCTCAACCCTCTAACTGCCACTTTTTCTGAACAGATTGGCTAAGGAAAATGTAGCACGCTGCTCCCAATGAGTAGGCGCTGTGTTAAAATTTTAGTTATCTGAGCAGTAGTTGGCTCAGAAGGATTGTGTCCAAATTATGGCTCTGTCTCAGTTCAGCTGGTTGCACGATTTTCCTCCTGACGAGGGGTGTCGCTGTCACAGCTGGTCAGGGTTGGAAAGGCAACAGGCTGGATGCATTGGGTGCCTCTTTTCCCAGAAGCAGCCCAGGGGGCGTGGTGAACCCGGTGCACATTCTGGGACAGACACAATTTTTACGGGGTTAGTCTTCACCTGGGGGCCCTCCTGACCTCAGGGATGTGTTGGCAGTTTCCGCCTCGGGGGCCACATTGGCCCGCAGCCTCCCAACTGAGATGTAGGCCCAGGAGCGACTAGGGCCTACTGATCCAGGGATGATCCTGTGTCGCCTTGCCCGATGGAAGGGACCGAGCAATTGAGGACTCAATTGGAGCATGTATCCGGATCAAAATTTACCTCAGTGCTGCCGGAACGGCTGAGAGATCCTGGCACTGAGAGCTGTGTTCTGTTCATTTCTTCAGAAGTTAACCCATTGAGGAGTTGCACAAGTCTGTGGCAGAGACTATTGAGCGAATCCTAAGTTCACCAAGTCTGTGGCAGAGACTGATAAACAAATTCTGCTACCTAGTCTGTGGCAGACACCATCTTTTGATCGCGCTTCGCACCGGCTGCTAGGACAGAGAGAGTGGGCCTATTCGGTGGTTGCCGAGTCCAGCGTGGAGACTGTTGTCCCTCTGGACCTAGGAGAATGTTTGTCATCTGCAAGCAAGATACCCGAGTCCTTTTATTACTCTATCCCTCGGTTGGAAAGTTTGTTCAATAAAACCTTTGAAAGAGACTTTGGGGGTCATTTATGAAAGGCAAATCCACTTTGCACTGCAAGTGCACTTGTAAGTGCAGTCGCTGTAAATCTGAAGGGGGAAGATCTGAAAGGAGAAGCTCTGCTGATTTCATCATCCAATCATGTGCAAGCTAAAATGCTGTTTTCCTTGCATGTCCCCCTCCAAACTAAAATCGACTGCACTTCCAAGTGCACTTGTAGTGCAAAGTGCATTTGTCTTTCGTAAATGACCCCCTTTGTGTAGGTGCACACATTTCTTCCGGATAACTCTCTTTAAGGAGAACCCCTGAGATGAACGCAAGAAACAGTAAGGTAACGGCAGGCCCAAATTTAAACCAGCAGCTCCTTCGGGGGTATTGCTACAGAAAATTGAGAAATTAAAAAAAAAATAGGACTTACCTGGCTGGTACAACAGGTGAAAATAAATGTCTAGTGGTACCCCTGTGAGGGCTTCTAATAGACTATGGGCCAGATTCAGGTAGATGGGCGAATCTTTATTTTAGAGTAACGTTTCTCATTTACGTTCCTCCGCCGAAATTTTAGGAGCAAGTACTGTATTCACATAACACTTGCTCCTAAAGTTGCGGCGGCGTAGCGAAAATGAGCCGGCGGAATTCAAATTGGGCGGGTAGGGGGCGTGTATTATAACTAGGCGCGATCCCGCGGCTAACGTACTGTGCATGCATCGACTGTCAGTGCGCAGGCTCCAAATTCTGCCAGGGAACGTCAATGACGTCAATCCCCATTCACAGATGTTTTACGCAAACGACGCGAAAATTTTTAAATTCGACGCGATGACGACGGCCATACTTAACATAGGATACTCCACTAGGGGGCTGGTTTTTCTTTACGCCGCGTATCTTACGGAAACGTCGGAAAGTCACTGCGTCGGGCCCGAATACGATTGTGAATTGCCGATTCTCGCTGATTAGCATATTCCCGGCGTTAATCAGCGTGAACGCCCCGAGCGCCATTTTTAAAATTGCAGTTCCGATATGTCGGCGAAATACAATTACGTGGCTCGTATAGGAACTCCAACCCGGCGTTTGTTTTCGGACTACAGAAAACAGAAACGCTGGCTCAAAGTGAGAGTTAGGCTGGAGTATCACTAATACTGGTGACTGGTTTTGAGCAAAAGTTATATTGCCTACAAAATAGGGGACAATGATTTAAAAAATTTTTTACTAGGAATGGCGACATTATTCGGGACTGCGACATTATAGCGGACACATCGGGCACTTTTGATACATTTTTGGGACCATTCACATTTATACAGTGAACAGTGCTATAAATATGCATCAATTACTGTGTAAATGTGACTGGCAGGGAAGGGGTTAAATGTGTAGCCTAGAGAGTGTTCCAACTGTAGGGGAAGGGGGGGGGGGGTGACCGGTCTGTGTCCCTATGTACAAGGGACACAGCATCAGTCTCCTCTTCCTGACAGGACGTGGAGCTCTGTGTTTACACACAGAGCTCCACGTTCCTGCTCAATCGCGGGTGCCCGGCGGCCATCACGGCCACCGGGCATGCGCATTGTGTTCCCAGGAACGCGACGGGTGTGCGCGCCGCCGGCGGCGCACCGCCTATCGGCTTTAAATGACAGGACATCATATGACGTCCTGTCAGAACAATAGGGTATTCCACCCGCCATCATAGTGGTTAAAGAAACAGTTCAAGTACATTCACTGTATTAATGAGAACACAAAATAGGTATATTTCAACTTGTTATATATTAAGAAAACACTTACAGATTATTTCATCTATACTTATCAACGGGGCAATATAATGGTGCAAAGTTCATTTGACTGTAAATGAGTTAACAGGAGGGTAGACAACTGGAACTATATCTTCTGTGTCAGGTTTTTACTTTCTACGGCCTCAACTCATAGGCCATTAAATCTTGCACAATATAAGGAAATATACAGACTATTATATTCAAATTGGCTGGCTCCCATTAGATGACGTCCAAAGAAATTAAAGCAGATAAGGAAAAAATAAAGAGTAAATATTTATTAACATCCAGAAGTCTTCAGCTAGCCTCTTTGGGTTGTAATCCTTGTTAACAGGGTGTAGCAAATTTGGCAGAACTTTGGGTTATCCTTGTTATATTGTAACTTCTAGTTCCTGGAATCCAGTATAGCTACTAAAATCAAAAGATGGGAACTGGGCATGGATGTCTGCTTTCAGTGTTTGTTCTAAAATAAGAACCAACTTCAGTGGAACTACAAGTACCACCAGCTGAACTGTGTGAATGGTATCTGAAGGCAATGTCTTTAACAATGGACAAGGGCTATGCTCTGCACTCACTCGAACTCAGATACAGTTGGCAAAGGATGCAGATGTTGAGAAGACCATCAGGAACTATCTGTATCCCGACTCTGGGAAATGGTGCCCACCACGCCACAGCTCACTGCAATCTGAAGTGTAGGGGTCTCTAGATGACCTGAACACCCTCCGGTGCTCTGCAGGGAAGAAGAGAGGCTGTCCACAGGAGGTCCCTCTGGATATAGCTGTCCGGCTCCCCAATGTTTAGGCTGCAAATCAATAGCAGCTTACTTTCACACAGACCTGCTAGCAGAGTCAAACGGTGTCCCGAGAGGCTGATATAGGCCGCACCAGCCCCCATTTATATAATTTCCCAGCAATCTGTTCTGTCCCCTCAGCATGCTGTCAGTTGCAGTTCAGATCAGTCCTGCTGGAATCGTCTTCAGCATTATGAACTTGACATCCCATGATACTGTGTCAATTTCTTTTTTTTCCTGTGAAAGGATTAAGGCCAGAGTCCAGCAAACACTAGAGGGAGCCAGCCCAACATTAACAGAAAATTTCTCCGGATTGTAGGTATAGCCAGCCCTGGCTACAAATGAAAAATAAAAATGAACGCAACCATTACAGCCAAAAATTGGTTAGCTTCAATATATAACAATTTTGCTTTTAGGTCTATGTTTAATCTCTTGATAAATTTGCAGAAAAATTCAGGCTCAAAATACCAATACAGGTTGTAACTAAAAAATACATAGTATGGTAAGCTACAAGCAATGTAGAACAGAATAAGACGAAAAAGGTTTTACATTTTAAACATTGGAAACAGATGGCAAGAGTGGGATTTACGCTTACAAATATAAGCCACTGGACTATAGTTAAAAACACAGCAGTTATGAGGGAACCCCAATAGTATCCCACTGGTGCTAGTTTATAATGAACTGGTATAAATTAAAAACCATGTTGCATATTATAATGCAAAGATAAAAAAATAAAAAAAGATAGAAATAAAAGGAGAGAAGCAAAAGGGGGTACCATGAGGAGGTCCTGGGTAAAATTGAAATCTTAGACATTGTTCAAGATAAATGAGTCAAAGTTTAAAATTAGACCATACAAGTTTATGCAAGTCAGATTTATCCTAATCCCATGCGAACATACGTTCCATTAGCTCAACCTTGCCCAATTTACAAGCCCATTTAGCCATTGGAGCCTCAGCCTGGCGCCAGTACCTAGCCATCACCGAATGACCCGCTGTGAGAAGGTGCCTGTAACGGAACCCCAAATGGGAAAGGGGTTAACACTAAGATATTCAATTGCCGAACCCAAGACAGCCATCGACACCCCAATAACAAGACACGCAGCTCTGTTTGAGGTTCCACACGAATAGCCCCTTTGAGAAAATCAGGCTCTTATATACAGTTAGGATCCTACAGTAACCAAAATGAACCATGACCCAACTCCACCTACAACATTACACAAGAAGCCCCAATGCACCTTTTTGGTAGACATCATGACTCCAGCGCCAACATACTTTACATGAGCTAATTAACTACAGCTGATAATTCAGATTAGGCTAGCTCACAATACACATTTATCATCAATAGACCTTCACATAATACAGGGTCAATTAGCACAACACAATGAAAGATCCTTAGAAATCATCCTAGATTCATTCATATCACAGTAGCAGACGGAATTACCACAGTAAGCTTTATAGTGCACAACAGCCAACACACAAATATATACACTGCATTAAATCTGACTAGCACAGACCATAGTGGGGTTCTCATTCACCTTGTGCCCCTATTCGAGACACAGGGTGATCTACACATAAGAGGCATCTGGGAGCTTATGGGTCCTGCAGGCCCTTCCATTACAGTGCCTAATTACGTTTCTTTTAATTTGTTTATAAGAGCCTGGAAGCATGCATAGCACTGTGACCTGAGGTTCATTTGGGATGTTATCCCCCACTAAATCGATCAAACAAGCATAATATTTTATCCCAAAATGTGACAATTTACAGACATGTGCCCCAAACACGGGTCATGGTGCCAGACTCTCAAACATCACCAGAAAGTATCAGGGATAGATAGATCAATTTTATGTGGTAATGTAGGGCAGCAATTGCCTTTAGGTTTAACCCCCCCCCCCCGCTTCAAAAAGGAAGCGCAGGAGAGCACTGCCAGACAAGACTCCAGGAGGAACTGCAAGTCGCAACAAGGAGGGCTGGTGAGCGACAGTCAGGAGGACTGGGAGGCATGCCTGAGAGGACTGGGAGAGTGCAGAGCCAGTGGTGTGGACTGTGTTGGCACAGCAGTGGAGAGATGCAGCTGCAGCCAGGATGGCTGGAAGGGCCGGAAGAGGTGGTGCTGGGATCAGTAGCCATATGGGCAGCTAGTATTGAGACAATTTTTTTTTTGCTACACCATGGCGCCCCCCCCCCCCCCCCCGAGGTCCCTGCCTGCAAAGGGCATTTTGCTTTGAGCTTGACAGTCCGTGATGGGCTTGCAAATCAGAGATAGCTGGTCCTGGGAGTGATGTCTACAAGAAAGTTTTTTTTTTCTTCCTCGGCACAAAAAAAAAAAATTGTATATACTGGAGAGGTATATAGTTCTAAAGTCTGCAAACAACTGGGCGTCCCATAATTACACTATCCCAATCCAAGTTTAAATTCCCCTAATAAAAACAAGTGCAAGGACTGTTTTTGGTCTTAAGGAGTGACTGAAAATTGCGTGCCTGGCTGGGGCAGGTGACAAAAGTATAGAGCTTATTTTGTCCCTTGACAAACCTTTTTATTAAGACAGACACTGTACTCTTCCTTCATTTTGTAACATACTGCCCAAACTGCTTCCTCTATAGAAATCCTGTATAATTAGGCTATTTGTGAGCTGACAATCACAATACATACCAATTTACCAGGAGAAAAATATAAAATAAATGGCCCAACATCTGTATATGCCGTTTGACAGAACTAATAGCTCTGGATTTGTTTTTTTGTTTTTTAGTAACTACACCTTTTTGTATAAAACAGCCTGTTTACAATACATGTGGATAGAGGCCATCTTCTCCATCAGAGAACCAAAAAAGGTCAAGTTGCATGTCTTCTGCCATGAAATGTTAGCCAATGTGCATGAGCACGCACCATACCAAAGGTTTGTGTGGCTACCCTCCCAAAGGGTTATATTTATAGTATAAAGTTTTCAGGCAGCCATATTCTACATCTTAACACCCATTCGGCTACAAACTAAGGATGCTAAAGCGACCATGCCTTGAAAGAAAGATATAATCAATGGCCTTCGTTAATAGCATCAGTTTGAGATGCTTTTTAGAACATTCCAAATTCATTGGCAGACACATTTGACCCGCTTCATGTGGGCCCCACAATCCAATAGAGATGTGGGAAAGCATAAACATTATTTGTGGGGGTGGGGGAAACAAATACAATTATAGCATATACAATTGCGACACAAGTCATATTGTAAATGAATGTTAATAACCTCCCTGGTGGTACGATTATGTCAGATTTTTGATGCTGAAAGCGGTACCATTATTTTGCATGGTCTAGTAGACATCCCAGGTACGATAAAGTTTGAAACACAAAATCATAATATAATAAAGAACTATAAAATTATAACAAATAATAATAAAAAATGTAATGTAATCAAAAAAACACTGAAATTTGCTCAGTTGCAGAATTGTCGCGGTCATTACTTTCAGTGTTTTGATGACAAATTTCCTCACAAATCACCATTGCTCAATTTTGACGATTAGGGATTCAAATTTTTTAGTGCCGTTTTCTAGCTGGTCGAAAATAACTGTTGATGTAAAAAAGGGAAACTTTTTGGTTGCTATGGACAATCTACAGTTTTCAGGCAGAAAGAAAAGTATTTATTAGGGTTGTCCCGATACCGATACTAGTATCGGTACCGATACCGAGTATTTGCGGGAGCACTTTTACTCGCGCAAATGCTCCCGATGCCTGACCGAATACTTTTTTTTGTATTTATGTATGTATCAACATGTTCTTTGAAAATTCTTTGAGTTTTTTACTACTGCGTGACAAGCAAATAAAACATTCTATTCATTTTTACAAATTTTTATTCTTTTATAAAGTCTTGAGTTAGAGTTCTTCATAATTCTAAAGAAAATATCCTTAGTCTGTATTGTGGTTTGAAAACTGTCACATGACATTTAAAAAAAAGTATCGGTATTGGCGAGTACATGAAAAAAAAAGTATCGGTACTTGTACTTGGTCCTAAAAAAGTGGCATCGGGACAACCCTAGTATTTATAATATAAAAACGACATGCAGGACACTGGACAGACCACTAGGGCCAAAGGGGATGGGTATTTCATGCAGTATACTGTGTTTTTTACTTTTTGAATTTGGCGCCAAACTCAGTCCCCGTGCGTCGCAGCGCTTGCAGGGAACGGAGCTTGGCACTGTGAATCGAGCGAGACATGGCGGCTCTCAGATCACAGCGGGGAGACATCGAAAGGATCCAGGGGACAAGTTAAAATAACCTCTACTTGGATCCTGCAAGGAAATCCCAAGTGTGGCTCGGGGTTACCGCTTTTGGTATGAAAAATTCACCCCGAGCCACACACGGGAATACCGCTCAGCAGGTTAAAAATAACCTTCCTTTTCAATCTACAGTTCTGTAAAATGCAATGCAATATGGCTACCTGGAGGCATTCTGTACAGATGTACAAAAAGCCTCCAGATAGACAATTTCCTCCATTTGCAATTGGCTTACTGATTTTCCCCAGAGGTCATAACCCCTCACCCAAGCAGTACAAACTTGGAAAGGAGCAGGGGTGGGTGCTGTGTCTGTCCATGGACGACAGAGAAAATGATTTTACAGCGAGTACAAAAAAATAAAATCCCATTTTCTCTTTTCGTCCATGGACGGACACAGCTCCTTAAAATCTTGACATTTTGGACGTCCCCAAGCAGTGTCAGAAAAAAACGAGGGGAAGGAACAGTAATCAAAAGACCTAACTTCACCCCAAAGCTCAACGGAGGCGTTGCAACTTTAAACAGCCGCCTGCAAAACCTTGCAGCCGAAGGAAACATCAGAAGATGCACTCACATCAACTTTGTAAAATTTGGAAAAGGTGTGAAAACAGACGAACAAGGTCGCCGCCTTACACACTTGTGAGACTGACGCTTGATGTCGGAAAGTCCAGTAGGCACCAATAGCCCTGGTCAATTGCGCCGTGACAGAAAAGGGAGGTGCCCGCCCCTTAAGGGATAGGCCTGGATGACGGTCTGTCTAATACACCTAGAAACGGTGGCAGACGAGCCCGCCAGGCCCTTCTGTGGACCAGACACCACCACAAACAGCGAGTCTGACCTCCGGGATGGAGCTGTAGCAGACAGGTACACCCGTAGAGCACGTACCATGTCCAAAGTATGGAGCGCAGCCTCTTTGGGATAGGAAAGGTCGAGGACACAAGGAAGAACAATGTCCTCATTCAGGTGAAAAGCTGAAACTACCTTCAGAAGAAAAGGTTGCGGGCGTAGCACTGCCTTATTCATATGAAGGACCAAGTAAGGAGACTTGCAAGACAAGGCTGCAAACTCAGAAAACACGTCCGACAGATGTAATGGCCATTAGAAAGGCCACCTTCCGAGACAGGAATATCTCAGATGTTCTCAAAGGGAGGTTCCTGAAGAACCAAGAGCACCAGATTCAAATTCCATGACTAAGGGGTGGTCTAATTGGGGGAATCACATGTCGAACCCCTTGTACAAAACGTATCCACCAGTGAATGGGTCGCCAAGAGACGTTGAAAGAAAATAGCCAATGCTTAAATCTGTCCCTTAATGGTGCTTAAGGCAAGCTTCCGATCCACTCCGCACTGCAAAAACAGCAGAACCCTGGAAATGGAATATGCCCATGGATGCCACTCCCATCTCCTCACACAGAGATGTAGGCCTTCCAAGTGCGACGGTAGATCTTCCACGAAGAGGACTTTTGCGCCCTCAGCATGGTTGAGATGACCGAATCAGACAGATCTTGGTCCCTTAGTACCTGAAATTCAATAGCCTAGCGTTAAAGACAGCAACTGTAAAGCAGGATGAAGTATGGGACCTTGAGCTAGAAGATCCTCCCGCATTGGCAGCCGCCATGGGGAGTCCGCCACCAGGCACACAAGGTCAGCGTACCAGGAACGCCGGGGCCAATCCAGAGCGATGAGAATCAGCGGAATCCCCTCGGTCTCTATTCTGCAGAGCAGCCGAGGAAGCATCTTCAGTAGGGGGGGGGGCATAAATGAGCCGATATTGACCCCATGGGGCCACCGAGGCATCTGCCCAGGGATCTCTGGATCTGGCCATGAACCGCAACACCTTTTGATTGAGTCCAGAAGCCAGGAGACCAACGTCTGGCATGCCCCACCTCCAGCAAAGGAGTTGAAACACCTCCGGATGAAACGACCATTCCCCCTGATCCAGCATCTGGCGACATAGGTAGTCTGCCTGCCAGTTTAAGCCTGGAATGCAAATAGCCAACAGAGCCGGCACACTCGTTTCCGCCCACAGCAAGATGTGAGCGACCTCCGACGCCACAGCCAAGCTCAGTGTTCCCCCCGATGGTTGAAACAAGCCACTGCCATGGCGTTGTCCGACTGGATTCTGATTGGACGTCCTTGTAGCCTCTACGACCACGAGAGAGAGTCACAGCCTGAGCGCCCAAAGTTCCAGGACATTGATCGGCAGGCTGGATTCGTCCGGAGGCCAGCAACCCTGGGCCGACTGGACCCCCCAGACTACCCCCAAACCTGTGAGGCTGGCATCCGTCGTGATCACAGTTCAATGGAAGGAACAACTTCCCGGACTGAAGAGCCAGGGATCTCAACCACCAACTCAGAGAAGCCCTGACCAGGTGACTTGCCTGAACCCGACAATCCAGAGACCATGGAGATCTGTTCCATTTGGACAGGATATCCTTCTGAAAGACTAGAGTGTGGAATAGGGCATACGGTACTGCCTCGAAGGAGGTCACCATGAGGCCCAGGACTTGCATGGAAAAACGGCGAGAGACGACCATTTGCGGGACGCCAACAATCTCACCGCCAACTGGAGTGTCTGCAAATTCTCCAAAGGAAGGAAGACTTTTGCCTCCGAGGAGTCAAGACGTTGAGTCAGTACCAAGACAAAGATATACCGTATATACACCGGTCAGATGAACCTAGGGATAATTAAAGTCTTCCCAGACAGACCTCTCCAGAGCAAACAGACAGAACATATGATGGTTCCACGGCGTTGTTTGAACAAGGTATAGGGATGTTTTCAAAGGAAAAGTGAAGCTAATAGCAGGCCGGCTCTCACAGCCCGTTCCTATCCGGGACAATGCATTGTATGTAATGGTGATGTCAGCACGCTGCTCCTCCCTACGTCGTTTCGTCAAACTTGACTTCGTCCAGGGGCAGACCATGGATGGAGGAAGGATCCGTGGCACCTTTTGAGGTGAAATACAAGGCAGCAATGAGCGGGTTAATCCTCTTCCTCTCATTGAGAGTTTGTTTTTTTTGTTTTTTGTTTTTTTATACCAGAACCATGGTCCTGAGCCGCAGCCAGGCCCAAAACAGAGTCAGAGGCTCAGAGCATTCCCCAGAAAATGGTGGGGAGGGGGGAAGAAAGGCCAGATACTCACTCCATATTCACCCACTGACAGCCCTCAGGGACAAAGTGAAAAAACTCAAAATGTCCACCCCCCTTGCAGCAGCCGTGGGGTGGGGGGGGGTTACCCAGGGGACTCACCACCCAGAGGGAGACCGCTCAGCACCACTGCCCGCTTTTCTTGTATACACAGCTTGTGTGTGAGGGAAAAAAATAAAAAAACTGAGGAGAATAAGCTGTGAGCTGTTCAGAAAGCCAGTGCCAGAGACCAAAACCCACTCCAAAATGGCCACCAGACGCCTCAGATAAAAGGGTGCGGACCACAAGAAAATGGCCGCCCGCAATACTGACCTGCGCCACAGAGCAGCCACGACAAAATGGAGGAACCGTACTTACCCAGCCTTGCGAGGACTTGTGTAGCGCCCATGTACTTCAAAGTACGGGTGCTAGTAAATTTAAGGGGAATGAGCAGAGTGGGAAATTACTCCCATCTCAATTATGATTGTTTAGGGCTCTCTGTTTCAGCTCGGCTGTGCTGTGGGCTCATTCTGCTGTGCCTGGGGTGTTGTTCAGCAGGTGGCGGCAGTGGAAGCTGAGGTTCGGGTGCTCTCTTCAAGCAGCCAATCGGGAGGCCTGGGCCTCGCTGGGCATGCTGGGAGAGAGTACTTATGAAGCAGACACCATTTTGTCAGGTCTTCTCTTCTGGTTCAGCACCCCCTTTTAGGGTGACCGTACATCACCGCGCCCGTGCGTTATGGCCTACCTGGCCAGGGCGTGGGTGCTACGTGGAGTTCCTGGTTCCAGAGTCAAGCTGGTTCGGAACACTGAGCACAATGGGGACCCAGTGACTGACTGGGTTCCCACCATCAGAGATCCCGGACACTTTACCGGAGCCACGAGATAACATGCCATCCCAAATCTATCCTGCGTAAAGGGATGCAGACCCTGCCACTTTCCTCAAAATCCTGTAGGTGAAGCAGCTGACTGGAAAAAAAAAAAAAAACCACTCCCATACAGATTCAAGCTCAGTCCACATTGCTGCGACAAGGGATCGGACTTGAGACCCCAAGTCGCATGACATGTCAAACTTAAGGTTTCCCTATGAAAGCCATCATAAAATGATACTACACAAATCACTCCGACTTTAGAAAAGGTTCCTGCACTCCCTTAGTCCGACTTGGGTGCGATTCCAGCCCTTGTACAGGCTCCTAAATAGCATCCAAGTCAGGAGGAATTTGCAGGACAAAGTTGCAGACAAAGTCTTACGACTTTGCCGTGGCAACAGTGTGAACTGAGTTGCACATGGATACAGAGAAACAGCTATTCCCTTAGAACAAAAAATGGTAAGACTTAAAATCCTTGCAATGTACATAGATCACGCAGAGGGGGACCCCCCCCCCCCCAACAAAAGTGGATTTTACACTAAGTGAACAAAAGCCCATTGACACACAATGTACAATGTCTGGAAAGTATAATCTGACAAAATTAATATGAGTCAAGTGTGCTTGCTGCCACCAGTTACGGAAAAAGTCTTTAAAGACAAAAATGTGAAGGTGCAAACTGCCCCTAGTCCTTTTTGTGGTAGTCTATTCAATATAAGGCTGCTGCCCCTTTAATAGTGTGATTACACTATAGTCTAACACACACAAAAAAATCTCTACAGCAATTGTATATAAAATAATGTGAACATTAACCAATATATTAACTTAAAACAAATCCTCAATCCGCAAAGTCCATATATAGTAGTGTAACACCCAGCACTGCTGATCAGGCGGACCCGATTGGACGGTCTGTTCACCCCTATAGACCAGCAGGGGTAAGCACGGGGGATAAAGATCATACAAAAAAATAAATAATAATAATATTCAAATCCAAGGGCTGACTTCCATCAGTCTGCACACTTCACTAAAGTGACTGATCATTAAGTGAACATAAATGCATGCCCCTGAAAAATATCCTAGGTTAGATATATTTATAGAACAGAAAAGTGCTTTAATCTACCCATCCACTTCTTCAGGAAAAAAGGAAAGCACTTTTTAGGCTTGCATTTATAAAAGCTGAATGTTTGTGTAGATGACAGCTGAATACCTTATCAAAGGCTTCCTGGACGGTTGCAGACTCTTTCAAAAACTCTTCCACAAAAGAGTTAACATATCGCTGCCTTGTTTCATGAGGCACTTTAGAACTGCTTTCAGGAATAACTGATGCCCTTCTGCGGCATGATATCTAAGCACAAACACAAAACACAATTATAACCAAGATGAAAGTAGTTTGCATTAGGTTTCGAGGACTAAAATATGCAAAAATTTGAGAGACGGGAAACAAAAAAAGGTTTACATAAGATAAGTTATTTTGTATAGACCAGCATGAGAAAAAAAAAAAAACAAACACACACACAAACCCAGTCAGGGAAAATTCAGAAATGGTCACGGATTACCTACTTTCAAAAACGCAAGCTCCAGAGCCATCTTTATCCTGGTTTGGGCACTTAAAGAGAAGTAGGGCAAAAGTGCTTTTGACCCTACTTGTATGTCACAGGCGTGCATTTTATTCTGTACCCATGTAACTGACCTGTATTTAGCCAACATTTAGCCAACAGCAGGTTAAAGTCCATCAGCTGATGTCACTTAGCCGGTCCAGACTCTGGAGAGATCTCAACTTTAAAGTGATTCTTAATAGGTTGACTTTTCTACCATCTAGCATTGTAGACACAGCGGGACTCAGGAGTGAGCATGCACAAGTGCCCCCATAGCTAAAGGCAAAAGGGGCATTCAGTAGGGGGAGATCAGCAGCAAACCCAAGAAGAGGATGATTAGCTCTTTAATTTTACTTTAATGTGGGGGATCTACCCAGAAGCTGCTGAGAGCTCGAGCTAGCTGCTCTCATCCTCACAGTCCAGTGCTCCAGGAGTGCCAAGGAGCAGAGAGTAGTGACCACCTCATTGAAGACCAATAACTGAGTGCTCAGTGATCTTTAATCACCAATTTCATCATCTTAGAGGAGGCAGGAGACCAATGCTGCACCCACCTAGAAAATTAGGTCTGTTTTTTGCTTTTTTCCATCTTTTAAAGCAGACTTTTCAAAATGTAAAAATTACCAGTTACTTACCGGTAGCTGGATTTCTACGAAGTCTTACAGGACGGCACCCTGAGAGTAGACTGGCTCACCTGACAGGAAACACAATCAAAATGAGGTTTAAAAGGCCCCACCCCTCCCGTGTGCCTCAGTTTAGCATAAGTAACCGCTCTTTAGAACACAGTATAGACAGAAACTAAGAAAAAGGAGGAATTTAGATAGAAGTAAAAAGGGAGGGAAGTAGGCCTGCCGTCCTGTAAGACTTCGTAGAAATCCAGCTACCGGTAAGTAACTGGTAATTTCTCCCTCGTCTTCCAGGACGGCACCCTGAGAGAAAAGCAAGTAATCCTCAGGCCTACCTTAGGGCGGGGCCACCGTCTGAAAGACCTTCCTACCAAACATCAGGTCTTGAGGAGACAGCAGTTCGACTCTATAATGTCTGAGGAACGTATTCCGGCTGGACCAGGTTGCCGCTCTACAGATCTGCTCTATGGAAGCTCCTGCCTTTTCTTTTTTTTTTTTATAAATTCTTTATTTTCTACCTTTTTTTTTCCTTTACAAAGTTTCAAGTTACACATTAACATATTTCTTAACGTTCATTTGGATCAATTATAACCAAGATAGAGAGAGATCGAGAGAGAAAATAAGTAAATAATAATAGTTGATAATTAGCTGAAAAGGAGGAAGCAAATAAACCCCCTTCCCTTCAGCTCCTCTCTCCCTCTCCCTAGCTTCTATGGATTAGTGTACCCTCTTATTTCTTATCGGTCTAGTCCCCCCTGTTTCACCGCCCTCCCTACAAAACAAAACAAAACAAAAAAAAAATTCTCCTTTCCCTTTTCCCCTTCTTTTTTAAAGGGGGTTTCCTTGTCCACCCCCCCATCGGCCATCTCTCCCCCTCTCGCTCGTTTAACCCCCCTCCTCCTCCCTGTACTTTAGATATGGAGCCCATATCTTCCGGTATCTCTCATCTTCATCCTTCATTGTCAGTGTGAGATTTTCCATTATTTGAATCTCCGCCACTCTCGCAATCCACTGAGCTTTAGATGGGGAGATCTCTTGCTTCCACAGGATCGGGATACATGCTCTCGCAGCTATAATGAGATGTCTTAACAGCGAATTTTTGTATTTTTCTACTGAGACTGGGATATCTAGTAATAGCACCGCTGCTGGTCTATCTTCTAAGTTAACCCCTGTGATTTTTTGGATCGTTTCTAACACCGTTTCCCAGAATTCTTTTATTTTTGCGCATTCCCAAAAAATATGCAATAGTGTCCCTTCTGCTGCATGGCATCTCCAGCACCTATCTGAGATCTGCGGGTATATACGATGTAATACTGTTGGTGTTCTATACCACCTTGTTAAGATTTTATAACACCCCTCCTCATATTTGCTTGCCACAGAGGCTTTATGAGTAAACCGCAGAATCCTGTTTTTTTGTTCTTGGGAGAATGTTAATCCCAGCTCGTTCTCCCATGCTTGCAAGAACGGGAGTTCTTGTGGTATTTCTAAGTTAATAAGTATTGCATAGAAGTAAGATAGCATATGTCTCTTAGGCTTCCCTTCTAGACATATCTGTTCGAATTTAGAGAGGTCTCTAACTACTATATAAGACTTTGCTAATATCCGTAGAAATGCTTCTAGTTGCAGCAGTCTTAGAGAGTCCAAGTCTGGTGTAACTTCTTTTCCAAGCTCTTCCCTTGTCATTATTCGGTTATTTTTTGAAAAATGAATAATTCTACTCATACCTCTATATCGCAAGGCTTTGAATCTTAGATCTTCCAAACCTGGTTGAAATGTCTTAGTACCCAGGATCGGAGTCATTGGGCTGGGATATTTTGACATATTTGTTTTTTCAAAAATCTTTTTAGTTATTTGGATAGTTGCTCCTACCATTGGATGTCTCTTTATATCTGTTGTTAATTCTGCTTCAGGGATCCAGCTTAGACCATCCAGTGGTATTTCCACTGTTTCTTCTATTTTTATCCATGGTTTCCTATTTTGCCCACACCATTCTGTTACTCTGACTAAGTGAGCTGCTTCCTGGTATTTTACCAGGTCTGGGAATCCAACTCCTCCTTCCCCCTTCGGAAGTGATAGGATGGCTCTTCGTATCCTTGCAGGTTTTCCTGCCCAGATAAATTTCAGAAAACTTGATCTTAGTTCCCTTAGGAAGCTTTGTGGAATCTTGATTGGTAGGGCCTGAATTAGGTATAAGACTTTTGGTAACACATTCATTTTTAGTATGTTCGTCCACCCAAACCAGGTGAATATTTCCTTATCCCATCTCTTTAGGTCTAGTTTTATTCGCCTGGCTAGTGCTTCATAATTAATTTCATATAGTTTGTTTAAGTTCCTTGTTATTTTTGTTCCCAAGTAACTTATATGGGAGTTTGTCCATCTGAAATTAAATTGTGTTTTTATCTGTTCAAGTAATGCCGCATTTGTTTCTATCCCTATTGCCTCTGATTTCCCATAGTTGACTTTGAAATTTGAGAATTTTCCGTACTCTCTAATTTCTGCCAGTAATACTGGTAAAGAGATGACTGGGGAGGTTATAAAAAATATTAGATCGTCCGCATATGCTGCTACTTTCTGTTCTTCTTTTTCTATTTTTAGTCCTCTAATGTTTTGATTTCCCCCGTATCTTCATTAAGAATGGTTCAATTGTTAAAATGAAAATAGGTGACAGTGGGCAGCCTTGCCTTGTCCCATTCCGAATAGAAAATGGTTCAGATATCTTACCCGCTATACTGACTTTCGCACTCGGTTGTGAATATAGATTTGAAAACCAGCTCAGCATTCCCTCTCCCAGCCCTATATGTTGTAACATAGCTTTTAAAAATGTCCACTCCACTCGATCAAAGGCCTTCTCTGCGTCACTAGAGACCAGTATCATTGGCTTCTTCTGTTTTTGAGACAGATATATCGCATTTATCACCCGCTGCGTGTTTTCTCTTCCCTCTCTCCCTGGTGTAAATCCCACTTCATCTGGATGTATAAGATCTGAAATATATTCTACAAGCCTTAAGGCCAAGATTTTGGTAAATATTTTTAGGTCTACATTCAGTAGTGATATAGGGCGATAGCTGGCGCATTGTGAAGGGTCCTTACCATCTTTTAGAATGACTATTATGTGTGCTAGCAATGATTCACTTGGTATTTTCTTACCTTCTCGTAGTGAATTATATGCTGCTATAAATCTTTGGGCCAATTTCTCGGAGAACAGCCTGTAGTATGATAAAGTAAACCCATCTGGTCCTGGGGCCTTGCCCAGTTTTAATGTTTGTATTGCTTCCATAAACTCTCCTGTTATTG
Organism: Rana kukunoris; assembly: GCA_029574335.1. Lineage (NCBI taxonomy): Eukaryota > Metazoa > Chordata > Amphibia > Anura > Ranidae > Rana > Rana kukunoris. Next base: position 336,350,699 of record CM056049.1, on the reverse strand, counting down.
GTTCATCTAATTTTCTAGCTATTTCTTCTGATATTTTTGGCATCTGGGTTTCTTTAATATATTCTTTAGCTCTTTCTAGTTTCTCTTGTTCCTTCTCCACCAGGATCTTCTCATCTAGCTGATATAGTTTCTCATAGTATTCCTTAAAACCTTCTACAATCTCATGTGGGGTGTTTACTATTTTATCTTTGACTGTCTTTATTTGCGTAATGTATTTCACTGCCTGGGTTTCTTTTAGGGCATTTGCTAGCATTCTCCCTGGTTTATTACCATACTCATATAGTGTTCGCCTTCCCCTTAATTTGGCTTTGGCTTTGTCGATCAACAATAGGTTCAATTTTTCTCTTATTTCCTCTAGTTCTTTTTCTACTGATTGTGCTTGGGTTTTTTTATGTACAGCTTCTAGCTCTCCAATGTGTTTAAACATCTGATCTATCTGTTCATTTAATTTTTTTTTTCTATGTGCTCCCATTGCAATAAAGTTTCCTCTCATTACGCATTTATGCGTTTCCCATAGACAGAAGGGGGTTGTTTCGCCCACGTCATTCGTTCTGAAAAAAAATTCTAGCTCTTCGTTTAGCTTCTCTTTGTAGTCGTTGTCTTTTAATAAAGTCTCATTTATCCTCCAGTGCCAATCTTTCTTATTGACCTCTCCCCATTTTATTATGCAATCAATTGGAGCATGGTCTGAGAGTGTAAAGGTTCCGATAGAGACATCTACTAGTGCTGAGACCAAGTTCTGAGGGAGGAAAATATAGTCAATCCTAGTGTATGTCTTGTGTCTAGCTGTATAGAACGTATAATCCCTTTCCTGTGGATGAGTCATCCTCCAGCTATCAATCAGCTGTAGTTCTTGTAGAAGTTTTTTAGCTTTTCTTAATTTGATGTATGATAGATGAGAGATACCTTTAGAAGTGTCTTTTATAGGGTCTAGGGCCATGTTCAGATCCCCCCCTATTATCAAAATACCTTCTCTGTGTTGGTGGACCTTTTGTAAACATATTTCCAAAAAATTTATCTGGTCAATATTCGGTAAATATATGTTCACCACTGTAATTTTTTGTTGGTTCAAAAATCCTTTGACTATTAAAAGACATCCTACATCGTCTCTAATCACCGCTGTTTCCTCCCAGACCACTTGCTTAGATATCAGCACAGACACTCCACACGTTCTAGAGCTCTGTGATGTACTATGGTATACTGTAGGAAATCTGTGGTTCTTGAGGACCGGGATTTTATCCCCTTTAAAGTGTGTTTCCTGTAAAAGGATAATCTGTGATTTGCGTCTATTAAGTTCCGATAGTAATCTAATTCGTTTTTCCGGGGTGTTTAATCCCTTAACATTATACGAGGTAAATGTTATGTTAGTCATATTTTATACTAAAAACTCAACTTTTCCAGTACTCAGGGGGGCATCAGGGAGCCCCGTGAGCAAAAAAAGGAAAGGCCAAAAACCGCTAGAGAGGGAAAGGGGGAGGGACAGCCGACAGCAAAAAATAAAAAAGTAAAAAAAGAAAAAAAGACCCCTCCCCTACCCCCCCCTTACTTCCCCACGTGGGAATACCTTCCTCACGTCTGTAGTATCCTGGTATCGGACCGAAAACCAAGATGCCACAAAAAAAAAAAAAAAGTTCCCCCTGAAACGCCTCCACCTTATCCTCCACCTGGAGGAGAGGCGCTTAATGTGGGGGTATTAGAAAGCAGAGCGGAGCTGACGCCAGGCGTCCTTATGCAAGGCTCTCCCCCTTTATCTCATTCTGTTTGATTTATATTTCTCTCTCCTTTATATTCTTCCACACCTTTAACATTGTTACCCCTCCCTTCCGCCAGAAGCTCTTTCCTCCTTATCAAGAAAACAAAAAAAAAAAATTCTTTGAACGCTTAAGCTTAGCATATCTTTCACTTCACTGCTACTTCCACCCCCCAATCTTCTTAAATAAACAAGGAGTTACGATAATACCATTATTGATTTACACAAGAAAACATACATCTGTTCCATTAGTCATTTCTACAGTACCTATGTCCATGTACCCATGTATATATATATACCCACACACAGATATACTCTATGCTTAGATTCCCTTCTTGTTAAACCTTTGTTCCCTCTCAATACCCTTTATCTTAGTTACCACTATTCTACTCTAGGTCAAAAAAAAAAAAAAAAAAATTTATTATGATATTTCTATCCCACATACCCCTTCCATCCCTGTCAAGTTCCCAAACATTCCCGTGATCGTCCTTTCTTACCCCTAACCTTAACCCCTTAGCCCACCCTTTACTAATTTTCCTATCTTTCCCCCTTAACTCCCTGTGTATCAGCAAGACTTGATACAAGTCTTGTTTGTTATCTGTGTTGAATAATAACCCCCCCCCCCCCAAAGAATTATAAACTCGTGATTTATCTATCAGTGAAAACCTTTGTGACCATCCCCCCCCCACCTCCGTGAGAGGGTTCCCTAAAATTACCTATTACCTGTTATACAATTGTGTTGAGATCCCTCCTTAGTGGAGAGAAAAAAAGAGAAAACCTATGTGCATAATTGAGTGCATATAATCCACCCTACCTCCTCCCAAAAAAAAAAAAAATGTAAACACATTTAAAACATTTTGACCCTAGGTTAACTTAATCCTATAGTGCAACTAGGCAACCAAGACCCCAAAAAATAAAAACGCAGAGGGGGCAAAGAGAAAAAAAAAAAAAAACACGTCCAGGTCTAAGGCGGAAAGAGCATTTACCCAGAAATGTATATCAATGTATATCAAAAAAAAAAAAAAAAAAAGAGAGAGAGAAAAAAAAAAAAAACAATAAAGTCATTGGCTAGTCTATTTTGAATATCTTCGGTAACCTGCTGGGGTCCTCGATAGTCCTTCTGAACTGGATTTTATACTATCTTTTCTGAGACCTTACATCTCTGACTGTGGTATTCTCCAATTCCATCCAGTTTGGAACTTCAAAAGCTTCAGACCTTAAAAACTGAAATACCTCCGGTAATTGTGCGGGGTCAAATAAGATAAAGTTTTCATCATCTCTCTTGATTGTCAGAGAGAATGGATACCCCCATCTGTATGACCCCCCTTTTAGACGTATGTGATCTAATAGAGGTTTTAATCTTCGTCGTCTTTCCCTCGTTTGGCGACATAGATCAGGGAATATCTGGATTTTATCATTATTTAACTCTATAGGTCCTTTCAGCCATGCTGCCCTCATTATCTCCTCTTTGGTCCTATAGAAGTGCACCCTGCAAAGGACATCTCTTGGGGGTTCCTGTGGCCGTTTGGGCCCTGTAGGGACCCTGTGTACCCTGTCAAGCTCTATTTGATTTTCTGGGGGGTTGCCAAGTAGTTCATTAAAAATGGATATCACTCTTTCTCTTAGATCGGATGTGTTAGTAGCCTCTGAAATACCTTTCAGCCGTATGTTGTTCCTTCGGTTTCTATTATCATTTTCTTCTGTTTGTAGTTGTAAAGTTATCAATCTCCGGTGTTGGAGCCCAATTGTCTCCTCCAGTTGAACTAACCGTACCTCGGTTTGCCCTTGAGCATCTAAGCAGATATTGATCTTTTTGTCTAGCCCTTCTGTACACACCCGTATCTCATCCATTTCTTGTTTCAGGGGGCCCAACCACTTGCTCATCATCCCTTGGATATCTTCTCTAGTTGGTAGAGCACTTAACAATTTTCTAATATCCATCTCTCCTCTCTGATCTCCTCTCCCCTGTGCCCCCAGACAGGTTTCCTTGTCATACCTTTGTGTCACGCTGTTACTGTCAGTACTACTATCTTTGAGTCCTTTATTTGAGCCCTCTGCTCCTTTTTCTTTAAGGCTATCAGTATTAGAATCTTGACCGCCTCTATATACTGCTTTATCCATGCTTTTGTCCATATTTGTCTCAGTCTCTAATATTATGCGCTGGACAATATTTATATCTGGCGGAGATATCAACTGGAAACGATAATTTACTCTGAACAGTTTTTCTCTCACCTGGCATATGATGCAGTGTTCTCGGCGACTCCAGTGACTCCAGCGATTCCAGCGATTTTATTGACTGTGCTTTTACTTGCCGTACTTGTCGGCTTTGCTTTATCGGTTTTATCGGTTTTAGCTGGTTCTCTATTATCAGACAATGCTGTGACTCACTTTCGGGTAACCCCTCTGTGGCTGGATCGGAAGGTACCTTTGTTCCACTGTTTAGTGTATAGTGTATAGCGTGTAGCGACCCTTACAGAGCCTTTGTTCCACTGTTTCCCGCTTGAGACTGCAAGCGAGTGCTGTAGGAATGGGAGGAGAAGCTCAGCCCTCCCGACTGTTTGCTCTGTCCTAGCATGAGTCGCCCCACAGCCTAGTCCATTCCACTCACTGTTCGGAGCTTCTGTGTATCAGCACTTGGATCGGTGGGTCGTTTCCCCGCGACCCTATTTGTATATGGGACGGATAGGCATGTATAGGCATAGGCATGTAAAGCAAGTAAGACCAAGTAAGACCAGGTAGCCTTAATTGCAGGGCAGACAATCAGTGGCAGTCACTTAATCGAATGGATCCCTGCAGACCCCCACTGCTCCGAGCTGCTCCGTGCAGTTGTAGTCCGTAGTACCTGGCCAGATCAGCATACAACATACAGCGTTCCTTACAAAGCCCAATCACAGAGAGCTAGCACTGTGTACAGTTTTCAGCCTTCAGCGTTCCTTACTCTGTGCAACTGCAGTCCGTAGTGCCAGGTCCGGTCAGCGTATAGTGTATAGCGTGTAGCGACCCTTACAGAGCCCAATCCGGTCCGGTCGGATCACCAAGAGCTAGCCACGCTGCTCCGTGTCGCTGCAGTCCGTAGCTTACAGAGCCCTGACACAGAGAGCTAACACCGCGTTCCGCATTCCACGCATTCCATGCTCCCCGCTTCCAGAGCTTCACGCGCCGCGCGGTTTCAGATCAGTTGCCGTGTCGTGCTACTTGCGAGAGCCTTGCTGGGACGCCTAGCTCCACTCACAGCGTCTCACTCCGCCATGCTTAGCCACACCCCCCAGCTCCTGCCTTTTCTGCCCAGGAGGTTGCCAGAGAACGCGTGGAATGAGCCTTAATAATAGGAAGGGGCCTACCTGCCTGTGTGTAGGACAAGGAGATAGCCTGCCTAATCCATCTGGAGATGGAAGCCTTAGTTGCCTGTTGACCCATTTTCTGCCCTGAGAAATTAACTAAAAGGTGAGGGAAGTTCTGAACTCACTAACCCTCTCTAGGTAAACTAAAAGGCAGCGTCTTACATCCAGGCAATGGGAAGTGGCTTCCTTTTCATTGCTGGGATTTGCGCAAAAAGAAGGAAGTATCACTTCCTGAGACCTATGGAACCTGGTTGCCACCTTGGGAAGGTACAGAGGATCCCGAGTCAAAATAACCCTATCTTCAAAAACCTGCAGAAAGGGTTCCTTGATAGAAAAAGCATACAAGTCTCCAACTCTCTTGGCAGACGTAATGGCTAACAAAAAGGTAAACGTATTGTAAGAAATTTTACAGAAATGCCGTCTATAGGCTCAAATGGTGCCTTAGTCAGCTGCTCCAGGACCAGGGAGAGGTCCCATGAGGGAACCCTGGAAATCTGCACAGGAGAAAGTCTGTCCCTAGCTGTCAGGAATCTCTTGATGAGAGGGTCCGCTGAGAGGCTCTTCTCCAAAAAGTATGATAAAGCTGCCACTTGGACTCTTAGAGTTCTGGTAGCTAAGCCTAGTTCCACGCCGTCCTGAAGAAACTCCAGGATGGCGGGAGTTTTGGGAGAAGAGATCTGCTTTGTGGTGCACCAACGGGAAAAGACTGTCCAGACCTTTGTGTAGATGTGTCTGGTGACCTTCTTGCGGCTAGATAGTAGGGTATCTATGACTCTATCCGAGCAGCCCTTCTGCTGCAAGTTCCGCCTCTCAAGAGCCATGCCGTCAGGCTGAAGAACCCTGGGTTCGAATGAGAGATCGGCCCCTGCCTCAGGAGATCCGCTCGGAGAGGAAGGGGAAGCAGGGGAGCCAGAGACCAGAGCTTCAAAAAATGGGAAACCAGGATCTCCGGGGCCACCAAGGAGTGATTAGGATTAATTTGGTTTCCGAGGAGGCCAGCTTTTGTAAGACCCTTGGGATCAGATTCAGCAGGGGAAAAGCGTAAGCCAGACGGAAATCCCAGGCCTGGGCTAGCGAATCCACCCCCTGAGAACCCTGTCCCCGCAAAAGGGAAAAGAATCCGTTCACTTTTCTGTTTTCCCTGCAGGAAAAAAGGTCCATCTCCGGAACCCCCGAACCACCGAAAAACCCAGTCGAAGGTTTCCTGGCACAATTCCCACTCCCCCTGAAAAATGGGTCGACGACTCAGAAAGTCGGCCTCCAGATTGGTGGCTCCCCTTATGTGGATTGCCAGAATAGAGGGTACGCTCTGTTCCGCCCAACCCAGGATCTCCAGGGAGAGTGTCGGGAGAGCTTGGGACCTGGTGCCTCCCTGTCTGTTGAGAAAGGCGACTGTCGTAGCATTGTCGGAAAGGACCAGGACATCCTTGCCCTGAATTCTTTCTTCGAATGCCCTCAGAGCTTCTCCCACTGCCAGTAATTCTCGATAGTTGGAGGTCCACCTTTGATGGGGATCCCAGGATCCCTGAGCCCGCAGTTCTTGTACATGTGCTCCCCAACCCCAAGCACTGGCGTCCGTAGTGACCTTCACTGGATTGGTCTGACTCCACGGACGGCCCTTCAGGAGGTTTTGGTGGTGAAACCACCAATCTAGGGAGTCCTTGACCAGGATCGGGACCCTGACCCGGGAATCGAGAGTGTCCTCCATTCCGTTCCAGGCGGAGAGGAGGAACCTCTGAAGTGGTCTTGCGCGTAGTTGGGCCCAGGGGACCGCCGGAATGCAAGCGGTCATCCGACCCAACAGCTTCATGATCTCTCTGAGGGAGGGATTTTCTGTAGCCACTAAAGACCCGATCGTCGTCACAAGCCTCTGGCACTTCTCTTGGGGAAGAAAAAGCTTCTTTTCTCGGGAATCTATGATAACCCCCAGGTATGCCTTCCGCTGTTCCGGCAGAAGGGAGGACTTTTGCTTGTTGATTATCCAACCAAGCGACTCCAGAGTGGTCATGACAACGGTCAGGTCCGAAAGGAGCTGATCCTGACTTGGGCTGAAGAGCAGAAGGTCGTCTAGATAGGGGACGAGGGAGACCCCTTTCAGATGTAGATGAGCCATTACCTCCGCCAGGACCTTCGTAAACACCCTTGGGCTGGAGGCCAGACCAAAGGGGAGGGCAGCAAATTGCCAGTGCTGAATTCCCTGTGCGGAGGCGAGGGCAAATCTCAGAAACCTCTGATGTCCCGAAAAAAATCGGGACATGCAGGTAGGCGTCCCTCAAATCTATGGTCGCCATAAAGACGCCTTCTAACAAAAGACCCCTGAGGCTGTGAACACTCTCCATCCGGAATCTTTTGTAGAGGAGATGGGAGTTCAGGGGTCTCAGATTGATTATCAATCTGAACTTGCCGTCCGGCTTGGGAACAACTAAAATGTGGGAGTATACTCCCTGACCTTGTTGGTCTGGTGGGACTGGGATTATGACCCCCTGTTCTGCCAGATTTGCAATATTCTGGGAGAGGCCTGCAGCCTTGCTGGAGTCCCCTGGGAGGTGAGTGAGGAGAAAGGTCGGGGGGGAAGCTCTCTGAACTCTAAATGGTAACCCTCCCTGATTATCTGCAGGACATGGGGACTCTGGGTTATGCTCTCCCAGGCAGGAAGAAACCTGGAGAGCCTGCCCCCCACCTTCCCGTCACTTGGTGTCCTTCCCGGATGGCTTGGGACTGGAAAAAAGGATCCCCCCTTTTGGTCTATCTTTACCAATAGTCCAACGTCGGCTGGTGGATGGTCTTTTGTCCGGGGCCGGAATCTTTCTCTGGCTGGGACGAAAGGACCGCTTCCTACTCTGCCTGGGTTTTGAAGGGAATTTATTCCCCTTCTCAGAAGACCTGGACAAAGCCTGATCTAAGGCATCCCCAAACAAGAGGGAACCCTTGAAGGGGAGTGCACATAGGCGGCGTTTAGAGGCAAGATCACCCCTCCAGGTTTTTAGCCAGACGGCCCTCCTAGAGGCATTAATAAGGGCCCCGGTCTTGGCTGAGGCGCGAACGGTTTCCACCGCCGCGTCTGCCAAGTAGGCCACTGCCCCGCTAATAAGCTGGAGGGAATCTCGTATCTCCTTTGTCTTGGAAGAACTGGGGAGATGGTCTAGAAGCCTGGAAGTCCAGGCGTCGGCATTTCTTGCCACGCAGGCTGAGGCCAATGCAGGACCAAGGGCGGCTGCATTGGCTTCCCATGCTCTACGGAGAGAAGTGTCGGTACACCTGTCCATGGCATCCTTTAAACTGCCTGTGTCCTCAAAAGTTAAGGTCTGACTGTCTGGAGACCTGAGCCAAGGGGGCATCAAGCTTAGGGACCTTAAAAAAGGTGTCTACTACCTCCGCCTTAAAGGGACAGCGGCGTTTCCAAGTTTTGAAACTTGGTAAGCTTTTTTCAGGTTCTGCCCACTCCAAGGATAATGTCTTTTAGTGACTGATGGACAGGAATGGTCTTGGTTTGAGGTTTTATTAAACCCATTTACATCCTGTCCTGAGCCGAGACCTGCTCTGCTGGTTCTTGAATATGTTCGGTAGCATAAACGGCTGCTAGAAGGCCCTCCATATCATCAGCAGGAAACATGTATTTTCCTGTCCTGGCATCCTCCTCCTCTTTCTCCTCCTCCGCCTGGCTGTCAACCAGGGTCTCACTACGCAAGGTCAACTCGGACTCCTCAGAATCCGAGGGGTACACTCTACGAGCCTGTAGGGGTACAAACGGACGAGAGGCAGAAGAGGATTCCTGGGAGGAGGGGCCCGGAACCGGAGAATCAATGTCTCTCCTATTTAGGGAAGATTGAAACTCCTTTAGGGTGGATAGCATTTCGGTCTGAACCGAGAGAAATTGCTTCATAATCTGTGAGGTCTCCTTCCCTGTTAGTTTACAGATGCATTTAGAACAGAATGGCTTGTTATGCTCAGCTGGTAATTTGTCACTACATGTGCCACACTTCCTAACACGCTTAGGAGGCTTAGCCACTCTGCTGGACTCCCCCTGGGCAACAGGGTCTTCACCTAAACATATCAGGGAGAAACATATGCCCATTAGCCCTCAATCTCCAGGATTAGGGGAGGGGGTTGTTTGGAAGAAAAAAAAACCCTAAGAAAAAGGAAGGACTCACCCTTGGTGGTTTCCTCTGCAGCCATGGGAAACAGACGGTCCTCCTCCATAGTAGCGTCTTGTGCCAAGGAAAAGGCTTCCATAAACACGCTCTGAGGCCGCCAGGCCCCTCTATCTCCCTGGCTGCTTTATAGTGAGCCCCGATCGTCTGCAGCGTTCGTCCGGTGGGGGCCGCCATCTTACCGCGCGGGAGCGGAATGACGTCACGGCGCCGTGCGCGTCATCAACAGGCGCCCGGATGCTCATGGCGCCGCTCCGAGCGGCGCCTAACTACCCGCCATGCGGTCCAGCAACCCCCCGGACGGAGCCAGCAGGAAGGGGGAGGCCTTAGCCCAACCTCCAAGGTAGGGAACCAGGCGGGGGGGGATAGAGGATGTGGCCTCTTCGGAGCACTGGAGAGCCCTGCCCTCCTAGGAGGCTCCAGCGTCCAGGGCAGTCTGTGCCTTCTCCTGTTCCCCCCTGGACTAAGACGAAGGGGAAACCCCCGGGGGGGTAGCAAGCTACACCGGACCCAACGGCACCCAGTACCTGCGGTCCGGGCTCCGGGGGAGGGGGGGGGGGAACCACCAGCCCCAGGCCTTAGGTCACAAGGAAAAAAAACAAACGTTTCGCTGAAAGGGAAAAACAATCAGAACTGAGGCACACGGGAGGGGTGGGTCCTTTTAAACCTCATTTTGATTGTGTTTCCTGTCAGGTGAGCCAGTCTACTCTCAGGGTGCCGTCCTGGAAGACGAGGGAGAAAGATTGCTGTCAGTATTTCCAGAATGTACATAAAAAAAGGAAAATAAAAATTTGGCCTCATGCTGATGTGGGGAGTACAGGTGAGCTCAGATCTTACGAGAAGTTGCACTTGCACTGGAGTGTTTTCTCATGAGATTTAGGCCTCTTTCACACTTATACGACTTCAAAGTTGTGCGATTTTGCCGCTGCCATTAGGGATCAGTACAACTTCAACTTTGCCACAACTTTGGCATTAACCAATGAAAACGCACATGGTGCGAGGCAGTTCCTTTTCCTGCCACCGCAGTTGTCATTGCTGCTGCAGCAGTAGCAGTGCATTAAGAAAAGAAGAGGAGGAGAAGCGGTGGTGGAAAAGGCGTCGATATTGGGTACATCCAATCATTGCCAATCGTGAAGATAGGGGTCAATTTTGGGTCCTCTATAATGAAGAATGAGCAGAATGTCCCCTTCATGGGTGGGGAGTGGGGAGAATGTCCCCTTCATGGGTGGGGAGTGGGGAGAATGTCCCCTTCATGGGTGGGGAGTGGGGAGAATGTCCCCTTCATGGGTGGGGAGAAAGTCCCCTTCATGGGTGGGGAGAAAGTCCCCTTCATGGGTGGGGAGAAAGTCCCCTTCATGGGTGGGGAGAAAGTCCCCTTCATGGGTGGGGAGAAAGTCCCCTTCATGGGTGGGGAGAAAGTCCCCTTCATGGGTGGGGAGAAAGTCCCCTTCATGGGTGGGGAGAAAGTCCCCTTCATGGGTGGGGAGAAAGTCCCCTTCATGGGTGGGGAGAATGTCCCCTTCATGGGTGGGGAGTGGGGAGAATGTCCCCTTCATGGGTGGGGAGTGGGGAGAATGTCCCCTTCATGGGTGGGGAGTGGGGAGAATGTCCCCTTCATGGGTGGGGAGTGGGGAGAATGTCCCCTTCATGGGTGGGGAGTGGGGAGAATGTCCCCTTCATGGGTGGGGAGTGGGGAGAATGTCCCCTTCATGGGTGGGGAGTGGGGAGAATGTCCCCTTCATGGGTGGGGAGTGGGGAGAATGTCCCCTTCATGAGTGGGGAGAATGTCCCCTTCATGAGTGGGAAGAATGTCCCCTTCATGGGTGGGGAGTGGGATATTGTCTTTGTAGTTTGGGTCACACAAATCATAAATAGCTAGGCGCTCACGAATAAATCGAATGATTTTCTCATTATCGAGGACGTCTTTTTTTTTTACCTGTTTGGAGCACAGTGTTCCAGAGGGAATAACCAGGAAGTGAATGTGTGGTGGAAAAATGTGCTTGAGAGGGGCTACTATGCTGAAAGTATTGGGTGGGACAAGGGTTAAAAAGATGCTTGTGCACAAAGTTGTACTGAAATCGGGTCTATTATTCAGGTACGATTTGCATGCTACTTGAGGGTTTAACATTGAGGTCTATGGACATCAACTCGCATGGAAGTTGGACCAAAGTAGTGCAGGGACTACTTTGAAGTCGGCACTACTTAAAGTCCTGCCAGTATGAATGGTGTTCATTGAAAATCATGGAGAATGACTTGTCACACGATTTTGCAGTACAAAATCGTGAGACAAGTCGTACAAATGTGAAAGGGGCCTTATACGACTTGTCATACGATTTTGCAGTCCAAAAATCGTATGACAAGTCATTCTCCATGATTTTCAATGACTACCATTCATACTGGCACGACTTTAAAACTGTGCCTACTTCAAAGTAGTCCTTACACTACTTTGGTCCGATTTTGACGCCACTTACACAGGCATTAATTGAAATCGCGGCCGCGAATCGTGGCAAAATCACGCGACTTTGAAGTGGTACAAGTGTAAAAGGGGGCATAGGGTACACATTGTTCCCAGTAATCTTCCTGGAATGATACCAGCATCATGTCCAGCAATGCAGAACACCAGGGTTAAGAAAAGTATACAAATTAACATTTTTCCTTCACTGTTATACCAGTACATTTTAGAAATACATACAATACACTATGCTGTTAAAATGACCCAAGGGGTTTTTACAATTCGGCACTGCGTCGCTTTGACAAATGCGCAGTCGTGCGACGTGGCTCCCAAACAAAATGTGCGTCCTTTTCTTCCCACAAATAGAGCTTTCTTTTGGTGGTATTTGATCGCATATGCGATTTAAATTTTTTGCGCTATATACAAAAATACAGCGACAATTTTTGAAAAAAAAAAAATCAATATTTTTTACTTTTTGCTATAAGAAAAATCAAATAAACTAAATTTTAGTCAAACATTTAGGCCAAAAATGTATTTAGCCACATGTCTTTAAAAAAAAAAAAAAAAAAAAAAGCTACCTAGCGGGAACAGTGACACTAATACAGCAATCAGAAAAATGATCGCTTAGTGACGCTGGCAATCGGGAGTGAAAGGGTTAACAAGGGCGGTGATCAAGGGGCTAAAACTTTATTGGGGGGGGGTAGGGGGCTACCCTGGACCGAACGCTAACTGCCTGTCACACTGACTAACTGCAGTGATCATACATATAATCACTGAATTCAGTGACACTGACAGGGGGGCGATCGGGGGGGGTTAAATGTTCCTATGTGTCTGTGTCAGTGTGCTGTTGTGCAGACTTACTATGTGATGTGATCTCTCCTCAGCGGTGGTTGAAAAAACCGCCGAGGGAGCGATCACATCACTTCCTCCTTCCTGTGTTTACACAGGAGGAAATGACACGCAGGGGGAGCGCGCGCATTGGCTGAGAGCGATCCGGAGGGGGTGGACAAAAACCAACCGCCGCCCCCTCTGCACAGATCGCTCGGCCAGGTAACCGGACCGCCGTATGTACGGGGGGGGGGTGTCCGATCGGACCCCCGAACCCCCTCAAGGCACCAACTTATATATACGTTGATGTGCCTGTCGATGCCATTCTGCCGACGTAAATGTACATGCGGAGGTCCGCAAGTGGTTAAAGGAGACCTTGTTTTGTACTGCACGGTGCACTTTAAGGGCTATTAGTTCCAGTGGCGGTGAGTTTTTTAACCACTTAAGTCCCGGACCAATATGCTGCTAAATGCCCAGAGGCGTTTTTACAATTCGGCACTGCGTCGCTTTGACAACTGCGCGGTCGTGCGACGTGGCTCCCAAACAAAAACTGAGCTTTCTTTTGATGGTATTTGATTGTCTCTGCGATATTTATTTTTTGCGATATAAAAACAGAAAGACCGAATTTTTTTTTTTTTTTTTTTTTTTTTTTTCTACTTTTTGTTATAAGAAAAATCGAATAAACTAAATTTTAGTTAAACATTTAGGCCAAAATGTATTTAGTAAAAAAAAAAAAAAAAAAAAAAAAAAAAAAAAAAAACTAGCTACCTAGCGGCAACAGTGACACTAATACAGCCATCAGAAAACCGATCGCTTAGTGACACTGGCAATAGGGGGTGAAAGGGTTAACTAGGGCGGTGATCAAGGGGTTAAAACATTATTAGGGGGGGTAGGGGGCTACCCTGGACCTAACACTAACTGCCTGTCACACTAACTGTCACACTGACACTAAATGCAGTGATCAGTAAATATATGATCACTGCATTCAGTGACACTGACAGGGGACTGAGGGGGTGATCGGGGGGGGGGGTTTATGTGCCTATGTGTACTGTGTTAGTGTAGTGTTGGTGCAAACTCACTGTGTGATGTCTTCTCTCCTCAGCGGCGGTTGAAAAGACCGCCACGAGGAGAGATTACATCACTTCCCCCACAGGCAGAGGGCGGGGGGAGTGCGCGGATTGGCTGGGAGCGATCGCGAGGGGGTAGCTAGAAACGAATAGCCGCCCCCTCATCCCGGATCGCTCCTGCAGCCACGGGGACCGCCGCAAGTACCAGGGGGGGGGGGTCCCGATCGGACCCACGTCTAGGCAGGGACGTACAGGTACGTTAATGTGCCTGTACGTGCCATTCTGCCGACGTAAGTGTACATGCGGTGGTCCTTAAGGAGTTAAAGCACTTGATTAGAGCCATAGGTTCCAATAGGCTTCAAAAAAGGTGGACTCATGGCGCAGAGCATTGAGCTCGGAGTCCACCCAGGTGTGTTAGAAAAGCGAATGTATATTAGCTCCAACACTGAACCGCATCTCAGGCAATCAGGAGGCGCGCATCTAATATCAGTCACCCGATTGTCTGAAGACACGGCGCTGCGATTAAGACACCTAGCAGAAGGAAGACCAGACAAATGGAGGACAGAGGAGGCGCCGCCGTCACCCGCTGCTCATCCCACCAGCTTGCCACCTGACGCAGTGCCTGATCCGCCACCAAGATGAGGCAAGTGCCAGGCAGCATTTAACAGGCTTTTTTTTTTTATTTAGAATTTTGCGCTCCCCCCCCCCCAAAAAAAAAAAAAATTGGAGCACCAGCCACCACTGATTATTTCTCACTCTTGACCATATAAATAGAATGAAGAATCACCCTTTTGGGAACATGGAAACAGCAGCCTGACAGAAGTTCTAAATGTTAACTACTACGGTATCTGGATAAAACTTGGTTCCAGTTTTAGTAGAGAAGGGAATAGTTACATTCTGTCAGTTATTTCAGTTTATGACCCCACTAGGTAGGGTAATCCTTGATTTGTCCTCAAAACTATACAGTAGCTTTTAGAACAGGAAGGGATTGGGGCATTTCCATTCAAATTACATCAAGACAGGGAGTAAGGGGGGAAAAAAAACACACACACACACACACACACACACACACACACTTCCCTACTTCATTCAAAATAGTAGCATTTAAAAGACAAAAATTCAAGCGAATTTCACGTTGTCATAAATTTGGATGAAATGCGTTACCTTCGCTGGGGTTGGCATTGTTCTTCTTTGAGGGAAACCAGATTTTACAGTGGTTAAGAGTGTACTTCCTTGTCCACTTATATGACTTCTAGATGGAAAAATCGGCTGCACCTCAACTAAATTAACACAAACTGGGGAAAGAAATGTAGTTAAAAAAAATAAAAATAAAAATACATAAATACAGTAGTTTGCTTACAGACAGATCTGTCACTTCAAAAACATGTCTGCCCTCACACAATTTCCTTGAGTGTAATTAGTATGCTCACATTTATTTCCCATCATCCGTAGGAATAGCCATCTCAAAAAAGCTTAATTCCACAACCAGGGTGCAAAATGTTGTGTCTATGGCAGCTTTCTTGACCTCAACATGAAGGAACCCTTGAATGAACCATCTGGGCTCAGGGAACCTAGAAAGAATACTTTACATTTGTGGTCATTGGGAAGTATTACCCCCTTACAGATAGCTAAAAAGATCAATGTTGCCATTGGTTACTCATCTGAAAAGGCAGAAGCCTTTTGATCAACCAACCCCAAAAAACCTTTGGAGCAACCCTAGTTGAGAAAAGCTTGTCCTACAGGCTCAAATTATGCAATTTTGACCCTGTCTAACCAAGTAAGCCCCAGATTCTGAAATAGAACATTTTGATTTTGAAATTCTACTTCCACATCTACTCTAACCAGATATATCAGCAGTAGGGATGAGCTTCGGCGTGTTCGCATTGAACACGTGCAGAGCCCGCCAGGAAGACAGCGCGGTGCTGCGCTAATCACAGCCGGGGAGACTGTCTCGATGCTCGGCTGCAGAGATCGGGAAATTTCTCCCTGGCTGTGATTAGCGCAGCGCCGTGCACACTTCCTGGCGGGCTCTACACGTGTTCCATGCGAACACGCTGGAGCTCATCCTTAATCAGCAGTGGCCAGAGATGATCAGGGTCTGGGGATGTCACTGGTTGACTGCCAAGGATGCAACAGGTGCTAGCACCCACTGTATATACAGTGGAACCTTGGTTAACAAATAACAGTTAACAAGCGTTTTGAAAGACGAGCAACTTTTTTTGAAAATCCTGACTTTTTTCCGAGTGTTGTCTTGCAAAACAAGTAGAATTCAAGTCAATGGGGTGTGCAGTACCACATTTGGTCAGAGGTGCCGGTGACACGCGGAATGGTTCGGAGCCGTTTGGAAATACGCAGTTTCCAAGCCTTTCTGAATTCAGCCAAGCTGTCCAAGTGTTACCGAGGCTCTCTGGCACCCCCCACCTCTGGCCACATGCGGTATTGCATGCAATAGAAGTCAATGTGGAACAAAATGATCTTCACTTCCACCGACTTCTATGGGGAAATTCGCTCTGATATGCGAGTGCTTTGAATTACAAGCATTCTCCTGGAATGGATTATGCTCACAATTCAAGGTTCCACTGTACATACATTTTACACACACCCCGAAGCAGCAAAGTAACAGAATTTTTTTTTAAATCTGTCAGAAGTGACTATTGCAGATAGCCGAGGAGAGGAAACAGAATAACATTCTGTGCTTTGGACTGAGGCTTGGCACACCATTTTTTATTTCAGGAGGTTATCACTAAGCAAACCTGAACTAGTAAAGCAAATCTTCATAACCTGGCGATGTTCTATCACATTGTGTAAACTTAGCTTAACAGAATAAGGCATCAGTTGCTCAGTGTTTCACTCAAATGAAAACTTCTCACCCATCTGACCAAAGGAGTGAAATCCTGGTGTAATCCTGCTGGCAAGTCTCTTCTGTGAGGAAGCTACAAAGGCTTGTCCACCTTTAACTGCAGAACTAATCTGCACTGCTTGCTGGTGAACCTGCACTATTCTTTGGGGTGGCATTTGGTGTGGAGCAGATCTTCGGAAAGGAACAAGAATAGAACTGTTTTCCTTGGCCTAAAAAAACAAAAATGTCGTTACCAAATGTATTTAGACTTTTCTCAACTAAAGTTCAACGTTTAGTAGATAAAATGTGTACTGCAATAATTAATACACAAGTGACTATTATAAAAGAATGCTTACATCACATTTTGCTGACGGATGTGCAATTCTTTTCCTTTGTCCTGGTAGAAGCTCATTTCCTTTCAGCTGTAGTTCTGGATCAGGCTGATCTTCCTCACAATGAACTGCCTAAAAAAACAGGATACCTGGTAAGAAGGCTTTTTGTACTAAACAAACAATTATTGCAAGCTAGAATATAAACCTGCTTCATCATGTGTTCTTCACAGTTCTCAAATCAATACGATATATTTTTTGGGGAGGGCGGGGGGGGGGGATAAAATTGCTATAATGTGCCACCATACCAAAGGCTAGAAGTACCTGTTTTACTTATACTGACAGTGATCAGTTTTTGACTTGTGAATTACCTGCCTTTGCTATTGCCAGCAACGGATCAACCATATTCAAGGCATGAAGCATAAGCTTGACCACACAAGCTGAAGCAATCCCCCCCCCCCCCCCAAACTAATGCCGCGTACACACAATCATTTTTCGGCTTGTAAAAATCAAAGTTTTTCAGCTTCTAGAAAAAAAAAAAAAAAAAGTTTTCCCCCCAACTTAATCATTAAAACTAGGTTGCCTACACACGATCGTAAAAAAAAAAAAAAAAAAATGCTCTATCAAAGAGCAGTGACGTACAACACGTACGACGGCACTAAAGGGGAAGTTCCATGCGGATGATGCTACCCTTTGGGCTGCTTTAGCCGATTCAGTGTTAGTAAAAGACGATTCAGACTTTTCTGTCTGTTACAGCGTGATGAATGTGCTTACTCCGAACCCTAGATTTACCATAACGAGCGCTCCAGTCTCATAACGTGCTTCTGAGCATTCGCAGGTTTTTCATGTTTTAGCACACACGATCATTTTTACAACCCAAAAAATGACATTGTTTAAAACGTCGTTAAAAAATGCAGCATGTTCAAATTTTTTTTTGTCGTTTTTCAGAACCCAAAAAATGGTGTGAAGCCCATACATGATCATTTTAAATGACATAAAAAAAAAAAAAAGGGAGTTACTTACCGGTAACGTCCTTTTCCAGGAGTCTTTCAGGACAGCACCTTAGAGAGATCCCGGCTCCTCCCCTTCTAGGAAACACCGCCTTCTTCAGATCTTTAAAGCCTCATCCTCCCACTGGCTCTTCAGAGTACCTCCGGCCAACTGGGGAGACACAAGACAACGTTATACAAGAATACTTTATCTTACCTGACGTCCTCATGTGATGAGTCTTCCAATCTTCAAACCCTGGGTGGGTAGCGGTGCTGTCCTGAAAGACTCCTGGAAAAGGACGTTACCGGTAAGTAACTCCATTTTTCCCTAGTTCGTCTTTCAGGACAGCACCTTAGAGAGGATAAGCGAGTACCTTACCTTAGGGTGGGACTACTGCCTGTAGCACCTTACGACCAAAGGCTTGGTCCTGTGCTGACAGCAGGTCTAGTCTGTAGTGCTTTACGAAGGTAGCAAAACTCGACCATGTCGCTGCTCTGCAGATCTGCTCTGGAGAAGCACCAGCCCATTCCGCCTGTGAAGTCGCCACTGCTCTAGTAGAAAGTGCCCTGATTCCCACTGGAGGTTCCATCCCTTTTAACACATAAGCTTGACTAATAGCTGCTCTAATCCAGCCCGCTATAGTACGCCTGGAGGCTCTAGTTTGGTGCATTCCAAATATTGAAGGACGCACCTCCTTACATCTAGGTTGTGAAAAATAAATTCTTTTTCCCTCACCGGGTTTGAACAAAATGTTGGCAGAATAATTTCCTGGCCTCTGTGAAACCTCGAGGCCACCTTTGGCAAAAAGGCCGGATCGGTCTTAAAAACAATACGATCCGGAAAAACTTGAAAAAAAAGGAGTTTTAATTGAGAGGGCCTCGAGTTCACTTACTCGACGTGCCGTCGTAATCGCTACCAAAAATGCAGTTTTGAGAGTGATTAACTTCAAAGAGCATGACCCCAATGGTTCAAAAGGATCTCCCGTAAGGGCCTGCAAAACTAAGGAAAGATCCCATACGGGAAAAGGGGTCACACCAACTGGCTTCTGCCTACTCAAAGATTTAAAAAATCTTACTATCCAGGGATCCCCTGCTAGATTTTTCTCTAAAAATACACTCAGGGCTGACACCTGTCCCTTCAAGGTGCTGAGAGCCAATCCCTTATCTGCCCCCGCCTGTAGTAACTCTAGTACTGCTACGGAACTGTGTACACTAAAGGAGCTTTCAGAGCACCATGAATTGAATCGTCTCCACACTTTGTGTTAGATGGTTTGCGTTTACTTTTTCCTACAATTTAGGAGGGTCGCAACTAAGCGATCTGAAAACCCTTTTCCCCTCAGCAACTCCTCCTCAGAAACCAGGCTGCAAGTTTCCACCTGTCCACGTGAGGGCAGCAGACTGGACCTTGAGTGAGAAGGTTGTCCCGAGCTGGTAGAAGCCATGGGGGCTCTACAGCCAAGTTCTTTAGGATTGAAAACGATGGTCTCCTGGGCCAATATGGGGCAATTAGAATTAAGGTTGTGTT
Organism: Rana kukunoris; assembly: GCA_029574335.1. Classification (NCBI taxonomy): domain Eukaryota; kingdom Metazoa; phylum Chordata; class Amphibia; order Anura; family Ranidae; genus Rana; species Rana kukunoris. The sequence continues at coordinate 336,331,428 of CM056049.1, read as the reverse complement.
CTCTTGTTGAAATTTCCTCAACACCGCAGGGATCAGAACCGGAGGGGGGAAGGCATAACACCTGAAATATTCCCATTTCTGAGCTAGTGCATCTATCCCTAAAGCTCCATCGTACCTGCTTAGAGAAATGAACCTGTCCGCCTTGGCGTTCTGCCTGGAGGCAAAGAGGTCTACGCATGGCAGCCCCCATCTCTGGGCTATCATCCTGAAAACCTCCTGACTCAGTGACCAATCGCCCTCCCTCAGCGTTGTTCTGCTGAGGAAGTCTGCTAAGCAGTTCTGATCCCCCTTCAGATGTAAGGCCGACAGGGACAGGACATTGATCTCGGCCCATTTGAGAATGGTCTTTGTCAACAGCCAGAGGGAGCCGCACCTTGTGCCCCCTGCCTGTTGATGTAAGCCACTGTCGACGAGTTGTCTGTTCTAACTCGAACATGGTGACCCCGCAGATCCTTTTGGAATGAGACAAGGGCCAGTGACACTGCCCTCAATTCCCTCCAATTGGAGGACTTCGCTGTATCCACTGACTCCCAGGTGCCCTGTACCCAGCGGTAACCCAAATGTGCTCCCCAACCTGTGTTGCTGGCGTCGGTTGTGACCGTCCTGGATATGGGTAGGACCCACTCTAGGCCTTGAGACAGGTTTGCCCCCCTTCTCCACCACCAGAGGGACCTTTTGACTTGACTTGGGACAGAGACTAGGGAATCCAATGACCCCAGGCTGCGGTCCCACACCTTCAAGATGAAGAGTTGAAGGGGACGGAAATGAAGGCCCGCCCACTGTACTGCTGGAAGGGTGGAGGTTAGCAACCCTAGGGCGGACATTGCCTTTCTTATAGAGACCTGGCCGCTGCCCTGCAGAAACAGCATGGCCTTGTCCACTTTTTGAACCTTCTCTGGAGGAAGGAAAACCTTTTGATCTGTCGAGTCCAACACAAAACCTAGGAAGGACGGGATTAGGTTGGATTTTTCTGGATTTATGAGCCAACCCAAGCTTTCCAGAATGTATCTGGCTGACTGTAAGTCCCGATTCAATTGTTCCGGGGAGGGAGCGAACAATAGAAGGTCGTCCAGATATGCGACTATCAGGATTCCCCTGAGTCGCAGGAAGGCCAAGACCTCTGCCATTACCTTTGTGAATATGCGGGGGGAAGATGACAAGCCGAAAGGAAGGGCCCTGAATTGTAGGTGCAGTACCTGATCCCCGGTGTTTATTGCTAGCCTCAGGAACTTCTGATGTTCCTCCGCTATGGGGATATGTAGGTAAGCGTCCTTTAGGTCGATCGAAGCCATAAAGCAGTTTGGCGGGAGAAGGGCTTTTACAGAATGGATCGAATCCATTCTGAACCTCTTGTACCTGACCGAGGTATTTAAAGGTTTTAGGTTGAGGATAAGCCTGAACTTTTGACGGCTTGCGGACTACAAAGATGTGGGAGTAAAAACCCCCACCTATCTCCTTGGTCGGGACCTGGACAACCACCTGCTGCTCCTCTGATTCCTGAAGTGAGGAGAGGAGGGCACAAGACTTTTCCACACACTTCGGAAGGTTGGAAATTAGCAGTCTGAGGGGGGGAGGGGTTGAGAATTCTAGCCTGTAACCCCTTCGGATGATCTCCAAGATATTTTGGTTGGAGGTAATCATCTCCCACTGTGGGAGGAAGACCCCCAATCTTCCTCCCACTGTTTTGGAGTCAATTGGTCTTTCTGGGGGGTTCAGGAGGGCGAAAAATTGCTCCCCCTCGACCCTTCCCTTCTGTCCCCAACCTTTCTTCTGGGAACCTGACCTGGGTGTCTCTGATTTCCCACGAAATCGAAACCTCTTTTTTGGCTGTTCCCCAAATTTCTTTTTAACGGGGGAACGCCTTCTTTTTGTCGGCGGTCCGGTCTAGGACTGCTTCCAGACTAGGACCAAACAACAAATCCCCCGTAAGCGGGATACCAAAACGTTTTACCTTGGACGCACTGTCCCCCTGCCACGTTTTGAGCCACAAGGCCCTTCTGGCTGAGTTGCACAATGCTGCAGACCTTGCGGACATATGAATAGACTCCACTGAGGCATCTGCCAAGAAAGCTACCCCCTTCAGTAGCATGGGGAAAGAGGAGAGGATTGTCTCCTTTGCTGTACCTGCCTCGATATGGGATTTAATCGGAGTCAGCCAGTACTCCAAGTTGCGGGCTACCACTGTAGCCGCCATTGCTGGCCTAAGATTACCCTGGGAGGAATCCCAGGTTTTCTTTAACAGGGAATCCATCCTTTTATCCATGGGATCAGAGAGTACCCCCATGTCCTCAAAGGCTAGGTCTGTGTGTCTAGAAACTTGGGAAAAAGCCGCGTCAAGTTTAGGCGTCTTATTCCAAACTAAGTTTTCTCCCTCCTCAAAAGGAAATCTTCTTTTCAGCGCCCTTGAGAGAAAAGGTTTCCTTTCCGGATCCTGCCATTCTCTTTTGATGGCATCGACCAGAACATCATGGACTGGGAAAACCTTCCTTTTCTGTTCCCCTAAGCCTCTGTACATTTGGTCGTGCAGGGACAGCGGCTTCCTCTCCTCCTGAATCCCTAGGGTGGTGTGGATAGCCCCTAAAAGCTCCTCCACCTCCTCTAGAGAGAGTTTGTAACGGGAGGGTTTAGTGGACTCCCCGTCCAACCCCTCTTCATCAGATTCTCCTTGAGAATCAGAGGGAGTGCTGCCTGCTTCTACCTCAATTTCCTCTGCCGATCCTACCGGTCTCTCTGCACCAATAGCGAGGGGTACCGGTGGATCAGGTGAAACCGCCTGTTGTACTGGGGAAGGGGTGCTCTGGGCCTGGGGCAACTGAAAGTTATAAAACAGAGTTTTAAATGATTGGAAGGTGCTAGAAAGCTCCTTAACTGATGCTGCCAGATCTACCCCCTGTTCTGCTGTCTGCTCTCTCACTACCGCATCCATACACCCCCTACAGAGAGTCTTGTCCCAAGTCTCCCCTAACGTGGACCTGCAGACAGGGCACTTTCTCTTAGAGCCATGGAGCGATTTGCTTGTGTATTTCTGAAAACAAACAGAAACATAGAGAGCAGCAGTATTAGTCAGAACTCCCCAGCTAAATAAACAGGGATCACCAGGAGTGCCTAATCCCCAGGAATGACCACCACCAGGGACCCACTCCTCTCCTACCGACCACCTGGTAGGGAAAACACACCCGTGGAGCTAACAGGGGTTTTGTGAATCAGGGAACACCACCCCAGGGTTCCACTGACCTTTGCTTGGCTGGTGTCCTTCTCTCCGGGAGCAGTTTTAGAAGCCTCTGCCTCCGACATCTTCCCGCACGGTAACGGTGGCCTCTGGTCCCAAAAAAATGCTGTCTCTACAGCTTAATAGGAGACCGCACCAGCCGAGTGCTGGATCCGCCTTTCTAGGCCGCGTCCGGAACCAGAAGACGCGGCCTCGTGTGTCGGACCCGCCCCTTCCGCCGGAACTGACGTCACCCGCCAACCGACGCAGCCACTGAGTCTCCAGGCTGAAGGGTGGAGGGGTAGTGGATTCAACACACAGCGCCACCCTAGGCGCGCGAAAGAGCGGACCTCCCAGCTGCCATCCTTTCCTCAAGGAGCGCTTGAGATGCACGGCGCTATTACAGGTAAGCTAAAACGCACTAGTTTCTACCTGGCGCCAACTACAAACAAAAAGGGAGGACAACACCAGGCAACTCCCGGATCCTGCCCTTCTCTGAAATATCAGCCTTAGCCTCCCCAGCTAACAGCCCTGGTTCCACAGCAGTGTCTCCCCACCGGAGGAAACACCATAACTGAAGGGCCAGTGGGAGGATGAGGCTTTAAAGATCTGAAGAAGGCGGTGTTTCCTAGAAGGGGAGGAGCCGGGATCTCTCTAAGGTGCTGTCCTGAAAGACGAACTAGGGAAAAAATCTTTTTTTTTTACAAGCCGAAAAATGATCGTGTGTACGCGGCATTAGATTTACATTAAAAAGGGGGTCTTAAACTCATGTTTTTTTTCCCCTTAATGCATCCTAAGCATTAGGGTGAAAAAACTCCCCCATAACCATTTTACTCACCCCAGTCCTGTAATTCTCACACCGGAGAAACGCTCTTCCCCTCTGCCTGTTGTCTCAGCTCTTAAATAGATTAATAGCAGCGCAAGCCATTGCCTCCCGCTGCCATCAAATCCAATGACCGGTGATGGGGCCTAGTCCGGCATTCTGCATCTTTGGACACAAATGCAGACTCGGGGGCACGTCCGCAAGGTTACACCCATGAGAATGCTTCTTCTAGGGGGTTATATGATGCGAGGAGGAGCTGCCAGGGGGACCCCAGAAGTCAAGGATCTGGGCCACTCTGTGCAAAACGAACTGCACAGTGGAGGCAAGAGTTACTTTTTTTAGAACAAATGTAGCGCCCCTTACTTTCATACGGCACTACGCTAAAGTTAGTGGGTGAATGGGAGAGTTATTTTGCTCCCATTCAGAATTTGTTAAATTACAGATTGCAGTTATTCCAGAACTGTCCTGTGGGTCAGTCTGCGTTCCAGGGGTGCGATCCCACGCCTGGGCAACAGTTGGCGCTATAGGGGTTCTGGCGGAGCCACTTTTCCCCAGCAGCCAATTAGAGGAGTTTTTCCCCTTGCTGGGAATGCTGGGGAGGGGTATATCTGACAGGCGCCATGATTCTTGGTCCTCTCTGCACGGGGTCCAAGTTCCAGGTGCGGCCTCCACGGACCCCGTCTGCATGGCCCACCTGGCCGGAGCTGCATGCTCCATGGAGACCCATCCAGATATTGGAGGGGGCCCCAGTGTCTTACTGGGTCCCCACCCTTACTGAGAAGATCCCAGGCTGTATGCCGTTTGGTGGGGGGGGGGGGGGGGGGGGGATCAGCTTGAGGAGAACCCGGAGGCAGGTTATCCAAAAGGGCTTGAACGAACCATCGGGGATCTGGTCACCAGGATTCGACAGGTACATGACAGCTTGCTTTTTCAAAACTATATCAGACACAAAAGATGGTGGGCAGGGAGACAGTCTGTCTTTACACAAATATCATTGCGGTTTCACACAACTGAATGCAGAGTTGTACATCTTAACGCTACTTCACAGAACAGATGGCATAAAGAAATCTAACCAACACTCGCTCAAATATCACTTGCACTTATTGGTCAGGCTACATGCGAGAAAGTCAATGCTCACTCTATCACCTTAACCAAATCAGTAATCAGATCATATAGTTAATCATGAGTAAAATACATCTATTCTCTCAGAGTCTGAGCTGTTGATACAATTTGGACATGCATTTGTTCTACATTCACGTTGATTGACGCAGATGGAAGGAAAAAAAATAAAAAAAAATAATGCAAAACTAATATTAAATAGAACTCAAAAGCCCTCAAGTGCTTGCACTTTGGGAACTTTTGCTTTCACTTTCAAGGATAATGGTAAGCAGAACAGAGGGTGAATCTCCATAACGGGGGAACAGACTGCAATAAACACTCGCAAGCGTTCTAATCCCTCTGCACTCGGTGTAGTTTTGCCTATAGCTATACTGTTCTATTGCACAATTCTCAGTTCAAAGAAATGCGTTTTCCTCTTGACAGTGGGAAAATATGTAAAACCAAGCATTTTGCAGTCTTTACACTAGGTGTCCATCATATCCCTTTATAGGTGTACATTTCTTAAGTGGTTATCAAATCCAGCCAAAACCAAGCGTGTTGGACAACCAGACCAGAACACCATGCATTTAAACCAAAGAAATAAATCCCAACAAGCCAAATACCAAATCATAAGACTCATTGGTCTGCAACAGGTTATGTTACCTTTAGCTAGTGTGTTTGCACAGTGTCCCAGTAACATCAAATGCTAGGGTGATCTATAAAAGAATATTTTAATCCCAATTAGCCTACGTGACTGCACTGATCAACGGGAAGGTGAAGGTTTTGGGAATGTTGGGGCCAAAATACTATCTTACAGTGCTATACTACCCAACAGGCTTGCTTTGGGTAGCCTCATTGACTTACAGCTGCAACTTTATTCTTTTGAAGAAAAGCATGGATACTTATTGATGACACTGAGGGTGGGTATGTGGTTTGTGTCCCAGGTTTCCCTAATTCAGTAATGCGTTGTGTAAACATTTATACTATGCAAATGTCTGATTGTAACTTGTGTTCCAAAAATAAATGATTTAGCAAGAAACGAATACCTGGCTTGCATTTTTCTTTGCTTCACTTTCAGCAAATTCATTAAAAATACGCAAACATTCTTCTGTGGGGTCTTCCGAATCTGACATAGTGTCCTCTTCTGAGCTGTCATCATCAGTTGACGAATTCACAACAATGACTTTGTCTCTTTTGTTCGGCACGTATAAGATCTCTGGCTCTGATTTCTGCTCATTAGGAAGGTTATGGACAGCGGTTTTATCCAAGGCTGTGGTAGCAGCAACCTTAATGATTTCCAAGTCTGCTGATGAGTTAGGAAAAACTTCACGGTCAGAAAAATCTAAAGACTTCTCAGAAACTAGAGGAGATGAATCCTTTTTGATTACATTTTCCATCAAGTTTTCTTGCTCTTCGTTAGTTTCTTTACCACTCACTGAAACATCTGTCTCAATGTCTTTAGATCCATTTATACTAGAAGTTGTATTCTCTTCTGATTTAATCTGGTCATTACAGTGATTTTCACTTTGCGGAACACTATCGTTCATACAGCTAGTTAGTAAATTATGAGAAGCTTCGGATTCATTTGCTTCAGAAGTGCCATTTTCATCAGAATGGTCATCATTTGGAGCCAAAGTCTCACTTTCCATACTAGATCCAGTTTCTTCAGATACATCAGCTTCAACCAATGCCACATGTTTCCTAACAGGGTCACAAACTTTACTTAGCCTTTTTCTTTTAGAAACAACTTCTAGTGGTGGAGCATCAATGACAAGCATATCTTCATCGTCAGATTCTTGAAGTTTTATTTCAAGCCTTATTGGAGATACACTTCTAGGCTTCTTTTGAGGGTTATCCAACACCTCTTCACATTTTGGTTTCCTCGTCTTGTTTTCATTTTCTTTAGAGGTGGAACCAAAAAACCCTGCAGTATAATTAAGTAAGGGGTCATACTCTAGATCTGTAGCTGGACAGCTTCGATCAACCACATATTTTTTCTTACGGTTCTTTGGGCAAGTGACCACAACGTCAAGGTTTTTCTTTGTTGTAGTTTTCTCATCTTCAATAGGATCTAGAATATTACAATTCATGTCAACCTCAAGTGCGCCTTGCATGGTATTTGGCCCATTTGTATACTGTAATAACTTTTTCTGGCTCTCTTCTACCTCATTTTTTACAGTCTCAATTGCCTTCTTAAGCCTCTCCAGTTCACTAATTTTTTTACCTAAAACAAAAAAATTGTAAGCCATTAATCGGTAGTTTTTAAATTTATACAAAGACACCCCACAAGATAAAACAAAAACATAAAAACCACATCTGTTATTGTTAATCTTCACACACAAGGACACAAGGAGATCGGACAAAATATATATTATATATATATACACATACACACACACACGTATGTATGTATAAATTATTTGTGTTGCATCTTCAGACAAAACTGTACCAAAACTGTACCAAAAATTCAGACTTTCGTCTGCATGCTGAAAGGCAGAATCAGCTGTCAATCAGGAAGCTGGGTGGCCCCATTTGGTGGACTGTCACAGGAGTAAAAAAGTAAATGTAATTCTAAAAAGTGCAGTCAAGAAAGGTGGTTTTAGAAAGTAAAAACAGTGAAGTGTTATTAACTGAAATACCACCAAATACTAGCCTTTAACCACTTAAGGACCCCCGCACGCATATATACGGCCACAGAATGGCACGTACAGGCACAAGGGCGTAAATTTACGTCCCCGCCTAAGTGCGGTTCGGGGGTCCCATCGGCGTGCGGGGGTCCCCCTGGCTCCGGGAGCGATCCGGGATCAGCGGGCGGATGTCGGCGCTTACCCGCCCCCCCGCGATCGCTCCCAGCCAATGGGAGCGCGCTCCCATCCTGTCAGTTCCTCCATCTTTTGGCGCTGCTGCGCACAATCTCAATCATCCTAGCCTGTCAGCCTCAGACGATTTAGTCGGCCAAAATTCTGAAAAAAAAAAAAAAAAACCCTAGCCAGCGTCAAAGCCAAGACGAGTCGGCAGACATTCTGAAAACTAAAATAAAAAAAAAAAAAAATAAAAAAAGTATCGGCACCATCCGCAAATTAGCCACGACTTAAAACGGAGTACCAATAAGGAGTGGGGAGAGCAGGGGAGGGAGGAGACCGAGATGGGGGAAGGTACGAGGATAGGTCAGGGTGCCAAGGACATCCCACAATAACATACAGTAAACCAATAACACCTTTTTAGGCCTCAGGATTTTCAAACCCCCCCCATGGTCCCTCTCTGCCTTATCCTCCAAAAACGAAGTCTTGTCAAACCCAATCCAAGAAGGGATCGCTTGGACCAGTGGCCTCGCTAGCTACTGCTCAATTCTGGACAGATCTAGATTGTTAAGGATGCGGAAGGATGCTAAACTGGGGAAGTGGACTGGTCTGACGATGCAAGGAACTGGGGAGCGCAGCAGGCCTGGGAGCTGACGGAGGCTTGTCGGCAACGACTGATGCACCTTTGGAGCTCTTGTGCTGGATCGCTGGTCTTTTCGTGTTGCTTATGGCGATGTGATAGCTAGACTTTCGAGCACTTTGGAGCACAGCCGGGCAGTGTTGGTGACATCCTGGTCATGAGAAGGAGTGGGCACAAGCAGGGGAGGACACGGCAGAACTCGCAGCGCCAGACCCGCTCTGCACGTGGCATTGATCCGGGAGCAGCCGCGGCCATCTTGCCTCCTAGTGTAACTACCAGAAACGTGGGGAAGAAGACCAGGGATATGGCGGAGCCTGCAGTGAGTGGCAGTGGCGGCTCGGAGGGACCCCTGCCTGATCCCCAGGGCCATGGAGCGCAGTCGGATGCTATCACCAGACCCATCCTGGAGGCCATTGATGCTAGCAAGGCGGCAGTGATGGTGAGAATTGACCATGTTGCCACGGAGTGCACGCTTATTCGGCATGAACTAGACAAGTTCCGGGGCCGGCTCACTGAGGCTGAAGGGCGGATTTCTGAGGTAGAGGATGTAGCCCAGCTGATGGAGCTGAGGGACCAGGTGAATTCCCTCCAACGCAGAGCTGACGACGCAGAAGACCGCCAAAGGAGGAATAATGTCCGGGTGGTGGGGCTGCCTGAGGGGGCTGAGGGGACCGCGGCTGTCACATTTGCAGAAAGCTTCTTTAAACAAATCCTGCAATTGGGGGATCTCCCCCTACTTGTGGCCGAACGGGCGCATAGAGTCCCTACAGGAGTGCGCCCCCCAGGTGCGTTCCCGCGCCCCTTCCTCGTGCGGTTTCTCAACTACCGAGATCGGGACATGATTCTGCGGGAGTCCAGGAAGCATCAGGAGCTGCGTTTCGAAAACACCAAGGTGATGCTCTTCCCTGACTTTTCAGCAGAAACCCAGCGCAAACGGCGATCCTTTAACAACATCCGCAAGAGGCTGAGGGAGAAAGGGATCCAATACAGTATGCTGTACCCCAACAGGCTCCGGGTTCAACATAATGGATCGGTCAAGTTCTTTGAATCCCCAGGGGAGGCATGCGAGTGGCTGGACCGCAATCCGTGATAGGAGCAGCAGCTGAACACACTGCCTTCTTCCCATTGTGTTTGGGGGTGTCCTCACCTACCATCTCCATTTTCCCTTCTCTCTGTGTGCATTTGTTTTTATTTATTTATTTATTTATTTTTTTATTTTTTTACTTGGGGACTGGCGTATCTTACCTTCTCCTGGAGCGGCTGCAAGAGACCTGATTTCCCTGGACCTCGGTGCTACACTTTCTTCATGGCTCAGGTACGTCTCGTGTTTCCCCCATTTTTTGTTTTTTGTTTTTTCATCTTCTAAGTCCTTTCCTGAGCCAACTGTCCTCTTTTTTTTGTGCCCCAATTCCCCTGATAGTGGCATCTGAGTGGCCACTAGGTGGCGTTCTTGGACTGCAGGACTGTTATATGCAGCTCGACCAGTGCACAGTACTTATCCAAGCTTTTCATCTGTCCCTGTCTCCGTGCATGGAGCTCCCTGGAGAGACACAGGATTTATTCTACTTCTACTTTTTTTTATTTTATTTTTTCTCAAGATCTTTTTGCTGAACAATTCGTTAAGAGGTCAAGGATTCTCTATTTAGATTTTTGTTTTCTCCCATTTTTTATTGGGAGTTTGGGACTAAGCTGCGTACCAAGTCGTTTGTTTTTGTTTAACCTGTTTGGTTTTGGTATGATGGCGGGGGGGGGGGGGAGTTATAACTCAGTGCACCACCTACCATTGAAAATCTGTGCTGCACATCTATGGCGTGGGTATGAGGTATCTGCCAGCTCAGGTGGTATATTTCAAGTGTTACACCCTGGTCGGTTACAGTCAGTATTTTACATGGCTTGTTCTCTACTGTATTTGTATATTATCATTTTCCAATGGATAGATGGCGGATAGGGTTAATCTAGTGTCATGGAATGTTCGGGGTCTGAATAACAAATTTAAGAGGGCCTCAGTTTTTCAAATGCTTAAACAGTGTAAACCGCATATCGCCCTTCTGCAGGAGACGCACCTGGATGGCAGTAGGGTCCTGGCTCTACGCAGGGCCTGGGTCCAGAAGTCCTTTCATGCTACCTACTCCACCTTTGCAAGGGGGGTGACTATCCTAATTAGTAAAGCTCTGCCGTGCACCATACACCAGGTGTTTTCGGATCCGGGGGGGCGATATGTGGCGGTTCTCCTGGAGGTATTCCAATACAAAATGCTGTTGGTGAATGTTTATCTGCCCCCGCCTGTAAATGTTCAAGTATTATATGATATGTTTGCTCGGCTGGCCCCCTTTGCTCACCTTCCTATGGTGGTAATGGGCGACTTCAACGCAATTTTGGATGCGTTGGACTCGTCCAATCCCGGGAGGTAGGGGTCAGCGGAACTGCTAGCGTGGGTATCAATGACAGGGCTGACAGAGGTGTGGCGGGCTCGGAACCCTCTTCGGAGGGCCTACTCCCACGTCTCTGCGGTCCATCGCTCCTCGGCCAGGATAGATCTGGTTTTTGATAATTCGGCCCTGCTGCCTTTGGTACAGGACGTTGCTTACCTGGCTGGGGGAGTATCTGATCACTGCCCCCTATCTCTCACTCTCGGCCTGTCTGCTGAGAGGGGGAGGGGGGGATGGCGGTTGTCACCGGGTTGGCTGCAAAACGATAAGGTGGTGGATCTCCTGAGAGGCGGCTGCCTCTTATTGGCCAATAAATGTGGATACAGCAGATCCACCGGTGGTTTGGGACTTCTTTAAGGCAGTAATGAGGGGTGAATGTGTATCCGCCATCAAGGCAGAGAGGGCGACTCATAATGCTGAATTACATACACTACAAGAGGCGGAACAGGAGTGGACGGAGAGACATGCCAGCAGCCCCTCTGATGCTTCCTATTTATCCATGATGGATGCTCGGCGTTCTCTGTCCCTGCACTTCTCAGATCTTTCACACACTGAGGTTAGACGTAGAACCGAATCGATTTTCTCAGAGGGGGACAAGAATGGGAAGTTGCTGGCAAGATTGGTAGCGATAGACAATCAGGTCACCAATATCCCCGCAATTAAGAATAAGGAAGGGACCCTGGTTAGCGACCCCACTGAGGTGCTGGGGGTCTTCCAGGAATACTTTTCTGATCTCTATAAGCCAATCCCGAGCTATGACACTACTGAGTTGGATGCCCTCTTGGGGGGCCTGGCCCTCCCGGGGTTGTCCGACGGTGACCGAGAATCCCTGGATGCTCCCATTACTAACAAAGAAATAGTGGCAGCCATTTTTTGCCTTTCCCCCCCATAAAGCCCCGGGACCGGATGGTTTCCCGGCGGACTTTTATAAATGTTTTGCTGAGCAGATAGCCCCTAGATTGAATGCCCTCCTGGCTCAATGTTTGAAGTTGAACAGGCTCCCTGCCTCCATGCTAGACGCCTACATGGTGTTACTGCCCAAGCCCGGTAAAGACCCGCTAGACTGCTCTGCATACAGACCTATTGCCCTTCTGAACGTGGATCTAAAAATTCTGACAAAGGTTCTGGCCACACGGCTGGTGGGGGTGATCTCCTCCCTGGTCGACATTGACCAGACGGGGTTCATGCCCGGAAAGTCTACGGACACAAATTTACGGCGATTGTTCACACATCTTCAGCTCCCCGGGCCTGAGGGGGGGTACCAGGATTATTGTTTCAATCGACATAGAAAAGGCATTTGACTCGATTGATTGGGGGTATGGGGGTATATGCATCAAGTTCTGGAGAGGATGGGGTTTGGTCCGGTTTTTAGGCAATGGGTAACGTTATTGTACAGTGCCCCCAGAGCTGCCATTAGACTAGGCCACTCGGTCTCCCCTTTCTTCTCAGTGGGTCGGGGAACTAGACAGGGGTGCCCATTGTCCCCTTTTCTTTTTGCCCTCACCATGGAGCCCCTGGCTGTGGCGCTTATGAAGTCTAACGAAGTAGGGGCTATTCGAGTGGGCACCATACGGGAATGTCTGGCATTATATGCTGATAACATGTTACTATTTCTTGAGGATCCTGGTCCCTCGCTTCGGGCGGCCCTACGGATTCTGAATGATTTCACTATTTTTTCTGGTCTGAAGGTGAACTGGGGCAAGTCCTCGGTTTTGCCATTGGATGAAGGGGCCAGGGGGGGAGCGGATCCAGACTTGCCCCTGCAGTGGGTTTCGTCCATCACTTACCTGGGGGTTAGGATCACGGCCAACAGCGCAGACTATTTGACTCTTAATTTAACCCCCCTATTATCCTTTTTTAGGCAAAAAGCACAGGCGTGGCAGAAACTACCGCTCTCACTGATTGGAAGAATTAGCCTGCTTAAAATGAAAATTCTACCGGTAATCTTGTATTTCTTACGGCACGCTCCAGTGCGAATCCCTAAGTCCTTTTTTAAACAATTGGACGGCATTACTAGTTCCTTTCTATGGGCCCCCAAAATGCCGCGTATAGGGCTCAAGGTGCTTCAGGAACCCTGGGGTCAGGGGGGGCTAGCTCTGCCGGATTGGAGAAAGTACTATCTCGCGGGCCAAATGGTTTTTGTTCACAGGTGGCTATCCACTGATGATGGGGACTCTGCCACGGTGCTGGAGGCAGCTCACATGGGGTCTTACGAGACTCAGACTGGCTATTCATAGGGGTGGGGGGGTCTGACCTACCGCTGACGTCGGCCATGCGGGCGACTGTCAGAGCGTGGGACGAGGCGGTGGCCCTGGCCTGCCCCAACTACTTGGGATTCTCGCCGCAGACTCCGCTGTGGGGGAATCCCAAACTGCCTCATTTTTATTCTTACTCTGATCCAGTGGTATGGGCAATTAAGGATATAAAGCTTCTCAAGGACATAACTAGCTATGGGGAGTTGCTCACCTTTGACCAGCTTAAGGCTAGATTTGATCTCCCGAACTCTTATTTTTTCAGGTACATTCAGCTTCATCATGCCTTCCAGGCTCAGTTCCGGGAGAGGGCAATTGAATCCATCAGATCGTCTCTCGAGGACATGCTCATGGAGGAAGATCTTCCTAAGACCTTATCGGTTACATACAAAGAGATGTTTAAAAAGAGCCCGGCGGCCCTAATTAAATGTAGGGAGAGGTGGGAGAGAGAGGTCCCTGATATAGATAGTGAGGATTGGGACGACATGTGGGACTGTCCCTTTCGGCACTTGGTGTCGGCGAGAGATAGATTGATACATTTTAAATTTCTGCACAAAATCTATTTCACCCCGGCGAGACTCCCTGTTTTGTTCCCCTCGGAATGCTGGAGGTGCTCCTTCTCACCGGCTGATGCTAAACATATCTTCTGGGAATGAACGCAAATAAAAGTGTTCTGGGAAGGGGTGGTTTCTTGCCTAACGGATATCCTACATGTGCCTGTTCCGTTATCGGTGCAGGTCTGTCTTCTGGGCTTAGTGGATGAAGTGGTCCCCTCCAGGGCCCTTAGAACACTACTGAACATATTATTGTTTTATGGGAGGAAGGCCATCCTACTTAAGTGGAAATCCCCTGCCCCGCCGGGGCTAGCGTTCTGGAAGGGCCTGGTGAACTCAATGATGCCCCTGTACAAAGCAACTTATATATCCAGGGGGTGCGAGAAAAAGTTTAATAAGGTCTGGCGGGCTTGGTTTGATGCGGACAGGATAGATTGTAAGGCTGAATAGGGGGTCTCGTTCCTGACATAGTTACCTTGCACGTAACACCGATGGGTGTGCCTCTGCTACAGCGGTGGAGGGGGAGCCATGCTGACTCCTGTTGAGACCGGTCACAGGGTGGGGTGAGATGTGGGCGGAGAGTGTGTCCTATTTACTGAACTGTATGCTATGTTTATGTTAATAACTGTCTATGGTACTGATCCCAAGTACAGGACTCTCCTTTTGCTTGTGCCAACGCCAGATGTGGTGGTGGACTGAGTTATAGGGTTACGGGAGGGAGGGGGGGTGGGAGAGGTTGGGGGGCATGTTTTGTTAGGCAGTTACCTATGTTAGGTAAGAGGTCAATGTTATGACCATGTTGGTCGCGAGGGGCATGGTGTTGTGCCATGGCACTCTCTTTTGTTTGTGTCTGTATGTCTTGTTGAAAAATCTCAATAAAAATAATTTTCAAAAAAAAAAGATGGGAGTGAAAACCCCCATCCGCATCCACCAGTAGGTTGTCCAAAACATCGACCAAGGCAGTCTCCGTCCCACGTTTGACCGTGCCTTCTAAAAAAGAAAGAATACGTTTAGCGAGGTAGGGAGCCAGAACTAATTTGGCCCCTTTAAAAATATTATCGGGACAGGGGTCACTCGGGGGCGCAGAATCCTTGGCCAGGACAAAGTCCGCTGTCACATCTTTTAAGAAGAACTGAGGGTGGCCAAGTAGGGCTGGCTTTATATCAGACTGAATTGGGGCATTGAACCGACCATTCAACTCTGCTGATATTTTTAGGCCAAGATGTATTTTTTCTATCTTCCGGACAAAAAAGTCGGCAAACATTTGGGCTGTCTGGGAGGAAACCTCGGCTTCTAAGTCAGGTGCCCTCGGGGAAGTAAACTCCTGGACAATTCTAAAAAGTTCCTTTCCATTATTGTTGGCTTTCTCCACCCTCGCTGCCACACACGTTTTTTGTGAGCAGGATGGCGTTCTTATAAAGCCCTATATGGGATTTCCATAACATCTTAGAATCCCTCCCCGGATTCATTCTCCACACCCGTTCCAAAGCTCTCCCCTCTCTCCGCTGCACCTTAAGAGCCTCGGTATACCATGGGGAAGAGCTAAAAGCCATACCTACCTTCTTTTTTTCCTGTTTGAAGGGTGCCACTATGTTCAGGGCCCCCATAATACCATTATGAACAGCCCTGAACGCAGTCTCTACATCAGATTCTGGAGCAGAGACCAGCTCCCTCTACAGTAAAGAGTTAAAGCTTTCTTGTAGGAATTCCCTAAAATTTCTAAAGGAACAGTCCATTATAGGAGGTGGAAATTTTTTCCTTTAATAAGTATAAAACTAGTAAATAACACAGCACAATGGTCTGTCCATGGAATAGTCAAAGTGGCCGTGAAATTAAGACTTATTTCTCTAAAGAGAATCAAGTCTAAAGCGAATCAAGTCTAAAGCATGGCCAGACTGATGGGTGGGCCCCGTTGTTAAAAAACAGTCCCATCTCATCACAGGAGTGAAAAAAAATCTCTCACTTCCTTGATAGGGTCATCTTCAGCCCAAATGTTAAAATCGCCTAAAAAGATTGCGGGGTGGGTGTCTACAAATAACGCAGACCGCCATCAGATGTGAGGACCTATACTGCCGCCTGCAGCATACTGCACTAAAAAACGTCATCCTCTAACTGCATTACATTCACCTGAAAGATTAGTGAACGCAAGCATTGACTACTGTAACGGAATGGCCCGTAGGACCCAGAGGCTCTTGAAGGATGTGGGGTACTCCCGTTTCAGCTTCACCAATGACTCTTGTATCTAGGGTCATCCTATGTCCACTAGGGGCATAGGATGACCGAGAAATGAGATCTTGAATTACATGAGACGGGACAGTAATGATAATTCACAATGTATTGCAGGACATCTTGAAACATTACAGGTGGTTAATTCTGAACCCAACGGGTCAATAGGAGAGTGATTCATTCAGTGTAAAACATAGGCTTTTAAGGGGGTAATTAAGTCTGCTACTGTCATGCAACGAGCCTTAGCCTGGCTTCTAAAGACCTTTTCATTGTGTGATGCTAATTAACACTGTATTGTGTGAAAGTTCTATTGATGTGGAATGTGAATTAACACAATCTAAAAGGTCAGATGTCTGACTTTAGTAAACATAAGGAATGTGTATTGTATTGAGGTGAAAAGAGCTCATCTCAGAGTCACCTTGCCTGGGTAAAAGGATTAGTAACTAACTCATGTAGATTATATCGGTGCCAGAAAATCTGACTAAAAATGTGTATCGAGTTCCTTGTGTCATGTTGTGGGTGGAGTTGAGTCATTGGTTCAAAACGGATAGATAGTTTAATGGTAAAACCAAATATGAACAGAGCTGTGCGTCTAGTTTTCTGGGGAAATCCTATGGGCCGCGTTCGTCTGCTGGATTACGGAGTGTCGATAAGCTGTCTTGGGTTGGTGGAATGGAATATCGTGAATTGCGTTAACCCCTGACCGTTACAACTACCAAGTTGCTGCCTAGCAAATCTACGTCATAAAGGCTTGGTAATGCACTGCGCAAGAAGCGTTTTCTGGCAAAGTGCATACTAAAAGAAACAGAGGGAACACTCTTAACTAGGGTTGACCCGATACCGATACTATACTCGGTATCCGGACCGATACCGAGTATTTGCGGGAGTACTTGTACTCCCGCAAATTCCCCCGATACCGAAATAGAATACTCCCCCCCCCCCCGCCGCCGCTAATCCGGTGCATGACAGCGGCGAGCATTACAAGCTTTCGCTTGTATACTTGTAAAGCCGGCGCCGTCCTGTATAGACACTCCCCCTCTCGTGATTGGACGGATTCGTCCAATCACAAGAGGGGGAGTGTCTATACATGGCAGTGCGGGCTTTACAAGTATACAAGCGAAAGCTTGTAATGCTCGCCGTTGTCATGCACCGGGATTAACGGCAGCAGCGGCGGCTTTGCTGCACATCAGGTGGGGGAAACGGACATGGCTGCAATATGTGGGGGGGACGGGCGACATGGCTGCAATATGTAGGGGGACGGACGGACATGTCTGAATATGTGGGGGGGGGGACATGTCTGCAATATGTGGGGGGGGGGCACATGTCTGCAATATGTGGGGGGGGGGGCACATGTCTGCAATATGTGGGGGGGGGGGGGCACATGTCTGCAATATGTGGGGGGGGGGGCACATGTCTGCAATATGTGGGGGGGGGGCACATGTCTGCAATATGTGGGGGGGGGGCACATGTCTGCAATATGTGGGGGGGGGGGCACATGTCTGCAATATGTGGGGGGGGGGGCACATGTCTGCAATATGTGGGGGGGGCACATGTCTGCAATGTGGGGGGGGGGCACATGTGCTATGTGGGGGGGGGGCACATGTCTGTGGGGGGGGCACATGGCTGCGATATGTGGGGGGGGGGCATGGCTGGGGGGGCACATGGCTGCGATATGTGGGGGGGTGGGGTGGGGGGGGGGGGACATGGCACAATATGTGGGGGGGGGGCATGGCTGGTGGGGGGGGGGGCACATGGGGGGGGGGGGATATGTGGGGGGGGGGATGTCTGCAATATGTGGGGGGGGGGACATGTCTGCAATATGTGGGGGGGGGCACATGTCTGCAATATGTGGGGTGGGTGGGGGGGGGTCTGCAATATGTGGGGGGGGGGCACATGTCTGCAATATGTGGGGGGGGGGGCACATGTCTGCAATATGTGGGGGGGGGGCACATGTCTGCAATATGTGGGGGGGGTGGCTGGGGGGGGGGGCACACATGGCTGCGATATGTGGGGGGGGGACATGTCTGCGATATGTGGGGGGGGGCACATGGCTGCGATATGTGGGGGGGGGGGGGACATGGCTGCGATATGTGGGGGGGGACATGGCTGCGATATGTGGGGGGGGACATGGCGATATGTGGGGGGGACATGGCTGCGATATGCGATATGTGGGGGGGGGGACATGGCTGGGGGGGACATGGGGACATGGCTGCGATATGGGGGGGGGACACATGGCTGCGATATGGGGGGGGGGACATGGCTGCGATATGGGGGGGGGGGGGACATGGCTGCGATATGTGGGGGGGGGGGGGACATGGCTGCGATATGTGGGGGGGGGGGGACATGGCTGCGATATGTGGGGGGGGGGGACATGGCTGCGATATGTGGGGGGGGGACATGGCTGCGATATGGGGGGGGGGACATGGCTGCGATATGTGGGGGGGGACATGGCTGCGATATGTGGGGGGCGACATGGCTGCGATATGGGGGGGGGGACATGGCTGCGATATGGGGGGGGGGGGGGACATGGCTGCGATATGGGGGGGGGGGGGGGACATGGCTGCGATATGTGGGGGGGGGGGGACATGGCTGCGATATGTGGGGGGGGGGGACATGGCTGCGATATGTGGGGGGGGGGGACATGGCTGCGATATGTGGGGGGGGGGGGGGGGACATGGCTGCGATATGTGGGGGGGGGGACATGGCTGCGATATGGGGGGGGGGGGGACATGGCTGCGATATGGGGGGGGGGGGGACATGGCTGCGATATGGGGGGTGGCTGCGATATGGGGGGGGGGGGGGACATGGCTGCGATATGGGGGGGGGGGGGGGGACATGGCTGCGATATGTGGGGGGGGGGGGACATGGCTGCGATATGTGGGGGGGGGGGGGGACATGGCTGCGATATGTGGGGGGGGGGGGGACATGGCTGCGATATGTGGGGGGGGGGACATGGCTGCGATATGTGGGGGGGGGGGACATGGCTGCGATATGTGGGGGGGGGGGGGACATTGGCTGCGATATGTGGGGGGGGGGACATGGCTGCGATATGTGGGGGGGGGGGGGACATGGCTGCGATATGTGGGGGGGGGGGGACATGGCTGCGATATGTGGGGGGGGGGGGACATGGCTGCGATATGTGGGGGGGGGGGGGGGGACATGGCTGCGATATGTGGGGGACACATTTAAAAAAAAAAGTATCGGTATTCGGTATCGGCGACTACTTGAAAAAAAAAGTATCGGTACTTGTACTCGTTCCTAAAAAAGTGGTATCGGGACAACCCTACTCTTAACCATAAGCCTGATGAATCAACATTAAAACAATCAATTTAGATTCTGCCTGCTCCTTCCGGAGCCTCCTGGTAGCGCAACATCAGTTTTCCGTATGTGAGCAAGCGTTTCAGGTAGGCCTCGGCTAGTCTCAGTATAACGAGAGAGTAACCATTTTAATAGCCAATTAGAATGCTACCTACCTCTTTCTAGGGTCTGGCAGCATAACAAAACACCAGTTCCCTGTATCTGAACCTTCAGACCTCAACTGTTCTCATCTATATTTAGAGAGAAGTAATAATTTTCCTTCCGTAACCAAGTTTCTGGAAAAAAGTGGAAGGTAAGAAGCGTTCCATTTAAAAAGAGAAACTGGATCCTTTTGAGAAAAAAGGCTGGGTGAAGATTCAACAAACACCCTAATAAATAAGTATGGCTCTTTACAAAGAAAGTTGCCAATACTGAAATACTCTTGCGGAGGCTACCGAAACCAAGAACACCAACTCCCCTGAAGGCAGATGAAGTGAAATATGGTGCATCGGCCCAAGGAGCTCTCCCTGAAAGCCGATAAACCAGACTCAACTCCCTCCGGGCACAAGGGCGAATTAATACGCGTTACCCCTTGTAGAAAGGCCTGGAGCTAGTGACCCTGAAAACAAGGCCGAGAATAGACTCTTGATGGAACTTGAGACTAGCTCCATCCCTCTAGTGTAGGAAGACAAGAATTCTACCTATGACATACTTTCGAGGATGCCATCCCTTGGTTTCACACCAGGAACATGGGCCATCCAGATCCTATCAAACATGGTCCTGGAGGCCTGCTCTCCTGTATGAATCAGGGCAATCGTCCCCCGATTCTGAAAGGCGTGACCCTCAAGAATGCGGGCTAAACCAAGTAGACCATTAATTCCCATGTTTGCAAGATAGGATGGAATACAGGCCATCGCAAAGTAGGTCTGGCCAAAACGTAGGTGATCCTGGGTCCTCCACTACCACCCTCGCGATCCCTGCACAGCAATGTCATCTGGGTTGTGACAGAATTATTGGGCCAGCTTCCATTCCCCTCAGACGTAGCATAGAGACCGTGGTAGTTGCGGCACTGGGGAAGAGAATGCAGAAACCCGCATCTTATCCCGAATGCAAGTGGATCCTTTGTCCTAGTCTTAAGCTGTTAAACTTCTTGTTGAAACTGGACGCCTATAAATCTTTTACCTGGGGCACCCCTTCTCTGGCTTCTGACCAGGAAAGATCAGGGAGTAGAGGCCATACACCCGGGAATAATTGTTGATGTTTCCAGAGAACCGCCTGCCAGTTCTCCATTTCATGAAATGAAGACCGACAACCAGCAAGGCACAAGCTCCTCTGCCCAAGCCAGAATATGTATCTGGTTGCGCAACTACTAGTACCTCCTTGGTAAACTAAGTCAACTACCGATGTAGCATTGTAGGATTGTACTCTGACAGACAAACCTGCAACCTAAAACGCTCAGACGATTAAGCCAGATGTGCCATCCGAAGCTTTCAACCATAAGGCTTCATTTCCATGGACGTTTTTACAGCCACTTTTCTGAGCGTTTTTTGCAGCTTAAAAACAGCTCTCCATGTTAAGTCTATGGCCTCATGCCCACCATGAAGTTTTTGAGCTGTAGATGGCTGAGCCGTTTTTAAGCTGCAAAAAAAAACCCCAGGACCAGTGCGTTCTGAAGTTCCAGCAATAGAGCTGTAAAAACGCCAGACATTAAAAACGCTCAAAAACGCGCAAAAATGCTACCACAGCGTTTTTGAGCCCCATTATTTTCTAAAATGAACATGGACAGGCGTTTTTAAGCTGTAAAAAAGGCTAAAAGAAGTGGCTGTAAAAACGTCCATGGACAAGGGTCTCTTGGAGCTAGATCACCTTCCCTGGGCCATGGTCACTTCTAGGACTGGTCTATCCATAGAGGCCAGCCTTCTTAGCCAGTACCCCTCAGGAAACTTTTGGTTAAGAACTACCAACTGAGACTTCAGTGTATCCACAGAACCAGACCCTTTTCATAATGCCAGGTTAGGATCAAGACACCTAGAATGAAACTAAGCATAGGGAACTACTAGAATGAAGCCACCATCCAGATTCACACTTTCTACGGTGCAAATTTCAGCTCTCTTATCTCTGCAGAGAGACAAGACAACTGTTCAGCAGATCCATTGCGTTTTAACTGCAGATTAGCTGCGAATTTGGAGACCTGGGAGAGGGGAGCGGGAGGGGGGGAAGTGTATTGAGCTGAATGAGAGTAAATCCTGAAGGGAAATGAACACATCTGCGAATCAGCTGAAGATAATGGGCCTGAATTCGCACCTGAGCCACACCGCAAGGCCTAAAAGACGCACACGTTTTTTTCTGCAATGTGCAGTGCGAATGCATTGTACATAGGTGAACCAGCCTCATTGAAAACAATGAATTTAGAAATATTCTGCGTATTCGATGCGATTTAAGCCGCACTGAATTCGCATTGGTGTGAATCCGGCCTAAAGCGGAGCTCCACCCTGTTTTTCAACTTTATACCATTCTATTCAACACTGCCCCCTTAATTATATTTGGCATGTTTTTTATTTAAAAATTCACTGTTATTGCCGCAAGTTTATTTCTCCTGCCGTGGCATCGCCGTGTCATCCAGCGCTGCTATGCCTCCTGGGAGAGGTCCCCTCTCTCCTGTGTATTATTACGGAGCTGCCTGGCTCGGTCTGTGTTCGTCGGTGACGCTGTAACACGGTCCCGCCCCCTCGACCGGCTCATGTGATAGTGGATAGAATCTGTGTTCAGCCTATCACATGAGCCGGTCTAGGGAGGCAGGGACAGTTACAGCTTCACCTCCGAACACAGACCCAGCCAGGCAACTCGGACAGTCAGCGAGGATACACGCTACATGACCGCCCTACGTGCCTAACAGGAGGACCGCATTCAGCAGGGGGGCTGCAAATAGAAGAAAAGTACCAGTTACACTTACCGGTAACGGATTTTCTAGGAAATCTTCCAGGACGGCACACCTGAGATGATGGTCTCACCTGACAGGAAACACAATCAACAACAGAGTTTAAAAGGCCCCACCCTTCACTCTGCCCTTCAGTTATGACAAAGTCTAGACCAACACCAGTGCCAGAGGGAACCTTCTGTGAACACAAACGTCACCAACATTTAAGGGTGGGAAGTAGGCCTGCCGTCCTGGAAGATTTCCTAGAAAATCCGTTACCGGTAAGTGTAACTGGTACTTTTCTCCAGTCATCTTCCAGGACGGCACACCTGAGATGATGAGCAAGAAGTTCAGGCCTACCTTAGGGTGGGACAGGGCCGGCCCTATCATGGTACCCGCTGGTACCATGGTACCAGGCGGCACTTTCAAGGGGGCAGCAAATTGTCGTCTGCTCCGCTTCCTGCTCCACTGTAGATCAAATTGCCGCCCGCTGTTGAAAATATCACATGATCAATCACTTGCAACCTCTGCCCGAGTCTCTCTCTCTGTCTCACACGATCAGCCGATCAGTGGTGCCGAGAGAGGGATTCGTCTAGTGTAATTACACTGCCTGGAGTAGGAGGTGGGTGGAGCCTTTCCCTGCACTGGTTGCTAGCGCCTGGCTTGGCATCTAGCAACGAGTGACATTAGTGAGTCACGTCGGACTCAGAGTCTCAGAGCCGACATGACACTGACAAGAGCCACTGCTACAGAGTTAGACAGAGTTCCTTAGGCTTTGGGACAGTCTAAGTGCCTAACCTCAGGTTTTAAAGTCGTGTGCTGCTGCACTAAAATGTCCAGCACAGACAGTCAGTCAGGTCAGAGCACCAGCATTTTCCTTATCTGTACAGGCCCCTGCCCCTGAGTGAGAGTTGGCTCCACCCACCTCCCTCTCTCCATCTTCTCCAGCTTGCACTTGCAGTCTGCAGACAGGTGTGAAAACAGGAAGAAGCATGCTGCAGACAGTGCAATTACTGGTCCTGGATCCATCTCCACTCCATTGCTCCTGCATGGGAGCCCCTCTCCCACCAGAGCACAAAATATTTGACTAAAAGTGAGTAAAAAGAATGAATGAATGTTGTGTCAAATCGCCAAAATACATGTGTGCTTTGCCATGTATGAAAAAAAATGTCCTTTTAGTTTAGACTTGTTCAATCTTAACCCTTCAGCTCCGGAAAGTTTTACCCCTCCTTTATGACCAGGCCATTTTTTTCAATGCTGTGTTACTTTAAATCACTGACAATTACGTGGTCTTGCACCGCTATACCCAAGTAAAATGGATGTCCTTTTTTTCCCCCATATAGAGCTTTCTTTTGATATTTGAATTCCTGTGCAGTTTTTATTTTTATTTTTTGCAACAGAAAAAGAGCGTCAATTTTAAAAAATAAAGCAATATTTTTTGCTTTATGCTATAAAAAAAATATGTATTCTGCTACATATTTTTGGTAAAAAAAAATCCCAATAAGCGTATATTGATTGGTTTGCACAAAAAAAAAAAAAAAAAAAGGGATTTTTAAATACAGCTTACCTGTAAAATCCTTTTCTTGGAGTACATCACGGGACACAGAGCGGCATATTCATTACTATATGGGTTATATGGAGTACCTTCAGGTGTGGACACTGGCAATCTCAAACAGGAAGTCCCCTCCCTATATAACCCCCTCCCCTAGAGGGAGTCCCTCAGTTTTGTAGCAAGCAGTATGCCTCCAAAAAATGTTCCCCAAAAGAGGGGTGGGAGCTCTGTGTCCCGTGATGTACTCCAAGAAAAGGATTTTACAGGTAAGCTGTATTAAAAATCCCTTTTTCTTTCTCGTACATCACGGGACACAGAGCGGCATATTCATTACTATATGGGATGTCCGAAAGCAATGCTTTAATGAGGGGAGGGAGACATCTTCTCAAACGAGATTTAATTTAAGGTATACTCAAATAATAATAATTCCAACTTAGTCAAGAAAAAACTTTTTTTTTTTTTTTTTTTAAACCAAGGGTGCCCCTGATCCCGAGGATCTTAAACTGCAGCCTGTAGTACTGCCTGTCCAAAGGCAGAATCCGCATTCCTTCTCACGTCTAGTTGATAAAACTTTGTAAACGTGTGGACTGATGACCACGTCGCCGCCCTTGCATATCTGAGCCATAGAGATCTGATGGTGTGCTGCCCAGGAGGCGCCCATGGCCTGGTAGAATGGGCCTTTACCGACAAAGGAGGAGGCAACCTCTTCAAACCGTAGGCCTGAATGATTAATTGTCTAATCCATCTCGAGATGGTGGATTTTGCAGCTGCCTGCCCCTTCTTGGGGCCATCTGGTAGAACGAACACATCTGTTTTCCGGATCTTTTCTGTAGCTTTAAGATAGGCCTTCATGGCCCGGACAATATCCAAGGTATGCAGCAACCCCTCCTTTCTAGATGTGGGTTTCGGAAAGAAGGATGGAAGTACCAAATCCTGGTTCAAGTGAAAATTGGATATAACCTTTGGTAGAAAGGAAGGATGGGCCCGGAGAACTGCCCTGTCCTTATGTAGAACGAGATATGGTTCCTTACACGATAAGGCTGCTATCTTGACACTCTCCTGGCCGAAACTATGGCGACCAAGAAAACCAACTTTCTTGTCAGTAAAACTAAAGGAATCTCAGCCAACGGCTCAAGGGTTGTTTCTGTAGAGTGGACAGGACAAGATTTAAGTCCCATGGACAAATTGGTGACTTGACAGGAGGATTAATACGCAAGACCCCCTGTATGAAGGTCTTTACCAGCGAGTGGGTGGGCCAGCGGCCTCTGAAACCACACTGACAGAGCTGAAATCTGTCCCTTGATTGTGCTTAATGCCAGGCCTTTATCCACTCCTAGCTGAGAGAAAACTTAACACCCTATCAATGGTATATTTGTGGGAATTCCATCTTTTGGATTCACACCAGCCTACGTAGTTCTCCACACCCTGTAATAAATCACCCTGGAGGCCGGCTTTCTAGCCCTAATCAGGGTAGGAATTACCTGCCTAGACAGACCTCTACCCTGAGAATCAGGGATTCAGCCTCCAGGCCGTCAAATTTAGACGTTGTAATGTAGGGTGGAGGATCGGGCCTTGTGAGAGTAGGTCTGGTCGTAGAGGAAGAGTCCAAGGGTCTCCCACTGCCATCTTCAGGACTAGTGAGTACCATGTCCTCGGGGGCAAGCTGGAGCTACTAGAATGACTGGCTTGTTGCTCACTCTGATCCTGCGCAACAGGCGAGGAAGTAACTGTAGCGGAGGGAATGCATATAGAAGGTGAATTGATGCCAAGGGCAAACCATCGGTTCCGCAGGCCATAGGGTCCCTCGCTCGAGACACGAACCTGTCTAGTTTCTTGTTGAACCTGGATGCCATTATATCTACGTCTGGCATTCCCCACTTCTGGCAGATTGTCTGAAAGACCTGGGGATGCAGAGACCACCCCTGGCGACAGAACTGGCGACTTAAGAAGTCTGCCTGCAGGTTGTCCACTCCGGGAATGAATATCGCCGAAATGCAGGGTACATGAACCTCTGCCCACTGAAGAATCAAGCTCACCTCCCTCTGAGCGGCCCTGACTCCTGGTTCCCCCTTGGTGGTTTATGTATGCCACCGCTGTGGCATTGTCTGACTGGATTCTCACCGGGGACCCCTGTAATCTGGAGGTCCATGCCAGAAGGGCTAGGCGAGCAGCTCTGATCTCCAAGATATTGATGGGGAGCTGCCTCTCTGTTTTCACCCAAGTTCCCTGGCGAGAGAACCCCTCGAAGACCGCCCCCCAGCCTGCCAGGCTGGGCGTCTGTGGTAACTACCTTCCAGACAACAGGGGCTGAAGGGATTTCCCTTTAGAAGGTTCTGAGGGTTCAACCACCAGGCCAGGCTTTGTCGGAACCTTGATGATAGCGTCAAAGGGGACTCTAAGGCATGTGCTCTTTTGCCCCAGGCTGCTAGAATGGCTGCCTGTAGGACGCGAGTGTGGATCTGAGCGTATGGTACTGCCTCGAACGTGGCCACTAGCTTGCCTAGTAATCGCATACACAGGCGAATAGTTGGTTTTTCTCTTGCTTAGAACCAAACTGAACCAACCCCTTGATAGCCTCGATCTTTCCAAGGGGCCGGAACACCCTTTGCTGTTCTGTGTCTAAACCTCATGCCGAGGTATTC